>CALYLW010000491.1:131535-566723 GCA_944989445.1 Ampullaceana balthica | reverse complement strand
TCTTGACCTCCCCCCCTCCCCTTTGTCAACAATTGTCAAAAAATTTCAGACCCCCTCCCCCCCCCCTATTTTGTTGACGTAATTTATGGACAGCCCCATGGTCTTACAAACATTTTTAAATACGATACCTTAAAATGTTGATTGAATGTATTTTGAAAAAGTAACATAAACAAATAGTGTGTTAAAATTATTGCAAAATATCACATTATCAATAACTATAAATAAAGGTTACTTAACATTACTTGTATTAAAAAAATCCCAAAGAACTAAACAGTTTTAAAATTTAAATGAAGGAAATAAGTAACTTACTACCATCAACTCTGTTATATATGAGTATCCTGTTGATTACTTGAGGATGAAGAAAAGTGACATTCCATGATGGATTCTTATCCAATTCACCTGTATGACTACAGGTATTTCCAATATTAAAATCACCATCAACGTTGCCATCTACTGCTCTGTTTGGAACTGCTTGTTTATAGGTAGTTGTTTGTTCTGCTTTTTGTTTTAATGCAACATTACGACCTGAAGTGAGCCGTTAAAGAAACAGTATTAACAATATTTTTCTTAGAATAACGATATCGGAAATGAAATATTCTTGGATTTTTAAACGACATAGATTTTAGAAGTTATTAAACATGTTAATTAATATTACTAAAATATTCAGAACTTGAATTTTATGTCACAGAGATGACATTAAAGATGCTCTGAGCCTGCAAAATTATTTGTTTAAAGCCCGGAACTACACATGAAAAATTTCGGCAAGGCCTGGAAAACCTGTGCTATCTTCTTGGAGGCCGTCCATAAAGTTCCTTCACGCTATTTTCGACCATATTTAACTCCCCCCTCGCCCCTGTCACAAACTGTCACAAATTTCGGCAAGGTCTGGAAAACCTGTGCTATCTTCTTGGAGGCAGTCCAAAAACTAAGTCACGCTATTTTCGACCATTTTTAACTCCCCCCTCCCCCTGTCACAAACTGTCCCAAATCTCGGACACCCCCCCCCTTTTTTTCCCTAAAGTACTCCAAACTTTCGAATATTTTTTTTTATTAACAAAATAATTAAAATTTAATTTTTAAACACCGTGACGTCACAAATGGCTGGACCCCCTCTCCCCCTATCACAATCTGTCACACTTTCTTACACCCGCTCCCCCCCTGTAGCGTGACATACTTTGACGGCCCCTTGGGAGTGATGTGCAACAAAAATTGTCTGAGTGTAAAAACTGCTCGCCGCCCTAACAGCTTCCTTCTCTGATGAGATCCGCTGGGTCCCTTATGTGAGACCCACTGAATCGTCACATCCCAATGACTCGCAGAGGTCGCAAGCGCACCTGCGCTTCACGTGGCCTGACTTTCGTATAATACCGCAAGCCCTTGGTTACGCAGTTCAATCTTGGGTTTTAGCGTCACATGGTTCCCCTATAATAATCAGAGTGTTCAGCTCAGTCAGTCTCTTTCAAATCAATCACACCAGTATATAATTAGCTAGACGTGTGACTGTTGTGCTCGTCAGGACCTAATTGGCGACAACAAGTACTTCAATTTTAATGAAATATGTCCTTTGTCAGGTATAACTTGTTTAAAGTATATTGTAATTAGTACAGTTTAAAATCTACAGTAGTTTTAATAAATAACTCACTAACGTTAATGTATTAGTTGTTAGTTAAATTAGATTGCATTTTTTTTGCCTGTAAAAGTACGCAAATTTTGTTTAGTACGCAACATTAGGGAGCACGTCCTCGTGTTTTAAACTCAACATCCTTCAAATGTTATTCCCAGCGAGGGGCAACAATTCTACAGTAGCACTAATGTTTCAGGGCTTTTGATGGAGATAAACCCAGTCGCACGTGTACCAGCTCCCAACCTGAATCATATCATCGGCATGTAATATTTGTTTACACGCTTTTAAGTCACACTGTTTTTATGTTGTATGTTGTATGTTATTATTTCTTCCCGGTAAGGGACTTTCGAAACAATCACTTACTTTTGTCTGGGAATTAGACACTGGCGTGAAACCCTTTTTCACTAGCTCAATCAGATTTGGCTCTGTAAATCAATTGCTATGTGTTGCAAAGATTTCTTGCATGGGATTTAAACGGTCTTTGGCGTTATCTGGCAGAATCTGCCAACTTTACACTAAATAGACTGATAAGAACTATTTCATTTTTAAACAAAAAAAATTAGTTCATTTCTGGCAATAAGTTCTGTTATAACTAAATAATCTTATCTCATGCTGTAACTCTCCACTAACCTCCACTAATGTATATAGAACATATTGACTTGACGCCTGCACCTCCAATAATAACAGAAACTACGTCCACCACCTTGCATCGGATGTCTACAGTTTTGGAGTTTATAATGTACATTTCTTGGTCAGTGCAAGCGGCAGCCTGTGTATCCGCTCTCACGAATGAAACTTTTAAAAGTCCAATATGATCTAACGAAAAATTAACGTTGAAAAGTTAGAATTAATGAAACTTTAGATATTGTATACATGTATACTGATTAAATATTAGCATTTTATGATCTAACTTCGATTTCTAATTTACATGAACTATAAGTGGTTTGAAGAAAATAAATTGGAGCCATTATTTTTTTTTACTCTTACAGTAGAAGCAAATTTATAACCATATAACTGGAAGTAGGTCTATACAATTTAAAAATATTGAGTACATTTCAATTATCCGTTTCTGTTACTAAAATAATTATATTTAAAATCTCGTTTATTTATTAATTTAGGCAAATAAAATATATTTATCTTTGTCAGTTTTCTTTATTTAACCCAAGAAAACTATTTACTTGACTAAACTATTTTTTTAAGACTGGTATAATTGAAAACCAACCATCGTCAACATAATATGCACCGCACTGCGCGACAGGAAAGATTGTTCAATATAATAATACTAATACGCAACGCAGCACTCTGAAAGTAAAATAATATTTACTTCGAGATTAATAGAGATAATCTAAAAATTCATCAATTTAATAACAGTACATTCGATAGATGAAATTTTGATACATCATTTTAATCATCACCACGAGTCTGCCAGCTAAATTTCAGCTCGTCAGCATACGTGTAAGTGGGTTAAAAATTGATCCAAAGTTTTTTCGGCACTCAAGCAGACACCGCGAGTTAATATAAAGGATTTAAAAATAACTTACAAATAGAAAATGCTTACCACTGTCATTCAGTACAATTCGAATCCATGTGAAAGGATGGCTTTTATTCAAAGAAATTTGAACACTCTTTAATTTGGTTTCAGAATTGCAAGTTGAGTCAATGTTGTCTGTAATCCAGTTGTACGATGACTGGGCAGGGAAAGTCTGTACAGTTGTAGAATAATCACGTCCGCTGTCATCTAACAATGTTTCTAAAATGTTTAAAATGTAAGAGTTTTATTTTTAATATCGGAAATAACGGCTCGTCGTCATCTTAAACAATGTTCACGGTTTATCAGAAAACACGCGTTGAGGGATACGTGAAATACAAGTTGCATATGGCAAACTCTATAAAAAATTATATTCCTTTAACATTATTAACATTAAATGTAATGAATTTGAAAATTTTTTTAAAAAAAGAAAATGAATTTGAAATTTTTTTTTAAAATAATATTATTTAGAAATAATTAAGTTTAAAAATAAATCCTTTATATTAATTTAACAATGTTTACTGTATGAACACACATTTTAAGATAAAGAAGCACAGATGATATGATTTATTAAGTCCCTTTTATGAATTTAATGAAAGGATAAATAAGTTTATGATTTCTCAGAATGATAGCGCAGTGGTGTCATTTTAAATTCAGCGATAGAATAACACGTTTTTATAAGGTCTTAATAAAAAAGTAAACGCATTAATGTTTGTCGAAAATGCAATATATATAGAAGATTAACTTACGATATTGGCATGCAGTTCCAAACCAACCGGTCTCACATTTCGATGAATTCAGACACTGGCCAGTAATGCTATTACACTGGAGCGTTTTGCTGTCACAGTGACATTTAAACTGACACTGGGAACCAAACCAACCACCAGGGCAACCTTTCGTTTGTCATGATAAGCACGGGACAAAGGAAGACAAGCAATCAAGAAGAATTAGTTAAGGTGCAAATTACTAAAATAAATAATACGTTTCATTAAAATATAATGTAGTATATATATATATATATATATATATATATATATATATATATATATATATATATATATATATATATATATATATATATATATATATATATATATTAATAAGTACATAAGCCAAGAAGATACAAAGAATATGTAAAAATAGCCAAAAAGAAATTACTTTTATAAAATTAAATTGTAAAACAATAAAATGAAATATTGAAATAACAACTTTATATTAAAATATTATTACATACAAATTGAATTACAGTATGTTGTATAGTTATGTAATTGCCATAGCCATAGCCACTGGAAAAGAATAACATTTTGTACACAAATATTCAAGCTTATTTTTCTATTATAGCCGTGGTGGACTTTTTTGACGCATAGCCTTGTAGTTTCACTTGATATTACTATAAACTTACTGTACTAGTGCAACAATATATTTTGCATTAGGGGCCGTCCATAAAGTACGTCACGCTCCAGAGGGGGGAAGGTTGTAAGAAAGTGTGACAGTTTGTGACTGGGGGAGAGGGGGCTCCGGGCATGTATGACGTCACACTGTTTTAAATTAAATTTGGATTATTTTGTTGATAAAAAACTTTTTTTTTCGAAAGTATAACGTACTTTAGCAGGGGGGGGGGTCCGAGACGTGTGACAGTTTGTGACAAGGTGGGGGGGGGGTAAAAATTGTCAAAAATAGCGTGACGTACTTTATGGACGTCCCCTTAATTGAAATAAAATTTCAGAAAGCCACAGCTGTTTAAAAACATTCAGAGTAGCTCATTTGTAAATTATTTGACTAAATAAATCGGCATTTTTATTTCAATTTATATAAACAAAAGAAAGTATTTAGTGTACTTTTTAAAAATTCTGAAAATTATTGCTACGTTCCTTAAATTTTAAATCTACAACACAATAGTTTGTGATATTCTTATTCGTACATAATCAAGGTATACAATATTTCTTTTTTTTATTTTACTTTATTAAATTCTTTAAAAAGTCATTTACCACAATCACTCAAAACTCATGATGTCACAATCCATTAAAAAAATTAAGTAATTTTTAAATTTCCTATGGAGTAACAATTCAATTTTTTTCATTCATAATATAATTGATGTAGACTACATTTTTTTTTCCATTTTGCTTTTCATACTTAACAGCAAAACTGTGACATGCCATGGAATGAAGCTTGAGTAAATCAGCTAATTAATTTATTGGTATATTTTAATATACCTATTTTGCAAGTCATATTGTCTGCTGGTCCTGTGCATCCTCTATCACACTTTCCATTAATTGAATTACAAGATCTGTTGTAACATCCTGAGTCACAATTATTTTCACAGTAGACGCCCCAATATCCATTTTGGCAGGCTTAAAAAATAAAAACACAACTTTATTACAGACAGTTGCTTAAATTATAATTCCTTGAGTTATTTAAAAAATGTATCCGTCTTTTTTAAAAGTAATCATCATTACATAGAGAAATGCGAAGCATCAGAAAATTCAACCTTGAAGGAACTCAGGGGCAGTGGGGATACAGAGAATTACTTTAATAGCTAAACAAGGCTACGTTTTAAAACTCATCTTCTTCAAAAAATATATTTAATATTACAATGCCTTTGAACAATAATTTTCTGCAATACCTTTTATTGAAATGTATGATAATACAAATTACAAGGTAAAGTGAAATCTAATTCTTACATCAATTATCGGTAAAATAAAAATTAAGATGGAATATCAATGTGTCAGTTTGGATTTAATTCAGTGTAATGAATGTTAATTCAAGTTTTCTATTTGGAAAGAATCATGCATTGTTACTTTCTTATTACATGAAAGATAGTATATAAATTATAATATACAATGTCTGTTACTTGGTTCCGACTACTCGCATATATCACTAAATTGTTCTGTTATTAATCATCTTAAACATATTTAATTAAAATTAAAAAGTAAATAAAATTTATATAACAATATTTAAAAATAAAAACAAGCAATTACCATTCATGAACACCACTTGCCTATTTGTAAAAACAATTTCTAATAATTAGTGAGTTTTACGCCGTTAAGAGATTCGTTTCTAAAACTTCAGTTGAACATTTCCCAGTCTTCAACCCGTGTTATAGATGGAGCTTTGCGTTGTTGAAAATTGCGTACAATTTTTAATAAAAAATTTAAAGACTAAAATTTTTGCACGAAATCCACAGGTAGTTTTAGAAACTATATGTTTTAACTTTTTTGTTTTTTGTTATAAAAATTAAATATATGTATTCTATCTAGCACTTCATCTTTTTCTCTCTATTTTAAATAAATGCTCCAGGGATTGACAATATTCACTTCCTCTAACACATGTAATGCTAACCTTTCAAACAATTTGAAATTTTTTGCGGCTGTTATCGATTATTATAAATTATTCGTTAACAATTGAAAAATTATCGATTAATTAATCTTTAATTTCGATTAAAGCCAAAAATTGAAATTTATGGTGTCATAACGAACATTTATTAAAATACTTGTCGAAAATTGAAATAACACTGGAATGTCTTCTTTATATGACATATTTTAACCAACAATGCAAACAGACAAGTGCATTGACATATTTGGTTCAAGTGATGAGCGGGTCTTATTAACAATATAACCAGCCGAGCTGAACAATCGTTCACATAGCTTTAGATTGTCTCAACTAAAGTTTCCGATACTGTAGTGGATGTTTGGTGGCAGGGGACATGTAAGAGAAGTGTAAGAACCATGGTAGCAATGTTCCCTTAAGCAGCGCAGCTGCGCAGATATTTTTACCGACGCCACGCAGGAGTTTATAAACACCGCGCAGCAAATTTTGTAAAATATTGCACACATAATGAACGTTGTGCAACTTTGCACACTAGTTTGTTTTTAAATCCTTTATATTAACTCGTGGTGTCTGCGGCGGACCTTGCTTGCTTGCTTGCTTGTCGCCAAAACTTTTGATCGATTTTTAACCCACTTGCTCGCAAGATAGCGAGCTGAAATTTTGCAGGCAGTTTTGTACCGATGATAAAAACAATGTATCAAAATTTCAGATCGATCGCATGTACCGTAATTAAATTATTGATTTTTTAGATTATTTTATTTATTCCTATGTATCATGCTATTTTTTGAGATAGAGCGTCGCGGTGCGTATTATATTGAACAACCTTTCTGTCGCGCAATAAGGTGCGTATTTTATTGACAGCTCTTTTTATAAACATATTCCTGATCGGTGCGCATTATATTAAACATGTTTTACGACACAACTGCAATTTTGTATTTCTGGATGGTCTGGCGCTGCGTATTATAATGAACATTCTTTTAATTACTTCTCGTACATATAGGATTTATAGTCAAAAACTTGTTTTTTACGGGTTTTTCTTATTTAAATCCTTTATATTAACTCGTGGTGTCTGCGGCCGACCGACCGACCTTGCTTGCTTGCTTGTCGCCAAAACTTTTGATCGATTTTTAACCCATTTGCTCGCAAGATAGCGAGCTGAAATTTTGCAGGCATTTTCGTACCGATGATAAAAACAATGTATCAAAATTTCAGATCGATCGCATGTACCGTAATTAAATTATTGATTTTTTAGATTATTTTATTTATTCCTATGTATCATGCTATTTTTTGAGATAGAGCGTCGCGGTGCGTATTATATTGAACAACCTTTCTGTCGCGCAATAAGGTGCGTATTTTACTGACAACACTTTTTATAAACCTATTCCTGATCGGTGCGCATTAAATTAAACGATTTTTACGACACAACTGCAATTTTGTATTTTTGGATGGTCTTGCGCTGCGTGTTATAATGAACATTCTTTTAGTTACGTCTCATACGTAAAGGATTTATAGTCAAAAACTTGTTTTTTACGGGTTGTTTTTATTTTTAAACTTTGCACACGGACCAACGAAGCTTAGACTTAGAGGGAACATTGCATGGTAGGTAAACGATTTCTCTCAATGGACACAATAACCTTTATCAACATTTGAACATTCACGGCAGTCAATAGTTTAAAACCAAAATGTTCGTGTAATCGTTCGGAAATTAGTTTATATTTATCGGCCGAAATATTTTACTTTTTGACTTCCAGTAGGTACATTTATAAGTGGTGGGTCGATTAATCGTTAAAAACAATTTTATCGTTAAATTTTTTAACTATTAATCGAGAAAGTAATCGTTAATTTCCGCAGCGCTAAAATATATATATATATATAACCAACTGAAGTTGTTCATATTCTGTAAAACGACATCTTATAAATGGAAAAAAAAATATCTTTAACTGCTTTCAAGTTTCCATTTTTTATAAAGGAGAAATTATTAAAGAAACAGAGCACTGACTGATAAGTGATTGGAAAGTTATAACATAAATGTTGTTGGTTTAAGCGTGTGTGTTGCAATAATTATAATTATTTTTAATAGATTTTTTAATTTTCCAAAGAAAAAAAAGTAATTTAAAAAATTAAATTAAATAGTTTCAAAGGACATTTTATACAATTTAAAGAATATACCAGGGAATATCCTTTTAATTTACCGTTAAAAAATAAAAACATACCTTCGCTGCATTTTGGTGGATCCATGAATCCAATACAAACTGGACATGATCCAGTTTCTACATCACAGGTGGAATTACAATTTTTGTTACACGTGATGTTACATTCTGTTCCCCATTTACCAGGTTCACAATCTAAGATTTCAACAAAAATTAAATATGGTAAATCATATGTCCGAAAAAGTTTGATAAGGTATGACACTTATTGACCGTATGGAAGCCTTTCTGTTTCAGCTTGTATAGGTATATTTCAGAATTGATATTATTGCAATATTAAATCCTGCATTTCCTTAATTGCAAAAAGTGAAAAGTTTATATTAATTAAATAATGAAACATTTTTAAGAACCATTAGACGTTTTATTATTTAATTTATTTTGACAAAATATCCCTGAATATAAAAAGAAGACGATAATTATTTTTTTATAAAATTCTTTCGTTTGTCGTAACTTACTTGATGTTAAATAATTTATTATAAATTTTAAGTTAATTCACATTTATAACATATTTATTATATTCCTACTAAATTATGTAAAATTAACATTTACTCTTAATAGCCAAAAAACATTTATGAATCATTCGGTCTAGCAATAGCAACTGATTACTTCAAATATTTTAATTTAAAACTGTATTTTAAAATGTGTTATTTTAACTCCTTCAATTCTAAATTTTTAAGCAACTATTCACTTGAAATTAGCCACCTCATCCCCCACATCTTTTTTTCATAGTATGCAAGAACAAATACAAATCATTGATGCCGTTTGGAGGAGTCCGAACGTTAAATATTTAGCCTAAACGAACAAAGAAAACAAATACAAAATCGTCATGACAACCAGACATGTTATCTCCTGAATTATTGTTAGCATGTGCTATGATTAAACGATCAAACCTTATAATATCGAGGGCTAACTTTTTTTTTACTTACAAGACCATTAAACCATCATACTATTTGCCATAAACTTAAAACACATCAGAAACTCTTACCTCCATAAGCCTCCACCTCACACAAAGTAAGAATTGAGTTTGGCTTATCTAAACTAATGTCCAGTGTATTTACTGGTATTGTACTTTCAGGTTTAGTCACGATTACTGTAAATACATATTCATATATGTCTGTTGTGTCAGTACTTTTATCCTTATAAGTAAACACTGGCTTGCTCATGGGATCAAGAAGTTGCAGGTTAAAGTTGTTTAATCGTATGCTGCAATGTGTACTGCAAGCTGAAATTTTGAAACGACGGAGTAAATTACATTTAAATTGTTTTTCAAAATTAAAAAAACATAAACAGTAAAAGAGAGGAACAATATTTTTAATGGTGAATTGTTTAATGATTTCTTTCAAAACAATTATTTTATACTATAGAATAAGTCCTGGCACTAAAGTAAATGAAACATTTACTATGACTAGTTTTTTTAATACTGTGGAGAATGTAGGTTAATGTACATTCAAAGACTGACCGCAATGAGTGCGGCAGGTCTTTGATGCGTCGGAGTAGACCGCCAGGAGCTGAGAGCGGGCTTTTAGATACGAGATCAAGGACTGCCAGGGGACAGAGGCGTTAAAATTGTAGTTCTTGTGTTAACTGCCCCGGTCAGTAGAAGAGATGATACGCGTAGCTGACAACTGGAGTCAGGGACTGGGCAAGGTGTGAAATGTCCCAGGTGACCTTGCATGGGGGGTGGAGTAATAAGTGGTGGGGGTTTCACCAGAGACGAGTATGTAAAACCAGCCCCACCCCCGTCAAGTCGTAATCTAGGGGGTGGTACAAGATGTTTGACGTATCAGAGACTGACGGGGGGACTGGACAAAGGCGTGGCCTCGAGACTTAGTGAGTTGGTTATAGGAAGGGAACAACTACGGACAGGGGAGATAGAGAGAGGCAGACTCCAGGGTGTGAGAGACGTGTTGTTGTGTTAACATTGTGTGAGAATGCAATCACTTGACCTGGTATGAAACACGTGGTGTGTGAGGTGAACTGTAAGCGTGCCTGGTCAAGGACTGAGAGAATAGCTGGCTATAAATGTACGGTTCATGAGGCAACCGGGGTGGATTGCAGTGGATGGCATACGAGCTGCTTAGGTAGTTGATTGTACAGTTGATCACAGTGAATTGTATATAGTGATTAAAAACAGTTGTTAACCAGACCACAGTGTGTTAAAGTCATGTCTCTTGACTAGCCACAAGTTCTATTACATGGTGTCAGAAGTAAAGGACTTCAAGACTATTTGAAATACAGATGCCATATCTATTAAGTGGTGTCAGATGGACCGACTCCACCCGCCACAACCACTGGAGCTACATGGAAACATTGCTGCCAACTGGAAGAGATTTAAGCAGTCTTTCCAGATATATAAGATAGTGGACTCGACACAAAAATCAAAGAAGTGCAGAGCATGACACTGCTGCATGTAATAGGCCAAGAAGTGGTAGAAGTGTACAATACATTCCAATGGACTGGACAGGAATGTGACGATTGTGACACGGATATTCATTCAGTGAAGTGCTTATTTCTGAAATTCGAGAATTATTGTTTGCCAAGAAAGAATGTGACAGTCGAGAGACACGTGTTTTTCTCCAGAAAGCAAGGTGAGGGAGAAAGTTTCGATAATTTTATCACAGACCTTAAACTCAAAGCAAAGACTTGTGAATTTGAACATTTAACAGAGTCGTTAATAAAAGACAAGAATTGTGGCTGGAATAAATATTGAATATCTCAGGGCTAGACTACTGAGAGAAGTAGACCTGAATTTGAACAAGGCTGAAATTATATGCAAAGCGGCGGAAACTTCAGAATGGCAACTCACAGCTTTAAATGAAGAAAAGAATGTTCAAGCTGTGAACTCAAAGACACATGAGAGACCAAGTACGCACAAGACAAGTCAACATGTCAAGCAAGCTGTAAGGTCAAGTACACACATAAAAGCAGGCAAATGAAAGTATTGTGGAACAAAACACGAGCCTAGAAAATATCCTGCTTATGGCAAGTTATGCAACAACTGTGGAAAATTGAATCACTTTTCTGCTGTATGCAAGTCAAAACGGGTAAAAGTTGTCAACCGTCATCTTAAAGATCACGTGGACTATAGTCAAACCTTCTGCATAGGAAGTGTGTCCACGCAACAAGTGATGAATGGAGGACAATAGTTACGCTTGAACAGAGGCCAGTGATGTTCACACTGGACACGGGGGCACAAGTAAACATTCTGCCACACAGATTGTTTAGTCAACTAAGAATAGGAAGAATGCAGAAATCAACAGCAAGGCTCACTACATACAGTGAGGAAACACTGTCTGTTGTAGGCAAAACATCGATCAAATGCTCTGTGAAAGACAAGACAGAGGTGCTGGAGTTTCAAATAGTCAAGACGCACTCAAAGCCTATTCTTGGTCTGCAAGCTTGTCAAAAGCTGAATCTGATTAAAATCGTGGGCTTAATAAGCAACATTTATCAGAGGTCCAAACAGCAGAAGAAAAATTACAACGAATCAGACAAAATCAACGGACGTACACATTCTCAGCGTGTAGGCAACGCAATTATTCAGAAAAAATCGAATGGCTCGTGGCAGCCAGCGGTCGTCGTGTCGGCAGCAACGACGCCAAGGTCATGCATCGTTAAGACTTGCGATGGTGTGACACACCCACGAAACAACATGTTGAGACAGGTATTTTGTGAAACGAGAGGTGTTACGGTTGATTGTGAGTTCGACACACCAGAGACAAAGCAAGAAGTACACGCTCCCAGCGTCGGTACGAATGGGTCATCTCCAAGCATCGTAACTCAGAGAGGGAAAAGGTCCACCCAGTCAGCAACAGGTCAGAAAACTTCAATCATCGTCGATGACGGAGATGGAACGAACAATCCTGGTATAGGATTGGATAATTCTTTTAAAAGAACTTTTCAGGAGTTCCTTGACAACGATCATGTTTGTAAACGACCAAAACATGATACTTAAGCGAAGTCAACAGCAACAATAACAGATACGGGAAACAGGTGAAGCCACCAAAGAGATACCCAGACAAAGAGACATTAAGGTGCACTGTGCATTGAAATACATTTGAAGATTCAGTGTTAGTTAGAATTCATGTACTGAATTGTTCGATGTTTTTAATTGTATTATTCTCTTATTGATAATCTGGGTCATTCATTTGTTTTTGTTAGAAGGGAGATGTGAGAGACGTGTTGTTGTGTTGACATTGTGTGAGAATGCAATGACTTGACCTGGTATGAAACACGTGGTGTGTGAGGGGAACTGTATGCGTGACTGGTCAAGGACTGAGAGAATAGCTGGCTATAAATGTACGTACGCTTCATGAGGCAACCGGGGTGGATTGCAGTGGATGGCATACGAGCTGTTTAGGTAGTTGATTGTACAGTTGATCACAGTGGATTGTATATAGTAATTAAAGACAGTTGTTAACCAGACCACAGTGTGTTAAAGTCATGTCTCTTGACTAGCCATAAGTTCTATTACACAGGGGGCGCAACTCAGAGGCGTAACTAGGTTTTTGGCGCCCTTGGCTAATTTATTTTTGGCGCCCTTGATAAATCGACAAGTTTCAGTTTTGTGATTGTTTCATTTGTTAGAAAAAATAATTGAATTTCTTTTATTTTATTTATGACAATAATTACGTAGTCTGACAGTGACAGTTATACAACGTGAATATAAAAAATGCATAAGACAGGAACAATACTAATTTGCAGTTTATTATTTACTAAATAATACCAAATAAATTACTTGATAAAACGAGGTATTGTTGCGTTAATAAAGAATACAGCAAAACTTGAAGTAACGTGTATTATAAATAAAAACAATAGAGTCAATGTGTCATACTCATTATCTCATACATAACGATAGAAACTCGCAATTAAAAGTAAATTTAAGTAACACTCCACCGACTATAACTCAGCACGTCCGTTAGCTGGCGTATTGACGTGTTGCTATTACAGTCGGACCTCTCTAAGTCCAACTCAATGGGGAAAAAATTCGACTTACGGAGTTTTCGAGTTAAGGAAACTGGGTAATACGCACAGATTAATCAATGACAATGTTGATATTGATAGGGGGGGGACAGCCATAGCTGCTAGAAGGCTTGACAGGAAGAGGGTGCGGTTAATGTTTCATATGAAAGGAGCCAACTTGCTTTGACATACCAACACAAGCTTGTGAGAAGGGACACCTTCCCCCCCCCCACACTTTACTCCCTTTGACGGTGGGATGGGGATAGTAAGATTTTTCTTTTTAAAAGAAAGACTGTAAAATCGTATGGACATTTGTATGATAAGACGCCCCGCAAAGGCCACTAACATAAAATAAAGATATTATAATGGTTTAAATGAAATATATTTAAATATAATTAATTATTCACTTTTTTTAATCGAGGATAAAAGTGAAATACAGTCGGACCTCGCTAAGTCGAACTTCCCTAAGTCGAAAACCTCCCTATATCGAATTAATTGCTAGGTCCCGGCCAAATTCCATAAGATTAATGTATTTTAGATCTCCTTAACTCCAAGATTTTTTTACTTTCAACCTCTATTATTCGAATTTTCCAAGGCATTTGCAGACACACGCGTTCTCTCTGTTCCTTCGACACGCACCAAAACATTTGGTGAAAGGTCGTTCTCTTTTTGTGCAGCCAAACAATGGAATTCTCTACCATTATACTTACGTAATATTCAAACAACCAAGTCCTTCAAGACTGCACTTAAGACACATCTTTTCAAAATTTATTTTCAAAATTAATGAAACTACATTTCTTGTAAATGATTAACGTAGCTTATGTATAATGTACTGTAATTTTTGTGTATGTTATGATATGAAAGTTAATTTAATACTTATAGGTATGTTATTTCTTTCATGTAAAGCGCTGTGAGCCCAGTTCCTTACTGGGATACAGCGCTATATAAATAATCAATTTATTATTATTATTATTATTCCGGATTGACATTTCAGAACGTGTTCCGTAGAGCCACTTAAAATGACGTTAAGTCTTATCTTAGTTCTGTGTTGCTCAATTATTTTCTGTCACGCCCCCCTAATAGGAAGAAGAAAACATTTCGCGCCCACCGCGCGACAGTAAATAGTATCATTTGTCTATAAAATTGTTATAAGTACACCATTTCGAGCCCCCCTCCCCTTTAGGGAGCTTCGCGCCCTCGTGGGGGGGGGCCCACTATTTGAGAAACACTGTCCTAATGCATTCCACGAGGGATTAAGCGACCCTTGCAAGTACTAAAAAGGACAAAGACAAGAATAAAGTAAAATAATTCGCGTACCTTTGCTGCATGATGTGACTCTTTTTAAAAAGAAAAATCTTACTCCCCCTATCCCACTGTGGAGGGAGTAAAGTGGGGGAGGGAAGGGCTTGTGTCGACATATTCGCACTGTCCAACATTATCCGCACGGTAAACCGCACTGCCGCACGGTTTTGACCGTGAGAATGATGCCAAACGATATCTAAAGGCCTTGGACTTGGGTAATGCATATAAAAATGTTAATAAAAATTAACAAATAATACTAACAGTCACTGTTACTGACTCTCACTTTAAAATTTTGACCGTGAGAATAATGTCGAACTAATTCAATTGTCATTTTAACCGTCTTTCGATTGTCTGGAATCTTATATTTGTATCCATTTTAGCAATAATCTGAGCGGACCTGCATATCGTTTGTTAATGATTAATCACTAATTAGTAATACTACGGATTTAGCTGATATAAAACCATACTATTATTAACTGTTCCAGTGCAATCAACTTTGTATTTTTAATCTGTATAATTATGAAGTAACTTTTTATTAACTTTCATACATAATATTTAATTGGACGAGACTCTGTTATGAAAAAGAATAATTATTATTCTTCCCAAAACTAGCATTGTACCTGTGGTCAACATAGATCCATTAAGTTAATTTAATTCAAAGCATGAAAAAACGAAAGACGATACAATGGTATAGCCAGTATAGCATAAAAATTTTAAAGTGAGAGTCTGTAACAGTTACTGCTAGTAACAGAATAGATAAGACAGGCACGGGTGGGGGAATAATAAAATGTTTCTGGGAAAGAGCCTGCTTGCAAACATCCTCACTGTGGTTGTAAAACAACCCCCACCCCCCCCAACCCCCCCCCCAAAAGTAAGACCATCCTAGGATTCGATCCGCGTACAATAATGATAAATTGAACTAAGCTAGATTAACCACTCAACTAGAGAAGTTGATGAAAATGTTTTTTATTTAAAAATTATAAGTAATTATCATTAATTGCACACTAATGTATTTTTATGGCAATGGTACTTTAAAATTTCAGTAATCATGACATTTTAATAAGTGTTAGCATATAAATTACACGTTTTAGCCTAAATCGAGTGATATCGGCCATTATTTTGTCTACACCGGGCGCGTTTTATTTTCATCGTGACCAGCCAACATAAGTAAGACGCATGCGCCGACGACCCGTGCGGATAATACTCAGCATTATTCGCACGGCCAAAACCGTGCGAATAATCACTTCGATAAATGAAAGTAATAATATGTGTTCATGGAGTCTTGGAGTTTGGTGTTTGAATATGAGAAGACAAGTGTGACTAGTAATTAAGAAGAATTGAATGAAAGCAGAGAGTTTAGACATACGCGTACCGAGGTTCTCTACAATATCAAGACTGTAGACTGTAGTCCCAATCCAGTTTATCAGTTAATAATAGCAAAAAGCTCTTAGCATTTATTTTTAAGTCCATAACAGTAAAATTAGAAAATACATATTACATTAGTATTATTTTTACCATCATTGTCGTTATTGGTGGTGTGGTTGTTACAATTAATAAAATTTATAAAACTTTCAAAAAATATGTAACACATAAAAATCAAGTGCACTTCTTTAAAAACAAGGATAATTATAGAGGTATTTAATAAGCAAACTTCATGATTATTTTTTACAGATCTAACGCCCCTGACATGTAACTCACGAAACATCTAATGTCTAATGTCTGATCGAAATGTTAAATAATGTGTCTATAAACTTTTTTAATGTAACGAAGAAAGTGTCATTATTTTATTTTAAAAGCAAATTTACATTTTCGTATATAATACATTTAAGTACGTATGTTTAAAGTTACTGGCCGACTATATGTATCAATTTGTAGAGAAGAAATCAATTTATTACACAATATTTTCTTGTGGGCCATCATAGATATCTGACACTCTACTAAACTAAAAAAGTTATTATTGACAATTGACTATGTTATTAATCATCTAAGTGAATTAAATGGATTGAGAACTCACTACATGATTTATTTGATAACTTTTATATTATATTTTAATTATATTTAAATTATAATTTAATACTTACTAGTATCAATTCGATTGTATAAAACTATTTTGCTGATTACTTGTGGCTGACTGAAAGTAACTTGCCATCTCGGATTACCATCGCTGCTAGCAGTATGTGTGCACGATTTCTCATCAAATCTACCGTCAGGGTTGCCATCCACTGCATTCGAAGCTGATGAAGTTATGTCCGAAAACGTAGATGACTGAGTTGAGTTTTGCTTTAATGCAACATTACGGCCTGAAATTTATCCGAAGTTGACTAAATATGAATAGGCATATTATGTTCCTACTATAATTCATAATTTTATGTTATTCACATTTATTTAGTCTTTAGTTGATTAAAGAATAGAAGATTAATTAAATTAAATAAATATTACGACTAAAAGTAAAAGACAGTAAATCTGACACATGTTACACAAGCAAAATTTCCTTTTTAATCAAGTTTCACGAATGAGGATGAGATAGTATTATTTCAGTTAAAATTATCAAATGTTGCAGTTGTAACAAAATTGTACCTACCTGAACTGATATAAAGATATACCGTATATACTCGTTCTATAACTCGTTCGTTCATAAGCCGGAACCACACACACACACTTTTGGAAGAGAAAAGTATTAAAAGTGTATAACCCGCTCGCACGCCGACCACTCAATAATAGGACAGCTTTAAAAAATGGTACACATTTTTTTTTAACTACAAGCTAAATCGGTCATTATGAATGTTTACTTTGTACAGCCTATCTTTGTCTTTGCGCTCTTCGTTAGGCAAGAGTTGCCAGTATATTTTTTAAAAATCTTTTGTAAACAGTGACGAAAGCACGTACATTAAAAATCGTTGTTGAAAACAAAATATGTAAAACAATTTATTAAAACGTTCACAAAAATAAATAAAATGATTAAACAAGGTAAGTGCAGATGTTTAATAATATATTATAGCTTCTGGTAGAGTAGTCGAATCTTGTACAATGTAGAAAAGGACATTGATGATCTACAACAGTGGTTCCCAAAGTGGTCCGTACGGACCCCCAGGGGTCCGCGGGACCTTTCAGGGGGTCCGTGGAAAATAAAAATTGATTTGGGGGTCCCTGAACAACGTCAGGGGGTCCGCGCAAGGTTTAAAAATCAAATAATAAAACTGATAAATTTTTATTATTATTGAAATTAAAATAAATCATAATAAATAAAATAGTATGTGAATGCCTTTTCTACTAATTAAATACCATCTTGGGTGCTATCCTTCATGGATACAATGTTGCTTTACGTAAAAAAAAGTTTTAGAACTACTGTAATTCCCACATTTATAACCAATCAAAATACTTGGTTTGTTGAAAGGTCAAGCTTGATGCAGATGAAATGCCGAATTCCTATAACTATAGGTAGAAAAATACAAGTTTTTAACTTGAATCTACGAGGGTTGCAAGGTTTGGGTATTTTTCGATGTGTCGGGAAGTTATATTTATCTAAATTGTATCCTATCATCAAATGTTTTTAATAGGGCTTTACTGTAGCATTCCATTGAAAACGTTAATAATTCTTAACAGTGGTCTGTTACAACAGATAAGAGAATGAGTGAGCCCAAGGCTGGATTTAGACTTGATGGGGCCCTAAGCTATTTAAGGACCTTTTGAAGTCTAGTGACAAATATGAAAACAAAATTCCGGGGGCCCCCAAGAAGGCAGAGGGCCCTAAGTTATAGCTTGTTTAGCAAATAGGTAAATCCAGAACTGAGTGAGCCGAAGAAACAATGCCGACAATATGGTGTTAATGAATATTTGATGTATGCCTAAATGTTTGGAAACAGATACGAAACGTGAAACATTATTTACTGAATTTAAAAAAAATGTTTGAAGTTAAAGCATTACACTTGAATTTATGGCATATTTAAAACATTCTGTACCAAATGTATTTTCAGTAAATTGATTCATTCATCAAGATAAAATATTCCTAAAAATCTTAGTGAAAGTTTGCATGGATCACTACATTATGTCATTAGAGCAGTTAATAAAATCAAAAGGAATGCCTTCGATGAGAGATTATTTGCTCACCACGGTTTGGAAAATGAAGAAGAAGACTATAATGGATTATTTATTCACACAGAATTACGCTGGTTATCATCACGTACATATTTAAATCGATTTTATACTCTCTTTGATTCATTGTCCAAATTCCTGGAAAACAAAGACAATTAGCATCACAATTAACTCAAAAAATGACATATCCTTTATTAATGAATTATTTACCCAAACTTTAACAAAACTAATTTGAAACTACAACTACTACAAGGTAACCAATTAAATTTAATCAAAACTAAAAGCGTTATATCTGACTTTGTTGCAAATCTTTTTCTTTGCAAACAAAACTTAGGAACAGGAGAATGTTTTCAGTTTTCAAATCTTTTGAAATTGCCACAAAGTTAAAGGTTTGCTTGCCTCCTGTCAAAACTTAACGGCTCTTCATGCAGACATTTTGTAGGCATTTGCCACTATAGGACATTTCCGACTGGCAGTTGGACTATAAGTAGAAAAATACAAGTTTTTAACTTGTATTTTTACAACACATTTTGTTTTTAACACATACAAGTTTTCCTTCTTCCCGTCCGGAATTCGGGCGTGGAATGGGTTGCCTGAAGAATCCAGGAAAACCAACACTTTATCAACATTTAAATCTCTAATAAAAATGCAGGACTAAACACAAACCATGGATAAGCGTAGGACGCAATAATCTTCTGTATAGAAGGAGCGTCTGTAAACAGATAAGTTGAGCTCTTTAGCGCATGTACAAACTCAGATCCCAAACACAGATGAATCCATACTAATACAGGAGCAGCTTATTGAAATATCCACAAATGAGGAACTTATACCACTGTTTGAACTAGGATACCATAAATTCTGGTTACAAAGTCAGATCCCAATTTTATATCATGCATTAAAGGTTATTGTACAGAATTTTTTTGACTGTTTTCCTGTCTTTCTATTTGGTAGAACAAAGATTCAGTGGCGTTTTGACCTCATCATAAAAAACAACGAAAATAAAAAATAAATAAACGACTAGAAATTGGTGCTCGTGAGGATTTGCGGTTCCTACACACAAACATTGAGTCAGGCATAAATACACTCATAAAATCTCATCACGTTAATCCAAGTTTTTTTTTCAATTTTATCTTAAACAAAAGTGATAATTTTAATAAATACCGTATTTTTCATCAAAATGTTGCTTTTGTAATTTTTGTACTATGCATTTATAAAGTTTTTTTTTACTTGGGGGTCCGTGGGGAAATTTTGAGTATAAAAGGGGTCCGTGGGTCAAAAAAATTTGGGAACCACTGATCTACAATAACAACACCATGGGCGTAGGGAAGGGGGGCAAGGGTGGCATTCCCCCCCCCCTACATTTGAGAACAAAAATGTCATAAAAATGTCATAAAGTTGTTACAATAAAACTGAACTAAATTTCCTGAAAGTTTATTACATGGAAGACAGTTTACATTTATCAAATATAAAAAACTATATATATGCTAGTATAACTGATTACATTACTGATTGTTCTAAATATTCCCAGTTGTTTAACAATATCTGTAACATTTTCAGCAAAAATCCGCAAGCTTTTATATTTATGTGACCATCTAGTTTCACATAGCAAAGGAACATTTAGAATAAGTTTTCTTTGCTGATTACTTTCTCGGAAAAACAGTATAATTGACTTAATTGTTCCTATTGTGTTTCGTACAACATTCACATTATTTAAATCGTTCACAACAAGATTTAGTTTATGTGAACTGCAATGTACAAATGCTGCTTTTGGGTATTTTTTTCGAATTATTGCTTGGACTCCTCCTTCTTTACCTGCCATAGTAGAACATCCGTAGTATCCTTGACCAACAAGCTTTGTCATATTTAATCAAAATTCGAATGATTTAATAATGATTGTGTTGGTTAAACCTTCAGCTGTTCTATTGACAATTGGAATATATCCCATGAATTCTTCTGTGACCATCATTTTCCCATTTTGTTCTTTGACAAATCTAACACCAAGTGACATCTGCTCAATGCCTGAAATGTCATTTGTCTCATCGGCAAGTATAGAAAATGCAACTGAATTATTTGCTTCACGAAAAATGTCTTCACGCAAGAGAGACCAACAAATTTCAATTATAGTGTTTTGCGTAGTTGCCGAGATACACTCAGCGGTTACCCGTCAAAACGGCCCCAGACAAAACGGCCCCGAAAATAACGGCCCCGGTCAAAACGGGCCCAGACAAATTGTTAACATTTTTTAACAAAAACATTTATTTTTTTTTGCATTTTAAACTTTCGTCAACTTTTTCACCCTTTAAAAAAAGTGGTAAAATTGTAAAATTATTTCTTGTGATGTAATTATATTGTTTCTTGTCAACAAACAACCGTTATTGGTACCATTTTGCGTAAAGGCTATTAAATTCACTTTTGTGGTGTGTTATTATTGTTTATTGTTAGCTAAACCTGACACTGAATAGGTGAGTAATAAGAAAAACCCGTAAAAAACCAAGTTTTTGACTATAAATCCTTTATGTACGAGAAGTAATTAAAAGAATGTTCATTATAATACGCAGCGCCAGACCATCCAGAAATACAAAATTGCAGTTGTGTCGTAAAACATGTTTAATATAATGCGCACCGATCAGGAATATGTTTATAAAAAGAGCTGTCAATAAAATACGCACCTTATTGCGCGACAGAAAGGTTGTTCAATATAATACGCACCGCGACGCTCTATCTAAAAAAATAGCATGATACATAGGAATAAATAAAATAATCTAAAAAATCAATAATTTAATTACGGTACATGCGATCGATCTGAAATTTTGATACATTGTTTTTATCATCGGTACGAAACTGCCTGCAAAATTTCAGCTCGCTATCTTGCGAGCAAGTGGGTTAAAATTGATCAAAAGTTTTGGCGACAAGCAAGCAAGCAAGCAAGCAAGCAAGGTCGGTCGGTCGGCCGCAGACACCACGAGTTAATATAAAGGATTTAAAAATACGAATATATTTGATTGTAAATTTTACTATTAGTCCATCTATAAGTCCAGGGCCGTTTTATCGGGGCCGTTATGTCGGAGCCCAATTGTCGGGGCCATTTTGTCCGGGGCCGTTTTGTCGGTGAACCATACTCGGCACTACAAGAACCAATTGACAAACGATTACCAAGAACTTCATCTCCAGATTCAACACGAGAATCTAACAGTTAATAAAAATTACCACAATTTAATTCTGTTCCACGAAATGCTAAAACATGCATGCAGCAAAATAGGATTGTAGAAATGATGGGACCCAGTTCGTTGCGATTTTCTTGAATTGTCTTCTAAATGATGAGTCCAACTGCTCATCTATAGAAACTGCTTTGGCTTCCAATAAAACAAATAAAATTGCTTGCATCTTCATGAGAGCCTTTGTGCGATAATGTGCTTCGAAGGTTGCTACGTGCATCTTCGTTGAAATTTATATATTTTGTACATGGTTTGATGACAAATACCCACTGAAATCATAGAATTACTTTTTGCAGAAACAAAACGCAATATTTGCAAAAGGCACCTATTAACATTTGCGAGTATACAAGCCACGGTGAATAGTCTGATAACCATGCATATATAAAAACTAAAAACTCTGTTTCCCTCACTGTCAGCTCTAAAATCATATTTTTTATCAAGGGTCCAACAATCACGAATCAGCTGCAATTTCAACTTCTTTGAAAGGTCGTATTTCCAGACATACCTTCCAATATCCAATTTAGGAAATGAATAAGTGTCAGCGACAATCAAATTAGGAATAGTTGCTTCAGTTGTGTCTGGCTGTTGAACGTGTACTGTTGTCCTCAATGCCAATGATAAGTCAGATGCTGCAGACGCCCCAAAATCTTCTAATAACGGCATTTCGGAATCCCGCGATTGGTCTACTTTTCGATTTTTTTTAGCCTGTAAAAAAATTTCTGATATCCATCTTTGGTAATCCTGCAGTTTCTGCACGTATATTATTTCACAGCAAAATTCAATTTTCTCGTGAGAATTTAAGTTTTTATTTTATTAAATGCATTAATAAATGTTGTATTTTAGCTATTACAGCACTAATTTGTAAAGTCTTATTAATTTCTAAGGCTTTTTTCGACCCTTATTTTATACTGAACTTGAATTTAATTGAAAATTGTACCTGTATGGCATTGTCAGTTAAAATTTAAAAAAGTGGGTTTTTTTGCCCCCCCCTGGAAAATTCCTAGCGACGCCCATGAACAACACCGATATTCAATATCCATGCAGAAATACGTGAATGACTCGCTCGTAAGCCAACCCCCAACCTTTTCCCTTAGATTTTGTCCCAAAAAGGTCGGCTTGCGAACGAGTATATACGGTAATCATCTTCACTGATATAAAGATGTACTCACCTCCACTGATATAAAGATGTACTCCACTGATATAAAGATGTACTCTACTGATATAAAGATGTACTCCACTGATATAAAGATGTACTCTACTGATATAAAGATGTACTATTCTCCACTGATATAAAGATGTACTCCACTGATATAAAGATGTACTCTACTGATATAAAGATGTACTCCACTGATATAAAGATGTACTCTACTGATATAAAGTTGTGCTCCACTGATATAAAGATGTCACACCTCCACTGATATAAAGATGTACTCCACTGATATAAAGATGTACTCTACTGATATAAAGATGTACTCCACTGATATAAAGATGTACTCTACTGATATAAAGATGTACTATCCTCCACTGATATAAAGATGTACCCACCTCCACTGATATAAAGATGTACTCCACTGATATATAGATGTACCCACCTCCACTGATATAAAGATGTACTCCACTGATATAAAGATTTACCTCCACTTATATAAAGATGTACCTCCACTGATATAACTATGTACTCCACTGATATAAAGATGTACTCTACTTATATAAAGATGTACTCCACTGATATAAAGATGTACTCCACTGATATAAAGATGTACTACACTGATATAAAGATGTACTCCACAGATTTAAAGATGTACTCACATCCACTGATATAAAGATGTACTCACCTCCACTGATATAAAGAGAGCATAACGATTTGACGCCTTGTCCTCCGATGATAACAGAAGTTACGTCAACCACCACATCACATCGAATGTCCACAGTTTTATTGTTTATTTGATATATTTGTTTACCAACACATTCACTCCTCTCCTTCAGTCTTGTGAAATATAGTGTTATATATTTGAGATGATCTATTGGGGAAAATTTGTACGTATATCGTTACAAAATAAATTATACTATTTTTAGATTCTAGAATACTTTCCATTTTGAGTCAATCACAGTATCTTTAATAATGTAATAATTAATTGTATTTAATTGTTCGCTGACTTGTACATAGATGTTAGATAAAAAATACATTTTCTTCATTAAATTTTTAAATTTCAAACAAGGTGATATTTTGTATATAGATTCACGAAATTGATGTATTTTTAAAATACTCAATAAATAACAAACAAAAAACGAAATACCTTACTTTGTGTTGTATCTTTTTGAGAGATTTAACATAAATTTTGTAGTAGACCTATAACTCGTAAATTAGGATGTTTTCCATATAATCGCTTATATATAAGTACTTTTTACCCTTTCGTGTATAGCAGTGATGGCGAACATTTTGAGGGCCGCGTTCCAAAATTAAATTTAAAAAAACACTTATTTATAGCAAAGTGCCAACACTCCAATTATACCTGAAAATGGGGCTTAACAAAACAACACTCACTTAAGGACCAAAAAAAAACAAGAAGAGAGTTTTTAGTGATACAAAATCTTGTATTACTGGAAATAGATTGTTTTAGTTTAATAAATGGGATTTTTGCTGTTTGTATACATACTGATTATTCGTCGAACCTTGGCTAATACTTCGTTAATTTAGGCGCAACACATGCTGCACTCAGGTTATCTTTTAGTCTGTTTCTTGTGCCACATTGTTATAATTCAAAGCTGAAAAAAGCTATTCACACGCTTAAGATGATCAACAAAAAGTAAAAATATTAGCTAAAAATTTATTTTATTGATTTAAACTTTTATTTGTAGGGAATTTCAAGTTTTAAGGATTTCATTTTCATTACTGTCAATTGTGTTGTCCTGTGTGATCTCTGTATACGCCATCTTCTCAAGTGTTACGCGCAGATATGAGAATTTTCTTTTCCACATAGAGCTTTCTTGCGATTTCATTAGCTTCATTTCCAGATTTTCAAGATCTAACCATTGTAAGCAAAAAATATCAATTTTTTCAAACTTACATTTATTTGGAGAAGTAATAAAACGCATGGTTGTTTCCATCTGACGCAACTGTAGAAATCTGTCATTAAAATTCTCTTTTGCAGATGCTACGATGCTCGAAAATTCCTTGTAGACTTCTTCATACTTTTGAGGATTGTGTGCAAATTGTTTAGAGTTTTCTCGATGCATCTTTAGATTTGGTAATATTTAAGCTTCACACTTACATAATCTCTCTCAATAATGCAGTTTTCTTTCAAATGTTTTTATATCGCAAAAATTATTTCTGCCGTTTTTCCCAAGCCTTGCAGTTACAGTCGACAATTAAGAGCTCGAGCCATGATCTAATTCACCATTTTTGTGACATCTTTGAGAACATCCTTATCTTATATTTTGCAGCTGTCTCTCGAAGAAAAGGCTACTTGGTGTAAGACAATGAAAGTGAATAAGTGGTTATTTTGCTTCTTTAAGAAAGAACCGTATGAAATCGTATGTTGTTCATAACATGCAAGGCGCGCCATCACTAGTAATTGAAACTAAGTTTTCTGGTCTAATGTCTTGTTTCAAAAAGCTTCCATTTCAGCATTGTAAATTTCTTTTCCTTTTGTTCTCTATGGGAAAGATGCCCAGTTAACCAGCTCTTCTTTTATCGTATCAACATCGGCAATAATGCAAAATTACTGATAGCCTTGCATAGTTATTTATATCTTTGCTTTCAACAAAGCAAATTGAGTAACAGGTATTTTGTAAAATAAGTAGTGAGCTGCTGACCGACATCACTTGCCATTTGCAATGAAATAGTGAATTACTCCCAGATAACATGACTTCTTTAATTAAATCCCTATCGGAAAGCGTTTTACCATGTTTTCCCAGGCTGAGTGATATTTTAAATCTGTCCCATGTCAGATTTTTTGTTTTAGAAAGATTATTGCGGAAACAAAATTTCTGGTCATTACAATTCCTCAATTTCCCTGCAATAAACACCTTCCGTTCAGCTTCGTCAAGTTCGACAACAAGTGAGTAGGTGAAACTTTTAAGAACAGACTAAAACACTTATTTAAATTACATCGTATTTATTTATTGTGATTATTGATTAAGGAAGTAATATTTTAGTCGCGTGCCAGCTGATGAAGGCTCTGCGTGCCGATTGTGGCACGCGTGCCACATGTTCGCCATCACTAGTCTATAGGACGTTAATTTAAGCATATTTAAAAGCATCATGCAAACACAGCTGTTACGGCAAGAAAGTGAAAATGATATGAGTTGTTCCTTATATTTTGTGTGTGTGTGTGTGTGTGTGTGTGTGTGTGTGTGTGTGTGTGTGTGCTTATTTTCATTACTTTTTAAAACGAAGACACAAACACAAAATATGTTTTAAAAGATTTTCAACAACATTTTCATCTTTAGTGCTAAAGTCAATAATAGATCAGTCTATTGCTCAATCCCTTTCCTTCAGGCTCCAATCAGTTACCATCCGCCTTCATGCCCGTACCACAGAAGCTGTTGATCTTTCTCATTCATCCATTCAATTATTCTTAAGGGAACGTCTCACTGCCTCTCGGCTTTCGGCCATTTTATTCATTTTTTTTAAAATAGTACTTGCAACTTACCACTGTTATTTAATGCAATTCTCAGCCAAGATACGGGTAAACTTGCGTTAAATAATATTTCAATGGATTGCAGGTTGACATCTTGATTACATGTCGAGTCATCTCTGTCAGTGACCCATTCGTTTGAACTTGTAGCGATTTGACTGCCCTTTATACTTGTTGAGTTAACACTTGCCAGATCCTCTGTAATTAAATAATATTTTATCAGATCAAAATGTGATGGCTTGATATATTTATTTTGTTAAGGATTTATGTTAAAACAACCAACAATATCAGCGACGTAGCTAAGGTTGGCGTTGCTTCATGTGTTAAGTTAACGTTTCTCCAGCCTCTCCCTCACAAATACGTTCAGTTTATCTTAGTAAAACTATTTTAACAACAGTAACAAGGAAACAAACGAACGTAAATGAGTACAAGTATTTAAGAACTATAGAAACGTTTTGTTTTTAAAAAATCCATTTTCTGTCTTCTGTCGTAAAACTGTCAAAACTTCATCAAATTAGTACCATTCACCACGACTGCTTCAGTTAATACTATACAGCTACACATGATAATGCCCTGTCTGTCCTATTGGGATTGTTAATAGTTATTTTTAACACTTATAAATGAACACATACAAGTCTAGAGAAATAATTAAAGGCTCAGCTATTTTATTTGAAGTTATTTTTGGAATTCTTATTTGACTATAAATTATTATTTTTTCAAATAATGAGTCTAGCTTTGAAAAAATGGAAGTTAGATGCCGTTGAGCGTATTAAAAACCTTGTCATTTTTTCAGAAAGCTCTTCTTAGCATGATTTATTATATTTAAACAATTTATTTCAGAATGTACACCAATAACTTTTCCTAACTTTCTAATAAGTAGACTTTTAGACTAAAATACATAACAATTGTTGGTCTGATATTGAGTTAAAAGTGAAATCGATCAATACACTTCATCGTCAACCCAATGTTTTCTTCTAGCTGACGGTGTCATGTATATTTAAATCGTTATTTGGTAGTTCATTTCTTATATCTAGCTTTTTGGCTTTTGAAATTCAACATTGATTTAAATTTAAAGGTGGCTTTTCAATGAGAATCCCACTAATAAGTGATATTGTTTCTCTGCTAAAAATGTATAGCTTGGTTATCACTTTACAAGCATAAAAAGTAATCAATAGACTCGTTTATTTAAGATTAATTTTCTGCGTTTGAGCAAATGGTAGGACTTGTATGTGAAGTCATATGCAATTTAGAAAGTCTTCTGGTATCCATCTTATGTCCTAATGGTCAAGAGTATCTACACTGAGATTAAAAAAAAAGGATATCGCTGTATAGGACCTAGTTGAAATATATTTGATTAGTATTTTTTTATTCCGTTAATACCTATTTCTCTTCAAATATCATTTTTCTGACATTAAATTTAAATTGAAATAATAATTATTAAAATATCAAAACGTGTATAACAATTTTTTAATAGCCAAATTAAAGAGACCAACAAAAATGTTGTTGTTTTTTTTAAAAACTGATTTGCGCTCTTATTGCGCCGTCAATTGGAAGAAGTGGAAAACAGCAACTCTCTTGTTTTAAAAAAAATAATAAACCATCCTTTTACAACGACGGCCACCCAAAACTTCAATTGGTATTGAAACAAGGCCCAGGCGGAGTTGTCTGCACCTAATTGTTGGTTCACCGCATTTCTTATCCACCTTGAGCTAAATTTGTGTGTTCCTTATTTTAATGAACACCATCTGTCTTATCTATACAGATGCTCCTTCTATACAGAAGATTATTGCGTCCACAGACCATGCCGGTCTGTTGGCAAGTGATGCAGCGTTCACAGGCCACGGCTATAAGGGTTCCACGCTTTTCCCAGCCGCCTTTATTTCCTTAACCAGTGTTAGGTACCCATTTAGGGACGCCCTAGGCCCCGGGCACAAATCCTTGCCTTCACATTGATTCGAACCCGTGACCATCGGTACGCCAGCTGAGTGGGCATGCACTCGACCATCGTGCCACCATCTATATAAGACTGATAACTCAGATTATCATCTAAAATGATATTACACTTTTCTATTAGTTTTTCAGTAATTAACTAAAACAAAATGGATAATAAATAATTTCAACTAGATACGACCCGCGACGTAGTATACGCCGCAAACTTACTCATAGATAGTATAAAGAAAGGGAGAAAAGATCGGACACAAACAGCAGCACGAAGAAATGGGAACAAGAGAACGTTGGGGGGACCGCCGACACATTTTTGGTTCACTGCGGTAAGCTACCTACCCACCCCCACACCCTTCTACACTCTCACTTGCTAACCCTAAACTGTGATTGGTCGACACTTGCGATTGTCATTCGTCATGCGAATTTTCTCGCGTCTTGTGCTTGTCCTAATTTCTTGCGTATTATATAATAAGAAATTTAGACCTGAACCTTCCTAATTGAGATGTCAAGGACTTAACAAGAACAAAGTATACAAGTACACATTTTCTACGAATACAAATTCTTCTGTATTGTGATCATTTTTTATCGTTAGCCTTACGATATTGACAAGTGCTTCCAAACCATCCTTTTATACATCGAGAGTTGTTAACACACTGTCCACTTGAATTACACGGCAAACTACAATGACACTTGAATTGGCAATTTGAGCCAAACCAGTCGGTGGGACATGCTGGAAAAATAATCAGAACATTCTTCGATAATAAAATAATACAAATATCAATCGTATTGTATAGAAATGTCAAAAGGATAACATAAGAATAAGTTAAAGGCATTTTAATAAATTTTGATTTTATCGATTTGCCTTAGAAAATTGCTATATATTTTTTATACTTTCAGGACTTATTTGGATATCTGCAAATCATAAATAGACTGTTTATAAGCTGGACTTGTGTGTATGTTAGAAACTAATCCATGCTTTCACGTACGTACACACTCTCCTCACACCAGTGCCAGGATTTAGGAAACCGAGTGTTGTAATAAATATCCGCCCTTAGTGAGGACGTCATGTTTACTTGATCCAATACACAAATTTGTTATCATAAACTTTTTCTCGAAAGCAAGATCTGACTTTTTTGAAACGTTTAAACATAAACAGCATTTTTAATTTAATTATGTATGATCTTGGTCAGAGAGAAATAAGTAACACTGAAGCGTGTCCATAAACTTAAAAATTAATAGGAGAGCAAGCGATTTTTAGAAATTGATTAATCCAATGCTGCAGGGACCCAATAATAGATATCAGCCTCTTCAACGCTTGCTGGCGTTTTATGAACAACACGAGTATCAAAAGCGTGCATTGCAGGAAAGGAACCCTGTTGGAAGGTGGATTGCAATAACAACATTTTTTTTAAAATCACATGACAATATAGCTTTGCCCTATAAGAATACGGCACAGAATTAGAGACTCAACTTGTGTTGCTCTCTGGTTGCAGAGACAGTAGCACATCTGCCAAATTCTAGTACAAAGCCTGCAATTTATGGAATATTTATGTAAGAAATGTGTATTTTTGTTAACAAGAAAATTTTAAAACTTTATATGCATTCGAAGATCTTTCGTTTGAGGACTAAAGGTAAAATAATGAAATTTATATTTTCAAATTACCTTGTACATTGGGACACAACCAAAGATAAATCCCCAGAAACACAAGATGTGGTAACAGTCGGTCTTTCATGTTCTAGCGAATTAAATATTTGTTGAAGCTAAAAAGACACGTAAAGTGTGTAAATATAATTATTAACACAAATTAAAACAAACAATTTACTTTTAAAATAGTTTTTTTTCCTTAAAATTGATACAATGAATATAAGTAACTGGTTGCAAGCGCCCTAAGGACATAAGTCACCTATTTCAAACACATATCTTTTCGTTCATTGAAAATGGAGGGAGTAAATGTATTGACAGTGTGTAACCCCTTTTTTAATGCAGCATTAGATAATATTTCTTTTTTCCTCAATCCCTCTTTTAATCCTTTACACAAAAAGGAACAGTGAAAGCTCTTTATAAAAAGAGGACAAGGAAAATTTCATACCAGTATTATTAGAGATTTTCTTGCGGCTGTCACGTACTGTGTGACACTGAGATATTGTGATAAAATTAAAGCATTACCAGGGAAACCGATACAATCAAACGCCTAAATAAAGAAAACATAAGTAAATAGAACAGGGAAAAGGTCTTGATGTCAGTAGGCAGTAATTATTGGGGGAAACATTAGTGAAACATTGTTTATAGTGATAATTTCTTTGATTGATCTGTTTACATTAAAGTATGTGTTTTATCTATAACATTATAAGATTTTGTTATTAACATTTTAAAATGATTAAATAGTCAACATGCTATTCCATGTGTGCAGTCTGAAGTGTCATTATTTTATTATTAAATCTATACACTAATTTACACAAGTTGTTAGGGTTGTTTTTTAAAAGATTGTAAATATTTAAGTGATATGTTTAGTGAGGATATGGTTTATCGGTAATTGAAGTCTTCATGACATCTGATTTAGCCGTGTTCAGGTTTTATCCAATAACACTTATTATTTAACACATTCAACGAAATAGCAAACCATTTTCTAAAACTTGTAATGTTATTTGGAGATCTAAAAATCAATATCTAACTAGTTAACTAGTAATGATATAAATAGTGTTTTTATATACTCACAATTAATTCATATCGTAATTTCCGCCTGAGAATCTTTATATAAGGGGATAGGGATTTTTTCACTCCTGTGTAAATTTGGTAATACTTCAATTGAAACAATTAAATAAATAAACACAACAAAATTTACTTCGAAGACGATTTTTAATGATTCGGTATAATATTCGGTATATTATTAGTCGTATCACTAAACAAGAAACCAAAGTATAACATTTTAATAATAAAAAAGAAAGAAATAAAGTGATGAAGGCTTTGATTTTACCAATGTTAGTAAACACCAATCAGCTGATATCAAACTAGCGATCACTAGATCCAGCTAATGCTTGGAGCAAGGCGCAAAGTTGTATTTGCTTGAAACCCCTCCTTCCTTCATCGCGATTGGAAAAGGTCAACTTAAACTTCTGCGAGTGAATTCGACCCTTCCAGCCACATTTATTTTAAGGATCATAATTAATGTCTTTTTCATTTTAGATGCAGTCTTCTACTGTCATGGCTTAAAACTAATGAATTATCATACATTTAAATTAGTATCTAATAGGGTATACGACAACTAATATCGATGTGTACTGCAAGTCCAGAAACTTCATAACAACTTATTTGTTTATGAGGTATAATAAAAATGCTTTTCAAGGTTAAAAATGTCGACATTGGCCTTAAGGAAATAAATTACCAAAAATCATTTCTAACCCTCAGGTAACACGTATGATCAACTGCGTGCAAGAGTTAACATTGCAGTGTCGCTTCTCGAAAGAATTAAGATTAAATAAACGCTGCAAGAGCTTATCTGTTTAAAAAGCTCTACCCCCTTGCACTTGTAAAAGCTCAACAGTATAAGTGCTGGGCATTTTCAAACCCTACTTAGCTGCTTTCTTACTGAAGCTATATAGAATAAAAGTTCTTACTTTTTGGCACCAATGACAGAGGGAATTTAACAAATCTACGCTTCCGAGAACAATGAATATTTTCACTAATTATTTCTAATTGGTAAGAAAGACTGAACACATTATTTCAGATTATTTTTTTTAGTTTATACAATTTTAAAAACTCCGTTTTAACCGTATGAATATCTCGAAGTATGCATCCATGCACAATATGCTCTTATCTACATATGTCCATAGAATTTGAGATAGAAGCTCTAAGTGATTGGAATTAAATTGTTTCTGGTGTCCTTTAAGTTTAAATTACCCCCTCCCATTAATTCTCGTAAGTGATACTCTAATGTTAACGAACTAGTCACCCCAACAATCTTTACTGTCCCCGCCAACACCGCCTTACTACCATCGTCGTATTTTTATTTTAAAGCCTCCTTCATATTTACATCTTCAATAAAGTAAATTGTTCAAGTAGTGTGTTGTAAGATTATTTGGGCATGGCGTACAAACAAAACTTTATACTCACCTCAAACGTTTTAACTATTTAACTGTAAAATACATTTAGAAGTAGTGATGTTAAATTATTTCTTCTAAAAAACCGGCTACAGGTAAACCCGCTAGAACAAGGAAGTAAATCCTTGAATTGATCATGCACTCGAATTGCTTACCTGTTTCACTGTTACGTTCACCTATCTAAAAAAACAGATAATCCGATTGTTCGTTTCATTAATCCATTACCGAAGCCATATTAAGACTTAAATAAGTTTGGAATAAACGAATCCCTCAATACCTAACATATAATTCACTGATTTCAAACACTATTATTGTTCTAGAAATTGTTTTAATAAAACCTTGTTAAGTTTACTTTCTCCTTATCAGTGTATCACCTGTGTCCGCAGTCGTGTTGTGTTATGCGGATTTTGACCAAAAGAAGTCGGGTAAAGTACTTTATATCAGTGGTCCTCAGTCCAGTGTTGTTATCTTTTAATGTTTTCTTTTTCTGTTTTGATTGTTTCCTTTTAAAGGTTTTCAGCATTCCGCGTTAAGTAGCACACACCCCCCTGTTTTCTTAATATTAGTACAGTTAACGTTAAATTGGTGTAACAATATAGTCAGTCTCCGACCCTACCCATCTAACCTTAAAAAACAATTCTTAAAAACGCTAATCCCAAACATTAAAATAAATCAAATGCTTCTCTGCATGTTTTAATGAATTAATAATAAAGCAATTCTTCTTAATATCAAATTTGCACATATTAAAAGTTTTTTTTAAAGTAATTTAAAAAACAGCAGATGTAAGTTATAAACTTGACCTTTAGCTTTTTTAAAAAATAATGATAGAGTGTTTTTAACCACAGAGTATGAGCCATTAAGAACGTTATCTCTGAATCCCAAGAATACAGATCTCACATTTCCTCTTTCTAATCTATTCTTTTAATGACCCTAATGTCTTCTTTAAACGATATCAACAATGGGGCTTTATTATTTCAGTCTTTAATTTGACTTTATTTTTGTTAATCTAAGGACTCGGTTGAAATAACGTTCGTGTAGTTTGCTATATTCACGTCAAAACATCTTTTAAAGTAACATAATTTCGCATCTTCGAATATCGTAAAAATTCTCTTAAAATTAAAATGATCTTATGATTGATGTACAAAGTTGCAGTTAGACTCTAACAAATCCTGGAAGTTTAAAGTAAACTTTACTTTGTTTGCAGTGTTGGGTTGATGAAAACGATTTACAAAAAAACGCAGGCGTGTTCAAAATTTTGCAAAATTATTAATGAAAATGTTCATGTTCGGTACATGTTTCCAATATTTTATGTTTTTTAATCGTCTCTCGAGACGGAAGGATGCCGACGACATGTTTTGTAATTTTTTAATAGAAAAAATAACGATTATTTTATTTATTTATTTATTTTTAATTTTTAAATTTTTTTATTTAAGGATCATACAGAAAGATATAAAAAAAATAATAATTTGATACTTAATTGAGCGATTTCTATGAACCAGGATGTAAATTTCATTGCACAGCATAGATTTCGATTATAAAAGTAAGACTGAATATGGTTTAAAAAGAATACTAAATATAGCTGTTGTGTATTTAATCTATTTGTCTTTATTTATATCTAGTTGGCAAGTCAAGACATATTTATATTAGCAATAAAATGGTAGGCTGTAAAGAGATTTAAACAATGATCTGCAATGACATCAGTAAATGGTGTTGTTTCACTTTTGTTATCATGAGGTATTTTAGTGAACTTAAATACACTTCTTTCTGCCACTTTTAAATAATATATAGCAGTAAGCAGCAACTCTCTGCCGTAATAATTTGTAATAAGAAAGAGCTTTCTTCCCTATGCTTGTTACGTCTCGTTATTTTTGCAGTGTGACCATATGTGGTTAAGAAATCACTCAAAAGTTCCCGCCCGAACAACAACAAAAAAAGAAACACAATCGAACTAAAATATATTTAATTATTACTTTTCAACAATGACAAAGAAACATACAGTTCAAAGCGTTATTATTTGTTTTCACTACGATTTCTATATTAAGCTGAACACTTTAGTTCCACAGACTTCAGCCTATTACTATTATCACTTTGAAAAAACAAAATATTAATATAGGGATACTTAGAAAAAAGAATTCTTCAAGATACGAAAAATCCTAGATACGAAAGGCCACTCGAAGAATGTTTTGTTCCAAGATACGAAAACAAATTCCAAGATACGAAAGGCCACTCGAAGAATGTTTTGTTCCAAGATACGAAAAAAATCCAAGATACGAAAAACTCGCAGCTGACAACAGTGGGCATCACGTGACTGCATTCAACGCGCCACAAATAGTTCTTGCGCAGTTCAATGACATTGGCCTGACTCATTTCAGAAATATTGTAAAATGCAGCCAAAGACAAGCTTCCTTGGATCAACATTTTTTAAGAAACCATTAGTAAGCGAACAAAGATTTTAAAAATAGTGTTATTTTTTTTTATGAGAAAGAAGATGTTGGTTGAAGAGATGCAAAGGAAATGAAAGGTGAAACAGAATACTAGAAATCGGAAGAAGAAAAAAATTGGAAAAAAAAATATTAATTAAAAAGTTTGTTACTTTTGTTTAATTTACAGTTGTACTAAATGTAAGCATTTATTTAACATTAATTCATGCAAAGTTTGTTCATAACGTATTATTTTTTATAAAGTTAAGTGTTTCGTACGTAATGCCGTAATGTTTTGTGCCATCCATTTTCGCCCTACCACATTCTGACACTATGCCACATCGCCTCACTCGAAAGGTACATTTGTATACATATTATTTTTCATATATTTTATTCTGTTTTCATTATTTTCTTTTTATTTATATTATTTATAATGTGTAATATTAAGGATTGAAGAATCATATTTGTTTTCCTATAGTTTTCCATGTTACTTTCAATTTTTAGTGTTGTTTCTGTGTGGCTTTGACCGGATTACGTATTTTACATGTAAAACTTAGTTCGAGATACAAACAATCCAAGATACAAAAGCCACCCAAGAACGGATTATCTGTATAGAAGCTCCTTTCATACATAAGATTAGTATGCTTATGCATAGCATATTATGTCTAGTCTTTCATTTTTAAGGGTTCTTGTGTGTCGTTTTTAGCTTATATCAGTGGTTCCTAACCTTTAGGGGTCCATGCACCCCTTCAGATGCCCAAAAAAGTTCATGCACCCCCTCGTGAAACTTGCAGAAAATGCATAATAAACTATGTTTATTTTAGGCACACAACAGTTTTGACCAAAGGCAACAGGGAATTTACTGAGAGATCTGCTATTTCTTATGATCAATCAGCGATTTAAATCTGGGGACTGTTTTGGACAAAGCTACTCTCATGTCATCCTCTGTATTCAACTTATTCCTTTCCTTGGTTTTAATCGTCAAAGGTGTGGAGAATCCACAGAGATAGTTTGTGGCAAATGGAAGGAGAGTCAGTACTGCCCTCTTGGCTAGTTATGGGTAGGAATCTAGCTGGGCGCACAAAAATTCAATCAAGGTATTGCAACTGAAGGCACTCCTCAGTACTTCTCTGGTTCTCAAATCAAGCAGGTCATCTTTAGCAAGGTCACTGTCATCAATGTTATCCAAGTCACAGAGAAAAGTATTGTGAATCCAAAGGTCTTTCCTAGCAATTTCTTGACAGAAATACCCATCAAAAGACCTTTGCAATGTTGAAAGGTGCTTTAAAATTTCCCCTTTGATTTTGTCAGTCAGTGATCCCTCAGTGCTTCCCTCTGCACCAGATATTACAACTTCATCCAAGAGTGGAAAGTTGGCCCAGTTTGACTTTTCTAGTCGTCCTTTGAATAGTGGCACTTTGTTAAGGAAGGCTTGCAATCTCTCAGTAGCATCCATTACAGTCCTTGGGGAGATGTGTTCAACTCATGCAATATGGTGAAGATGTCAGCCAGGTATGTCAAGTAATTAATGAAATTTGGACAGTCAAACTTGTCAGCAAGGTCACTCTCTTTTTCTCGCAAGAAAATGGCAAGCTCCACTCTCAGTTCTACTAACCGAGAAAGTATCCGTCCTCTGGACAACCAGTGCTCCTCAGTGTCGTAGAGCAGAACTTTATGCTCAGAGACCACCTCATGAGAGAACAACTTGAAGAGGCAGTGGTTCAAGGCATGTAAGTGGATAAAATTTACAACTTGGACTGCAGTAGAAAGAACTGACTTCAAGGTTGGAGGTAGAGTTTTGCATGCCAGGGCCTGACGATGAAGGATACAGTGTGTAGTGACAATGTCTGGAACTTCTTTCTTTACCAGTGCTGAAAATCCTGACTTATTACAGAGCCTGGAGAGAGCACCACCTGTCCAAATTGAAAAAATTCTTGACGGCCAGTCAAACTGGTTTTCAGTGAAGAATGCCCTTACTCGCTGCAGAATATCAGCAGCTTTGGTAGTAGCTAGGAGTGGCTTACAAAAGAGAAATTCCTCCTTCAGCATTCCACTGAGAACATATCTCAGAAATACAAGAATCTGACTGCATTGTGCTACATCAGTGGATTCATCCAGCTGCTTGCTAAATGGAAAAGGACTGTTTCTCATCTCGCACAAGACTTGATCCAGAATGTCTGCAGACATGTCACTAATCCTGGAATGAATAGTGTCATTGGACAAAGGAACTTTCTCAACCTGCTTCCTCTGCTGGTGACCACACATCAGTTCCACCAACTTTAGAGCATAAGGTTCACCAAAATTCTCCAATGGTGTGGGGCTTCTTTTTCTTTGCAATAATATATGCAACCTTGAATTATTCCTCCAGTGCAGGTTTCCGTGACAAAGAAAATCCAAGCTTGGGCAAGGTACCTGAGGTCAAGAAGCGAGCTCTCTTCTGCTTGAAGACCTCAACACTGTCCTTGGAATTGGATGGATAGACTTTCTTCAAGTGCTCTCGGAGTCTAACAGGCTTCATGTTGTCATTGCACAGGATTTTTCCACAGAGGAAGCACTGAGGCTTTTATGTTCCATTTCTCTCTCTTTTTTTTATTATTTATTAACTATTTTGAGGGGGTAGGGACAATCGGAACGTCTTACCAGTCACAGGCAAATTTTCAACAGACGAAATTGATGTTTTTAATGACCGTAATTGGATGCTCAACTCAAGATTTTAGGTATCAATGACGAATAATGGCTTACAATTAAAAGACCTTTGCAGCGTACCAAGCAATAAAAATGAAGGGAAAAAATTCCAACGTTTACATCCTCTCAAAACAGTTAGAGGGTAACCGAAAGACATATATCTGACGTATTTGATGACAAAATTAAATACCTTTTAGAAAACTGTGACTTAAAACACGAAATTCCGAGGCACACTTAGAGCGAACTGTTCATTTTGCAAACAAGTTTTTCCGTCAATTTTCGACATGCGCAGAACGATGCGCGAAAAAAAGGGTTGTATATGGGCGCCCTTTCAACGCGGCATGCCTTGCTAATGGTTTATATTTTCAGATTATCATTTTTTTTCATTTTTTTTCCTTCTTCTTTTTTACTTCATCTTTTCTTTCTTTTTTTTTGCTCTGAATGGTACATGCACCCCCTGGAACCTGTTCTTGCACCACTGGTTAGGAACCCCTTGCTTATATTAACAATATAAATATTATTTTATCAATCCGATGGCTATGAATCTTTAAAAAGTTGTTAAATACATTCTAACATAAGCTTTTTAGCATACACAGATTTTAAAATAACACTAATAGGGGGCCGGGGACAAAAATGCCAGTATTTTCCTTATATACGCTCTAAAAATTATTTTAAGCATTTGCTACTGGGTTAATGGATGGATCCTGACGAATCTTAATACATAAAGAATCGATGGCTTATATTAACATAGTATGGGTCATTTAACCCATATTGTCCATTTCGTTGGGGTCGGGGGCAGTAGTAGATAAAGGGAGAAACGGTTAGTAAATGAGAAGGCCTCGTCCTGACGTCATAATTGCCCTTTGGCATTACCGGCGGCGCGTGCGCGGTAATTAATTATATTAATTAGACATGCTAGACAAGTTAATAAGTGTACTTAATTATATCGATTAATTAGACTGTCATGAGTGTCATGTTGTTATACAATACATGGTAGGCCTGTCAACGGGTATACGGGACCCGGGTACCCGTTGCCGTGAGATTACCCGGGTAGTAAAATTCCGCCCGGGTACCCGTGGAAATGGGGTTTCAATGTCTATATGATCCAAACTTCGGCCGGCATGCGGGTTTTGTTATGTTTAATTTGCGGCTCGCGAAACAATTTATCAAATGAAAATTTATGTTTCAAATGTATGCTGTGAAATACATCTAAGGAGAAATCTGTCAACGGGAAAATAAATTGGGTCTCGAACACTGCAATGCATTTTGATACATCTTTTTTCTCTGAAAATGAAACAAATCGCAAACACAAGAAGATGTTGGTTCTTTGAATGAATCATATAAGGAAAACAAAACTCCCCTGCCGAAAATAAGGATGGACTGAATAGAGATGACAGAGGCTGTGTTTGTTGTTAAAAAACACCCCAGCTTTGATACTAATATTGCTTTGAAATATGCCGACTTGGGCTACCGATTGATACCAATTATCTACCCCATCTCACCCATCTACTCCTATACTATAACCGCACCTCTCCATTCGCCTGTGTTTCTTGTGTTCATTAACACGCGTTGACCTAGAAAACTAATGTTAATAATGCGTACAAGGTTGTCAGTTTTTAAGGTTAATAAGTTAAATAGTTACTAACTGTGTAAGATGGGTTAGACGTCGGCCTTGTGGATAGACTGCATAGAGATGAAAGAGGCCGTGTTTGGTTTTGTTAATAAACACACCGCAGATCTGACATTAACTTTGATCTTTGAAATATGCCGACATTGGGTTCTCGATTTTAGAGGGGTTTTTTTGTATCTACCCCCCCCCCAAATCCTCCCTCCATTCGATTGTGTTTCGTGTGTTCATTAAAGCGTGTGTCTCGCCCAAAAACTAATTTTAAAAATACACCCAAATTTGTCAGTTTTTAAAGTCAATAAGCTAGTTACTAACAGTGTAAGATGGATAAGGGGCTGCAATAAATGACGTTACGCACCTAGGGGAGGAGGGGGTCTCACATTTGTGACGAGGGGGAGGGATGAGTTTAAGAAATGTGACGTCACATCAAAACGTGCAACTTTAAATAAATAGTTCGACTAAAATATTTGATTGCTTACAATTTATTTAATGACGCTTTACATGTATTTAATATTAAACGTGTAGCGATTTTTAGAGTTCAAATTCACATTAAACAAAAAATTAAATGACAAGAAAGTTATTTGCCACGTGCTCATTTTCAAAAAGGAAGTACGGCTTTTATTGGGGGGGGGGCGCAAAGCTTTGTGACGTCATATTGGAGGGTGAAGGGAGTCAAAGTTTTTTTGACAATGTGTGACGAAAAAGGGGGCGGGGAAAACGGACAAAATAGATTGACGTCATTTATGTACGGCCCCTAAGAGGTCGGCGTGTGGCTACTGTGTGAAATGAGGTGCATGGAAGGTTGCTAGGTAGCATGTATAGCGGTCATGACGGGGAAATTATGCGATGTTTTGAGCGGGTAACCCGGGTACCCGTTCGAAATTTGGACGGGTACCCGGGCAGCATTTTTAACAATATTGACAGCCCTAAACACATGTATGTTAATTTGGAGCTTCATGAGTGTTCATGTTGTTATAGGACATGTTAATTATGGGGTGGGACGCGGGAAATTCAAATTTGTGGTGCTTAAGGGGCAATAATCGTGTATTTGTATTAAAACCCGTAGGTCATTTCCCCTTTTTTATTTTATCTTTTATTTAAGTATTTTTTTCAATATTACAGTGGTTCTCGAAGGGGCCGTCCATAAATGACGTCACGCACCTAAGGGGGAGGGGGGTCACACTTTTGTGACGATGGATGCATGACGAGGGGGAGGGAGAGGGTGTTGAATAAATGTGACGTCACATCAAAAGGGTAACTTAAAATAAAACTTCCACTTACATATCTGGTCACTTACAATTTACCTAATGAGTTTTTAAAAATAAAAATTTATATTTGAAATCAGTGCTTCTCAAAGTGCGGTCAGTAGGCCATCAGACGCCGGTCGGCGTAAGTTATGAAGAAATGAAAATTAAATCTTAATAATATCCTTAAGTTTGAGAACCCATTAGAATGTATTAATTAAATTGTTACCCTGCGTCGTTTGATGTTGACATTAAAGCTTTTGGGATGTCACCGCCGCTCCGTTTGGTTCTCTCGCGGCATTAGTGCAACTTTTTTGCCCGTTACCCTAAAATATACAAGTTTCTTCCCAGACTCGAGGTCCTGCTCACATTACTCGGGGATTTGGGGGAGCGTCGTTAGCACGAAAATGCAACTGGTGAGTTTTACAAGCATGACAAGTGTCTAAAAATGATCTGAATAGAAATATGCATAGATATTTTTAATCAAAACGACACGGAATATCCATTTATTTATTTATTTATTTTTATTTATTTTTTTTTGGGGGGGGGGCTATTTGATACAATTATAAACGTTTTAAGTTTGATATAATTGTTCGATTGGTTTTAGGTCAAACGCCAAGAGTTCCCTTTTTACCCCAAATGAGATAATTTACCGGTGTTCACAGACCCCTCGGTTAAACCGCCCGATAGCGGTAGCCATGCATTTTTCATTAGTTTATAAATTCCACAAGAGAATGCAACAATTTAAACACGCCTCGTCCATACAACCAAAAAAAATAAATAATAATTAACACCAAAAAAACTCGTGAGCTTGGGATATTAGTATATACCACTACCTCATGTCGATGTACCAAACTTTGTGATATAGTATATAGTTCTTCCTCGTGTCGATGATATAGAGTTGTAACACAGTACACCGGTCTGAAGATCAAAGCCCTGTGCCAGTCAAGTCAACTAGTGCTAACTTATTGGTACCGCTTACTAAACCTTACTAAGCTTACTTAACTCACTCTACTCATTGCACTCAATGTATTGGCTGACTAGAAGAAAAATTATTAAAATTTTACAAATAGTTTTTAAAAAACGTAAAAACAAAGTTTTTGACTATAAATCCTTAATAAACGAGACATAGCTAAAAGAATGTTCATTAAAATACGCAACACAAGACAATAAAAAAATCCACAATTTTAGTTATTTCTCAAATATATAAAGGATTTATAATTATAAAAAAACTAATACTAACTACAGTGTGCCTGCTAAATTTCAGCTCGATTTGATCACGGGAAAAGGGTTATAAAAACATGTTTAAATAGTGCACACCTCGACATAGACTAGCAATAACTAGCATTTACATTTACAGATCGGGAATATAGTTTTAAAAAGTATCGTCAATATAATATGTACCGCACCTCGTGACAGGAAAATATTAAAAATTTTGCTCAATATAATACGCACCGCGACACTCTTGCACACAAAAATTAACATGCTACATAGAGATAAATAGAGATAATCTAAAATCCATTAATTTAATTACAGTACAGTCGATCGATCTGAAATTTTGATACCTCATTTTTATCGTCAGCACGAGTCTGCCTGCAAAAGTTCAGCTCTAGCATACAAGGAAGTGGGTTAAAATTGATCCAAAGTTCTTTCGTCAAACAATCAATCAACCAGACGCCATGAGTTAACATAAAGCATTTAAAAAGGACAAATTATCAATTTCCTACACTAAATTTTAATTATCCTGTTATCTTTATGTGATATATCAGATTCTAAAAATAACAAATTCGATTTAAAATTATATCCTACTCCAAACCGACCTCCCCAATTCAGGGCGACAAACTTCGATATTTCAGTTATCCACGCTCTCCTAAAAAAAACTTTATTGAATTGGACGAATCTAATGCCACGCTTTATTTGATATTTTATAGTGTAAGCTAGGGGATATCAAGGGGCATGCTTCCATTGACTTATCTTTGGTCCACTTTAGGTCAAGGACCAGCCATTGGGTCCTTGGGGCACAATGAGACAAAGAATGGGAGTCAGTGGATCTCAACATGTGAGAATCAGCGGATCTCAACATAAGGTTAGATATTACGTTTTTGATTTTGTTTAGTGAGCTTACTTTTCATGATACACCCAGAAAATTGTTACACTAAGTACTGCTCCTAACTTTTCTACGGTAGAGTGTAAAATCTTTAAGTTATTTTCTAAAGCTGCTAAGCGGTAATCTCCTGTATTCACGTCTTTACTTACATCGGCAGCTGAGTATAAGGGGCTAACATGATTGTGAACATTGTACAATGGTATAGCATTTTCCATCTGTCGAGACACATATATATTATTATATTTTGTTTAAGTTAAATTTGTGTCATTTCTTAGTTTTAGCGTTAGCTGGTGGTTTTAAAATGTTCAACAAAATCAACGTTAAAATAGGAAGACAACTCAAATTAGACGGAAAGATCAACATTCAATATTTCTTGTTGTCTTTCTTACATTTCTATCACCATTGACTTCAAACACGTATAGAAGTCTTCTTTTCTTACATTTGCGTCACCAGTGAATTCATGCATTTCTATTATTGTTTTCATACATTATTAAGCATTGATTTTATATATTTCTACAGCTCATGCCTTCACATATTTCAATCTAAATAAAGAAACTCTATCAATCAAACGTCTATTCCATGACGTCAATATTAATCCAATTTTTTTAACTCTTAATAATTAAATACACAGCGAGATCAGAATCGAAAAATTGTCTTTATTTTTCATCATTTCATGTTGGGCAATGTAAACTGATGACTTGTGGACATTGACGATATCCTGAGTCCGCTAACAACTGTTCTGTCCTAAAGGGAAAAAAACAAAAACGTTTAGCACCAATTGAGGACCAGTCTAAAAGAATTATAAGAATTCTGGAAACATGAGAAACTTAATTGTTCTTGAAAGCTTCCGATTGGAGAGATGTCATGACGCATAGATGAAATAATGAGGTGAACTAAAAGATGTCATGACGCATAGATGAAATAATGAGGTGAACTAAAAGATGTCATGACGCATAGATGAAATAATGAGGTGAACTAAAAGATGTCATGACGCTTAGATGAAATAATGAGGTGAACTAAAAGATGTCATGACGCATAGATGAAACAATGAGGTGAACTAAAAGATGTCTTATGGGTTAATTTAAAGCATACGTTATAGGACTCTTACAACACAGGTCTCTCAGAGAGGATATTTAACTTGACAGTATACACGTTTCATGGTGGCTCCTAGTTATACACAACTTTAAAACATTTCTATCAAATGTTTTGTACCATGATTTTATGGTACAACTTCCAGGAATGCAGCTGCAAAGACTGTGTCTATGGTTCTATTACAAATTGACAAAGGGAATGTTAATAACGAATTAAAAACGATGACGACTGCGTTTTGCTCTTTTCTGTGTGTAAGTTTAACTCAGGTTTAAGTTCCAATGTTAGGCATCATGTTTGAAGGGGAAGGGGAGAGATGCTCAAATATGTTTTACCCTTTTCCTTGTACTTTTGTTTTTATTTTGCAGCTTTACTTGTTCTCAGCAATCTCCAGGCAACAACATGACGTCATCTAACCCGACCATCATGTTATTGTAGTCAGGACTTATTGATTCGAAAACGAGGCTTATATTTCCTTTGGGCAAACTGATACACATCGTCTGCCAAGTCGCGTCATCGGTGGCAGAAGCAGACCAAACAACAATCTGCAAGTTAAATTATTTCATTGATAACTGAACATGTAAGGGGCCGTCCATAAAGTAAGTCATGCCCCAAGGGGGGAGGGGGTGTAAGAAAGTGTGACACTTTGTGACATGGGGGGGGGTCAGGCCATGTGTGATGTCACACATTAATTTTTTAATATATTTTTTCTAATTTATTTTATTTTATTTTTAGTAGAACTTAAATAGCTTTAAAAATAATTTTCACAAATTTTGTGAAACATTTGAATTAGATTTTTGTCAAAATAACATGAAATGTGTATCTCTTGATTATGTTGTTCATAAATCTGAATTGGATGCAGCAGGGCTAATATAAGGATCACGAATGGTTTGACAATCATGTTCGCATCAGCCAATATTTTACTCAACTTGTGAAATACCAGGACATAAAACGTTGCGACAAAGTACGAAGTTCATATTTCAACGTTTTATATTCGAGATTCTTTCTTCCTCTAAAACCAATCAACCAAACAACTGATGAACTCAAAGCTTCAGAAAGAGCAGATGCAGATTCTCATAAATTTCATTCCTTGTTTGTGGCACAAACTCTCAAATTTTATGAAATTATGCCAAGATCAACAAGACTTTTCAAAGTACAACCATATGATCTTTAATGTCCATCTTCGCAGACCAGCTTACTTGATTGAATTTGCAAAGTATGTCCCTTATATTTTGTCTCACAAACAATGTTGAAGAAATTATGCAGGACAACACAGAGCTCGCGCTCAGGAGCATGTGCCCACCCAAACTGTTCAAGAATCAACTCAGATAAAACGTATCCGTCCTTTGAGAATCGCTTCTAGAGGACGAAGAGAACTCATGGCAGTTATTGCCAGAAGAGAAAATGCACATACAGAGGCTGTTGGGTGGCTAGATGAGGACGAGTTGATATGTCTGCAATTATCCTACCAGGAATCGATGAAGGTGAAAGAATAATGTCAGGCATAACTATGGATGAACACTTCCCTTACCCTTTGTAAGATGATGTCCAGTGAATATTTTTGAATTAAATATTAGTCACAGGACCATAATAAACAGATTTAATATAGCACATGAGTTGGTCACATAATTTGTCAATCTAGTCTTTCTTTTTTAGTCAAATTGTTTTGTTTCCTTTTTATCATTTAATCACTGGGTGAGGTCAAGTTTCGCTAATCTACTTCTTATCTTGTGTCAATAGATTGCATAATCGGAAGATTATCTAAAACTTGACCTCACCCATTGTAAATGAAAAGGTAGCAGAAAAATGATGTGTATTATAAAATTATCAAGTGTAATTCATGCAATCTTTGTTTTCAAATTCGATCTAGATTGTGTTACTGTTTCATTGAATAACTGTGACACAGAAAACTTCTGGAAAATGTACATTAAATACAAAGACGTTTCTAACTTAACAAAAGACACAATGACATTCATGACTAGGCCTGTCAACGGGTACCCGGGTTCCCAGGTACCCGTTACCGAGCAATTACCCGGGTAGTAAAATTGAGCCCGGGTACCCGTGAAAATGTTGCTGCGGTGTCAATACCCACGGTGGTCGAACTGCGCTCTTCTGTGTTCACATTTCGGCTCCTGAACAATTTAACAAATTAAAACTTTTCGTTTGAAATATATGCTGTGAAATACCATTAACATGAAAACGCTTCAAAAGAAATAACTGTCAAACGGATATAAAACACTTTCCCGACAAACTTCTATGTATTTTGATACACCTTTTTTCTGGAACATAAAACAAAAATCGTATAGCAAAAAAGGTTTTGGTTCTTTGAATTGAACAAAAAAGGAAAACAGACCGCAACGCCGAGATTTGGGAAGGGCACGAAATGACCTTGGTTTTGGGTTTGAAATACGCCGACATTATTGAGACACGCCAATGTTGTTTATCTAATACCCCCCCCTTTTTTTCTGCACTCCTCTCCACCACCATTTTTTTTAATCACTGTTAAAACAAAAATAAATTCTGGGGACTGGGTCCACTCAGTAGGGCAAGTCTCGGAAAGGTTGGTTAATTACGACAGTTGTCAGGTATGAACTAGAAATAATCCGCCGTGTTACCGACCTTTATCTTTGAAAGACTTTGTTTAGCCCCCCTCCCCCCGGGGGGCCCCACCAAAAAAATAATAATAAAATAAAATAAAAATAATAATCACTTTGGAAATCTTCTACACATTGTTTTACACCACTGTACTATAATATTATTTCAATGTCATCATTTTTAGATCGCTGATTAATTGCATCTAAATATGCATTCTCATAATTCTCATAATAAACAAAGCGGTACATGTATAATGTTAATAGCGGGCAGGAAGCGAGATTTTGAGGTTTTTCGAACGGGTAACCAGTTACCCGTTAAAACTTTGGACGGGTACCCGGGCAGCCTTTTGCAACAATATTAACAGCCCTATTCATGACACACATTGGTTATAAATATGGGGATCACGTGTCAACAACAAAATAAAAAGAAGCTGCATCCAGCGTTTTACCTCATCATCATTGATGTCATCTTGAATGTCCATGTGCCTGATAGCCAGGAGGAAGCTGCTGACGTCATTGAGGTTTGGCGATGCGTTAAAGACAAAGTAAGAAAAGCTCAAACACTGACCATTCGAGTGGAACGGTATGGAGACTAACGTGGAGCTTGACCGGTGGACTGTATGCACAGCCAGCATGTAGAAACCTGGGGAGAGAATCTGAGAGTTGAACGGTATGGAGACTAACATGAAGCTTGACCGGTGGACTGTATGCACAGCCAGCATGTAGAAACCTGGGAAGAGAATCTGAGAGTTGAAACTATTCTTCAAAATATCAGAATGTCTTTTAATGACAGTAAAATGCCAAAGACAAAAATTGAAATAATTTAAAAAGACATGGAAAAATTTTTAATGAACTTAAAGCCACTCCTAAACAGCGTCAATTTTCTTTTACAGTTACACCTAAATTGATCACTTTTGCATTACGTTCATTAATTTGTTCACAGTTATACCACTACTATTATATTATTACATTGTTTGACTTAGTATAAGACCACAGATGGCGTTTCTGGATAAATTTACCGTTTGGCTTTTCCTTTTCGTCATCGAGTTTGTTCTCTTCATCTCTCAGTTGAGCCATTGCGCTATCAGTTTCATTGGTTCGTTTCCAAGCTAAATCTTGAAACATTTGTTCCACCTCGTAACCACACATAAACACCTCTTCAAAATCACACGATATTTTTTTCTTGCTGTCTTTTGGAAATGAAATATAACAAGTTATTAAAAAATAATCTTTTTTCAACGCTTATAAAGTTGAATATTAAAAACATTTCAACATATTAGGTGTCCATGCGTAGCTTGAATGTCAAAATTCTGACTTGAGAGTTTTTGGTGTTCCGGACTTATTTGAGAGATTGTTTTGTTCATTGTATTTTAGTGATGCACACCGAAGCCAGTGCGCACCATTATGTGCAGCTATGATGTAAGTCTTAAAATATTTGGTGTGTAACAAAGAAGTGGATGCTGTTTGCCTTGTGATCATTAGGAGAAAAGTTGAGCATCGATGTAATTGTGTTGGATTTTTCAATATTAAATCTCTGTTCAAAGTGATCAGAAAAGACAAACTGGATTATTGTGGATATAAAAACGCTTTGATCGAATATGCTTCAACTTCCAGTTATGTTCGTTGCTGCTTTATAGTAGATTTTTTTACAATAAATAAATAAGTAAAAATTAAATTAAAAATAAAATATTGTTTTCTATAATTTATAAAGGACCTATTTCAGTATAGTTATCTTTATTGACCATGATTTTATTATCATAGAATATATACAGCTTTCCACCTCATCAAGATGATTGTTCTGTGCAGCTCTACAGATTTCTAGAAACAAAATACCATATTCAACAATCCCATATAATTAAAAGCAATGTTCTGTCCGTCATCGATAGCGATTGGTCCCTCAAACTCCTACAGACTCCTACAGCAAATCACTAGCGGAGAAAAATTTACATATTGACCGACGTTCAAAACGAGTTATTTTCGGTGCAGTTTTTTCCAAGAGTTTATTTATAGCGGTGCGCGTTGGGATTGGTTGTCAAAAACTTTCCTTTTTACGGGTTATTTATTTTAACTCTGGACAGACCACGGTATGAGGGGAGGTAGGGTCTCTGGACAGACGGGGAAGGGTAATGTTGTTATAACTTTAATATATAGTATTTTTGACGTTATAAACATGTATGGCCGGTCGAGACGGCGGGTCTCTCGACAAACCGCGGTGGAGGGGAGGTATGGTCTCTGGACAGACCGGCGGTGTGGGGGGTAGGATCTCTGGACAGACGGGGGTGGGTAATGTTGTTATAACTTTAATGTATAGTATTTTTGACGTGATACACATGTATGGCCGGTCGAGACGGCGGGTCTCTCGACAAACTGCAGTAGAGGGGATGTTGGGTCTTGCGACAAACCGCGGTGTGGGGTGGGGGAGGCAGGGTCTCTGGAAAGACGGGGTGTGTAATGTTGTGATGCCGGACAATGAACTTTACAGGTTACCCTACACTTATTCCCGTCCTTGGACGGGCTTTGTTGCTAGTAATAAATAATTGTCTCTTTCTTACATTTTTATTTTACTTACTCCTTTCTGATGCATGGAACTAGTCTATAATACAGTCAAACCTCTCATAACGAGTTTAATTCGTTCTAGAGTCTTACTCGTTAAGCGAAACACTCGTTATACGAAACAATTTTTCCCATACAAATCAATGTAAAATACGATAATCCTTTCCATGCTGAAAGAAATACTAATTTTTCAAAACATTTCATTAACATTTATTCAAATAAAATTACTCATGAATTGTTAAAGAATGAAACAACTAGAGATTGGAAACAAAAAAAAAGTAAAAAGCATTTTTAAAAATATGAACTTATGACAAATAATTACTTCTTTTCAACTAGAAAACTGTCCAAAGACATTTATTTTTGCCGACGTTTCAAAATTTGACGAAAATAAGTCGTAAACGTTTCGTACACATTCTTGACACTCCCTTTGAAGCATCCTTCTCTTTAATTGTTCTTGAGAATAATGCAGATCATTGATGTTGGCCGATTGTAGTTGCGCGCTAGATTAGCCACCTTGTTCTTGCTTTTCAATGGTTTTACATTTCATTTCAACAGTTTTTTTTCTCTCGCATGATTGTCTTCTCGTGTGTTTTTTTTTCGAAGACATTTTAGCACAGGTTAGTACACTTTGCACATACAAAAATTACGAATAATTTCTGAATACACAATTTGTAAAAACGGTTGATCACACACAAAAACAATACGCTAACAGACCGAGTGCTTAATACATCGGGGCGGAAGTGCCGGTGTTGCAAAATAAATCCTCCCCATACAGAGTCTCCCCCCGGAGACTCTGTTTTAAAACAAATCCTCCGGGGGGAGAAAATGTTTTCCTCCCGATTAAAATAATTTCGCCCCTACCCTGTAAAATATTGTCTCCCCCAAAATAAATTCGCCCCCATCATACTTTCGATATAAAAAAAGAGATCATTAACAATCAAAAGAATAAAGAATACTTACTTGTGTATTGCTGTAATATTCACACATGTTTAATGTAATACTATTTATGGTAGTGGCGTAGATATAGAGAGGGGGTTGTGGACCATACCGTTTGACACTTCTCAGGGGCGTGATATAATTTGAAAAATTACTTAATTACTTGATTTTTTCCCGCTGTACAAATTGAAGCACAGGCAGTTTTGGGGTGTAAAAAGGCAGTTGTTTTGTTTCATAAAGCAAGGATTATGTCTTTATAGGCATGGGTTTGTGTTGTTACTATAAATAGTAAGTTTGTACAACGTCGGGTGTTCAGACGATGAGAAGGTTTCTTAATATCTAGAGTCGGGGGGAAAGGGTGGGAGTGACCCAATTAAGTAACCGCACGGAGGGAACAAAAATCGGGCTACGACACTGACCTGTTTAACTTATGACCTGATTATAAAGTCTTCTTTTTAAAAACTCTGTGGGCTATGCATTGTTATTGTGAGACGCAGAGGCGAGGCGTCAATGGAGGTGGGGGGGGGGTACTGGTGGTGCTGACTGCACTGGCTGACACTATCACAAGAGGTAAAACAAAATCTAAAATTAAGTTTGTTCCCGTTATTTGGCACTGGAAGACTCGGAGGAGGACTATGGGTTTAGTCGTGAGGGGGTGACACATTGAGCTTATATACATATATATATACATATATATATATATATATATATATATATATATATATATATATATATATATATATATGTGTGTGTGTGTGTGTGTGTGTGTGTTAGATATTACAAATGCTTTGTACGGAATAAACGTGTTTTCAGTTTCAGTTACTTTTATTTAGTCAAAAGTTTGCGTACACACACAGACATAGATTTTTAAAATTAAATTATTTTGTAAACATTCAGAAATACAGCGCAATTATTGAACCTTATTTTCATAACATCACCATGCACGAATAGATTATCTCATATCACGATTGTGAAATTATCTTTTACTGTACACGTGTATTATTTTTCTTTATGAATTTGAATTTTTAAATGCCATAACAGTTTTAAATACAACGAATATATTAAAATTTCAAAGCATTTTACACATGTTATAAAAAATTTAGACGTTGGCTCCAATAATCATGACTAACATTAAATTTTCTGCCTATAATTTATACCGCCCCTTTCTAGAGTGTCTGAACTAATTATGACATTATGGACTGGACAGCCCAATCTAGAGTTTTGTCCATAAGAGAAAAAATAATTAAGAAAATTGTATCCATCCGTTAACATATTTTACAAAGTCTTTAAATGGTACTTTGATTTTACTATTTATATTGCTAGATATTCTAAAATATTAGAAAGCTTTAGGAGATAAAAAAAATAGTATTAACACAAGAGAATCACAACTACAGGTTATTATTTTCATTTCAGTAGGTATAAAATAATTCCAGGATAACAATTAAGCTTCAATTGCAAATCGCATAGTGAGAAAAGATTCTTTTTTTAAAAAAATGATCAATACTTTCATTACAAAAACTAGTACGTGTATTGCAAAATTTAACTTTCAAATATTAAAAAAAAATTATTAAACAAAATATTAAACATACATGCATACATATATAACATACATACATGCAAACATGCATACATGCATGCATACATACATACATACATACATGCATGCATGCATGCATGCATGCATGCATACATACATACATACATACATACATACATACATACATACATACATACATACATACATACATACATACATACATACATACATACATACATACATACATACATACATACATACATACATACATACATACATACATACATACATACATACATACATACATACATACATACATACATACATACATACATACATACATACATACATACATACATACATACATACATACATACATACATACATACATACATACATACATACATACATACATACATACATACATACATACATACATACATACATACATACATACATACATACATACATACATACATACATACATACATACATACATACATACATACATACATACATACATACATACATACATACATACATACATACATACATACATACATACATACATACATACATACATACATACATACATACATACATACATACATACAACATACATACATACATACATACATACATACATACATACATACATACATACATACATACATACATACATACATACATACATACATACATACATACATACATACATACATACATACATACATACATACATACATACATACATACATACATACATACATACATACATACATACATACATACATACATACATACATACATACATACATACATACATACATACATACATACATACATACATACATACATACATACATACATACATACATACATACATACATACATACATACATACATACATACATACATACATACATACATACATACATACATACATACATACATACATACATACATACATACATACATACATACATACATACATACATACATACATACATACATACATACATACATACATACATACATACATACATACATACATACATACATACATACATACATACATACATACATACATACATACATACATACATACATACAACATACATACATACATACATACATACATACATACATACATACATACATACATACATACATACATACATACATACATACATACATACATACATACATACATACATACATACATACATACATACATACATACATACATACATACATACATACATACATACATACATACATACATACATACATACATACATACATACATACATACATACATACATACATACATACATACATACATACATACATACATACATACATACATACATACATACATACATACATACATACATACATACATACATACATACATACATACATACATACATACATACATACATACATACATACATACATACATACATACATACATACATACATACATACATACATACATACATACATACATACATACATACATACATACATACATACATACATACATACATACATACATACATACATACATACATACATACATACATACATACATACATACATACATACATACATACATACATACATACATACATACATACATACATACATACATACATACATACATACATACATACATACATACATACATACATACATACATACATACATACATACATACATACATACATACATACATACATACTACATACATACATACATACATACTACATACATACATACATACATACATACATACATACATACATACATACATACATACATACATACATACATACATACATACATACATACATACATACATACATACATACATACATACATACATACATACATACATACATACATACATACATACATACATACATACATACATACATACATACATACATACATACATACATACATACATACATACATACATACATACATACATACATACATACATACATACATACATACATACATACATACATACATACATACATACATACATACATACATACATACATACATACATACATACATACATACATACATACATACATACATACATACATACATACATACATACATACATACATACATACATACATACACATACATACATACATACATACATACATACATACATACATACATACATACATACATACATACATACATACATACATACATACATACATACATACATACATACATACATACATACATACATACATACATACATACTACATACATACATACATACATACATACATACATACATACATACATACATACATACATACATACATACATACATACATACATACAACATACATACATACATACATACATACATACATACATACATACATACATACATACATACATACATACATACATACATACATACATACATACATACATACATACATACATACATACATACATACATACATACATACATACATACATACATACATACATACATACATACATACATACATACATACATACATACATACATACATACATACATACATACATACATACATACATACATACATACATACATACATACATACATACATACATACATACATACATACATACATACATACATACATACATACATACATACATACATACATACATACATACATACATACATACATACATACATACATACATACATACATACATACATACATACATACATACATACATACATACATACATACATACATACATACATACATACATACATACATACATACATACATACATACATACATACATACATACATACATACATACATACATACATACATACATACATACATACATACATACATACATACATACATACATACATACATACATACATACATACATACATACATACATACATACATACATACATACATACATACATACATACATACATACATACATACATACATACATACATACATACATACATACATACATACTACATACATACATACATACATACATACATACATACATACATACATACATACATACATACATACATACATACATACATACATACATACATACATACATACATACATACATACATACATACATACATACATACATACATACATACATACATACATACATACATACATACATACATACATACATACATACATACATACATACAACATACATACATACATACATACATACATACATACATACATACATACATACATACATACATACATACATACATACATACATACATACATACATACATACATACATACATACATACATACATACATACATACATACATACATACATACATACATACATACATACATACATACATACATACATACATACATACATACATACATACATACATACATACATACATACATACATACATACAACATACATACATACATACATACATACATACATACATACATACATACATACATACATACATACATACATACATACATACATACATACATACATACATACATACATACATACATACATACATACATACATACATACATACATACATACATACATACATACATACATACATACATACATACATACATACATACATACATACATACATACATACATACATACATACATACATACATACATACATACATACATACATACATACATACATACATACATACATACATACATACATACATACATACATACATACATACATACATACATACATACATACATACATACATACATACATACATACATACATACATACATACATACATACATACATACATACATACATACATACATACATACATACATACATACATACATACATACATACATACATACATACATACATACATACATACATACATACATACATACATACATACATACATACATACATACATACATACATACATACATACATACATACATACATACATACATACATACATACATACATACATACATACATACATACATACATACATACATACATACATACATACATACATACATACATACATACATACATACATACATACATACATACATACAACATACATACATACATACATACATACATACATACATACATACAACATACATACATACATACATACATACATACATACATACATACATACATACATACATACATACATACATACATACATACATACATACATACATACATACATACATACATACATACATACATACATACATACATACATACATACATACATACATACATACATACATACATACATACATACATACATACATACATACATACATACATACATACATACATACATACATACATACATACATACATACATACATACATACATACATACATACATACATACATACATACATACATACATACATACATACATACATACATACATACATACATACATACATACATACATACATACATACATACATACATACATACATACATACATACATACATACATACATACATACATACATACATACATACATACATACATACATACATACATACATACATACATACATACATACATACATACATACATACATACATACATACATACATACATACATACATACATACATACATACATACATACATACATACATACATACATACATACATACATACATACATACATACATACATACATACATACATACATACATACATACATACATACATACATACATACATACATACATACATACATACATACATACATACATACATACATACATACATACATACATACATACATACATACATACATACATACATACATACATACATACATACATACATACATACATACATACATACATACATACATACATACATACATACATACATACATACATACATACATACATACATACATACATACATACATACATACATACATACATACATACATACATACATACATACATACATACATACATACATACATACATACATACATACATACATACATACATACATACATACATACATACATACATACATACATACATACATACATGTATACGTACATACATAAATTCATACATACACACATACACACTCATATAAATTACTCCCTAATGCCTCCCTTTGCGTGATTATTACATTATAATAACTCATTAGACTACAGGTGACCAGACCCTTAGTAATTGAGAGCCGTTTTAAAATAATTTTAAAAATTGTTGAGAGTTGCATTGAAGCATTATGAGTCATAAAACCTGGCTTGGAAATCTTTCAGTAATCCTTTTAATATATCTTTCATAAATTGCACGCGAGCCGCAATGTGAACACAGAAGAGCCGCATGCGGCTCGCGAACCGCGGTTTGACCACCGTTGCTTAGAACGTGAAGGTTTCCTAAGCAGACTTCTTCATACCTCAGCTAACTATGACTCGATAGACAACTTAAATGGCCAATACGTGCCCACCTTGAAGCAATCTATCTACTAAGACATATAGCTAGTCTTTACCCGCTCAACAAATGACGCTTCATGTTTTCCTGTCGCATTTCATCAATAAACAAGCCCACCTCTGTGTTACCCCTTAAGTCTCCAGGATTCTAACATTCCGTAAGGTCATTGACCTTATGCCTAACTAATTCAGCGGCACACCTAAACGGGAATCTCAAGCTAACTAAGCGCCTCATCTCAACCCAGATCTCCACAACACTTTGATCTGGGTTATATTGTGAATTTAACGCAATGGGTATCACCAACCCTAGCTAAGACACTGATTGTTTAATCGTGTAACCTGTTTTTTTACTTTATTTTCTAAATTTAAAAACCTTGGCTACATTTGATTTGTTAAATTTTCTCCAGTAACTTTAGTAAACGCTACCGATAATAGACAGTAATAATGTTTTTGAATTATTTTAATGCACACATAGAAATCGGTAATTTCGTTTAGGTCCTTAACACATGATCTACCCACAAACGTAAAGAGTGAATTCTTGTTCCAAAATATCGGTGTCACGTTCTCGTATTACTTGATCATCTTTGTATTTCAGTTCATTTGTCTGATATTCTTTTAAATAACTCTGGGCAATTAACCAACTCTAAATATGTGTCTATACGGGCATACACCCACTTAGCCCGCAAATTGCTACGCCCCTGACAAAGCTTAAGATTGCTCAATTTCCAATAATCATACAGAAATGAATGTAGAACAAATACAAATTATGTTTTAAGTCATAAAGTTTAATAAAACAATTATTTATAATTTCCAATAATTAAGGGGAGGGTTTATTTTAACCCGGAGACTTCATTTTAAAACAAAGTCTCCGGGGGCGACTTTGTTTTAAAATAAACTCTCCGGGGGGAGACTTTATTTTGGGGGAGACTTTATTTCGTGACACCGGCCTTAGGGCAAGGCGAATGAGGCATACGCCTTGGGCTCCGCGGTTTTCAGGGCCCCGCGCTTAGACTACACATTTATTAATTTTTTTGTATCTTTAAAAAAGAAGTGTTACTACTTTTACGTAATACTTGTTTTTTTATAACAACGGTATCAAGAAAACTTTCTTTTATTTATTTTTTTCAGGATAAAATAATTAGATAAATAGCCCACTAATCAAATAAAATATTAAAATCACCCTAAATTCTAATTTAAAAAATAATTTTTCCTAGAGCATTTTAGAAATATTTTTTTAAAATACGAAAACGCCATTTTTTGGTTTTTAAATTGCTATGGTAAGTGAAAAAAAAATTAGATCCCCTATTAAAAGACAATATCGATTTAAGGACAATTTCTGGTCCCCATTATTAGGTTCTTAAAAGGGGGCTAGGTGTATATTTTATATTATGACATGTCTTACAGTATATGTAATAAAACCATCAGTTAATATTGGCATCTTCAATTAAATGAATAAAACTGTAATTATCGATGTGTCAATGCTGTTATGATAGAGAGTAAAATTTAAGTAATTTAATTTATTATGTCCCATTATTTTAATATGTAAAAATGCAAATTTGTGCATGGGTCTCGATCCTCGTCTGCAGCCTTGGCCCCGCAAACTCTAGGGTGGGCCCTGCCGGTACATTACTTTTCTGTGTTTAATATCAGCCTTTTGACTGTGTCCTCAGAAAACGTTATTGAATCCGCCCCTGTCAAAATATATATATATATATGTAATAACAAGGAAGAGGTTGGTGGTGGGAGTAGACTAGAGGTAGAAATTGCCCACATCAACACAAGAAATAATCGATCGTCTATTCCCCGGGGCCGGGGGTAATTTTATCATTGCTTGGGAGCATAATTACTTCAACATTAGTTGTTTTTTTCTTCTTCCTCTTCTTTCCCTCTCTCTGTAAATCCCATACGCTAAACGGCTCGCTGCCGACAAAGCACTGCTTTGTGTGCATTTAGGTTGCATTTCAGAGCGGTAGATAAATAAAACATAAGCCGCGGCAGACGCGTGTTACAATAATGCCAGGCGAAAACGCTGCGGCAGACAACCCTTGAATGACAACTCGAGGCGGTAAATGGTTATTCGTCATTATTTACGTCCGCATCGAAGACAATGTTATTATTTCATGTTTCTGCTCGTGGAACATAACTGGGGGGGGGGAGGGGGCAGGAGGAGAAGGGGAGTCAGATTTATGTAATAGACTCCGGGGCGCAATGGCTGTCTCTATACACTACAGTGTGGTCAAACCAGAAGCCGATGCATAACATCACTGGTAAGAGGGCTGGCCGGGTAGGAATTTTGCATGTAACCGACTTTTAAGACTTCCCTTATGACTCGACACTTATCTTATCTTATCTGTTTCAGACGCTCCTTCTATACAGAAGATTATTGCGTCCTACTTCAGGACTTCTTATACAACTTAAAGCTCACTCAGCGTGATTCAAGGCTATTTATAAAAATATTAATTTTTTTTTGGGGGGGACAACGCCTCTCATGACTTCAGGATGCATTTTTAACCGAGTTGAGGTCATATGAGCTAAGGACATCAGTCATGAATTCATGACGTCTAACCAAGGACATCAGTCATGAATTCATGACGTCTAACAAAGGACATCAGTCATGAATTCATGACGTCTAACTAAGGACATCAGTCATGAATTCATGACGTCTAACTAAGGACATCAGTCATGAATTCATGACGTCTAACCAAGGACATCAGTCATGAATTCATGACGTCTAACCAAGGACATCAGTCATGAATTCATGACGTCTAACTAAGGACATCAGTCATGAATTCATGACGTCTAACTAAGGACATCAGTCATGAATTCATGACGTCTAACCAAGCGTCAAAGTCAAGGTCCAAATATTCGGATTTTAAACCGTATTGATTCGTATAGCATTTGATTATACTACAGCAAGAAAACTTAGAGTAAAATACATTCAGATCACAGGTGGTAGTAATACTCAAAATGCAAGAGTTTCGCGGAAACATTTCAATCTGATTAATCACACACACATACACTTTTTTCTATAAATAATTATTTTCCTCTTTTCCCCAAACTTCGAAAATAATGCATGATATAAAAAAAAAGGGAGAGAAAAAAATGTATTAAGAAATGCAAGCTACCGTATGAAATCCAAAAAATCTCCACCGCAACAGCCCAATCAATTCACTGGAACGTTTTAAGTGTGAGCGTGTGTGTGTGTATGTAACTCCAATGGTGTTTAATCAGGGCGTGCAGGCCAACGTTTCAGTGAATCGCCGGGGCAACTTTCTCTTGGATGGGACCCGGTCATTCAGACGGGTGAACTCCAACTCCCCCCTCGTCCCCCAGTACCCCCCCCCTTGGCTGATCGTGTAAAAAAGCTGACGCTAAATGGCCTGGAAAATGAGGACGTGTGCCACAACCTTGTCAAGAACTTGACAATTACCGGACGATTTGCCAGGCCTTGGGCGGAAACCGCGGAAGGTGCCGATGAAGAATTAAAATAAATAGGAATTTTTTTTTCAATCCATCCGCTTTTTTAAGCCCAGAGAGAGAAGCAAAGGGGACGATCACTTCCTGAGCCTGGTGATTTGAGTCTTAGTAATTTGGTAGATGAAAGGCATGGACCATTTTGTTCTGGAGGTGGGGATGGAATGGGGTAGAGGTCGAGTGACTTTCGACCAAAAGTTAAAAAAAAGAGTTGAGCACAGAAATGTATCTAACGAATGATGTTCTTTCTACTGCACTGATATCCATTCATTCTGAATTCACACAGCGCATAAAACACGAACGATAAAACCATATTTTCCGAAGAGTGCCGTCAGCGTTGCAGCAACAAGTGCGCAAACACACAACAGCTAGCACTTATCTGAGCTTCCCGCGTCATTTGTTGAATTCACTACTTCTGTTACACTTGGAAGTAGCCCTTGTAAGTAATACAGTAATATGAAGGCGAGTCGTACTATGCGTTTTTCGAGGGGTTCGGTCCAATGAAGTTTTATCGCCTTGGTCAGCGATTTCAACAACAACAAACAAACAAAACAAACGCTTGAAATGAATACTACACGAGTTGTTTTTTCTTCACTAGTCGAGACTGACCACTAATATTCTGAAAGGGTGAAACTTTCACATTTTGATGTCTAGTGCTATTGTCCATGCAAGAAGTGCAGTCTGAAGTATGATAAAAAAAAAGAAGACTACGGGAACTCAGAGCCTTCAAAAAGTAGTTGTAGAAACATCTTAACATTTTTTACCATTCAGTGTTGTTTTTAAATCCTTTATATTAACGAAGTGATTATTCGGAGATATCTCCTTATAACGCTGGGCATTATAGACAGATATTTCCCATGATTCTTAGCGTCATACGCAAATGTTTTTGGCTGGTCATGTGACTATTTGCCGATTTGATATAAGATTTTTAAAAATTCACACCATTCATGAGCTTCTGTGGTCTCAGGGTTAGGGCATTTGATTCTTGAACTCTTTACACTTTACACTTAAAGTGGAGGTTCGAGTTTCGATTGAGTCTTTTTTTTTAAGGTTGTAGTTTCAGTTTTAGGGTCTGGGTTAGGTTTAGTTGTCTATTTTTTAAATTAAAATAGAAAAAAAAACAAATATAACAAACCAAAAATACGATTTATCGAGCGCACCGTTCTCTTTGCTTTTACCAAATTAATTTTAAAATTATAAATCTTTTTGAAATATATTTTAAGCTATGATAGGTAAATATATACTATATTAGAACGGAAATTTTGTTTGTTTTTTTAAAAAGAAATCTCCGTATAACGTCGGGCGTTATTGGGAGAAATCTCCGTATAACGACGGGCGTTGTTCGGAGATATCTCCGTATAACGCCTCCCTTATACTTATATTAACTCGTGGTGTCTGCTTGCTTGCTTGCTTGAGGCGGTGTCGAAAAAAAATTTGATCGATTTTTAACCCACTTCCTCGTAAGCTAGCGAGCTGAAATTTTGCAGGCAGACTCGAGCCGATGATAAAAATGATGTATCAAAATTTCAGATAAATCGAATGAACCGTAATTAAATTAATACATTTTTCGATTATCTTTATTTATCTGTATGTAACATGTTACTTTTTTTTTGCTATAGTGTCGTGGTGCGTATTATATTGAACAACCTTTCCTGTCGCGCAATAAGGTGCATATTTTATTGACAATACTTTTTTATAAAAATATTCCCGATCGGTGCGCATTATATTAAACATGTTTTACGACACATGACTGCAATTTTGTATTTTTGGATTGTCTTGCGCTGCATACTATAATGAACATTCTTTTAGTTATGTCTCGTACAGAAAGGATTTATAGTCAAAAATTTGTTTTTTACGGGGTTTTTTAATTTTAAGTTCTAATTCCTTTTATTTTAAACAAAAAGATTTCCGATTGTTTAGAAAACATCAACAATCACAATCACAATGATAATCACCCTCCTCCAGCCTCAGCCATATGCCAGCCTCTTGGCGCCCAGTCCGTTGAGAGAGTTTAACAGAACCATTTGTTTTTATTTGCGGCAAACGTGAACTGTCCGCTATTGGCCAGGGGATGACGAAAATGGGCTGATCTCCAAATCAGATTGTGCGTGTGAATGATAGCCCCTGAACCAATAAAAAGAAGATAACGAATTGTTTTGTTGTTGTTGTTATTGTTTTTTTTTAATTTTTATGTGTGTGGAATTTTAAAAATTAACATTTTGCTCATAAATCGTTATTATCGTTTTATATTTAAATAGCGCTGTTATAGATTACATAAACAGTTCCGAAAGCGAAAATTCATTGTGTTTGCGTTGTTTTTTAAAAGCAATAAATGAGGCGAAACGAAGGCTGCTCATCAATTTATGTCTGGGTCAATTTAATGGCTGTTGTATTTTGCAGCCTTGAACAAGATTTTTAAAAAATCATTTTTCCATTTTCTGTTGGCTTGTTAGTTAAACATTTATTTATTACAGTTTTCACTTCTCGAGACTCATCGGGATTTTTGTGTTTTGCTAGCTTAAAAATGCACTAATAAAAATCGATGCCATGAGACGATGATAAGTGCATTGCATTACATCTAGAGATGATTAACTTAGGCCGTGAGTGTGATATGATGCACAAGAAATGAAAGACAGAACTCGCATGCCTAATAATAGGCCAGTATGGTCATAAATTCACTGCATTTATTCCATGTGCTTTAAAAAAAAAGGAAAACAAAACTTAAGAAATAAAGCAAATATATACAATCGCGAGAGTGGGTAAAGAGACCATAAGAGCATACATAGCTAAATCCCATCAAGTTATTTTGTAACGCTCATGGATACAAATGAGGAACAATTAACGTTAAAACTTGAGTTGCATCCATTAAATATTCATGAATGACATACAAGCTGGTCCGCTGATGGGGATTAAAAACGTCTAGGTTAATGCAAGGATAAAATAAAAATAGTTCAGTCTCCATGGTGACTAGCTGTCCCTTCTGTCCAACTGTCCGTGCCGATTAGCTGTCCGTACTAGTCTAGTGTCTAGTTGACACTGTCCAAGTGTCTCGTTGACACACTGTCCAAGTGTCTAGTTGACACTGTCCAACTGTCTAGTTGACACACTGTCCAACTGTCTAGTTGACACACTGTCCAACTGTCTAGTTGACATACTGTCCAACTGTCTAGTTGACACACTGTCCAACTGTCTAGTTGACACACTTTTAAACTGTCTATATTTGACACACTGTCCAACTGTCTAGTTGACACACTGTCCAACTGTCTAGTTGACACACTTTTAAACTGTCTATATTTGACACACTGTCCAACTGTCTAGTTGACACACTGTCCAAGTGTCTAGTTGACACACTGTTCAACTGTCTAGTTGACACACTGTCCAACTGTCTAGTTGACACACTGTCCATCTGTCTAGTTGATACATTTGTATGACTGGCCGTGGGTTTATAAACTATTTATGCAGTCCATCTGTAATAAGGTCCATACCTTTATACAGTTACGTTTTTTACCGATAGGTTGTATCACTCACATGTTTTGACAGAAATGCTAATTCTTTTGTATAAATTTTGCTAACTGTATCGTACAAATGCTGTATCACATGAATGCAAACTATATCACACAAATGCTTACTTTAAGATACAAATTATGGTAACTGGATCATTAAAATCGTAACTGGGCTATACACATGCTCACATCGCTTCAAGTGATGACTGTGATACAAGCTCTGACAATGATCCTAGTGCTGGCTGAGATACAAGTGCTACCTGTGATTAAGGTTGTATCGGATTCAAATCTGGTCGGAGCCGGATTTATAAAAATGAGCAGATTCCGGATCTGCCGGAGCCCTAATATATATATTATATATATACATATATATATATATATATATATATATATATATATATTATATATATATATATACTAGCAAAATAACCGCGCTTTGCTGTGGTAAATTAGGATTTCAGTAAGCGTTGAGATCCCGCGTAATACAAATTCAAAACACCAATTGACTTCAATCTGGATCATGATGGATATAATACATATATTAAATTCACCGACTTGTCTGTCTGTCTGTCGTAGTCCCGCAGAAAAACAAAAACGCAAAGTAAAAAATGACACACTTTCCGTGATCCTATCGAGCTGATAGTTTAATTTTGTTTCGTCTGCTACCATTGCGGGAGGGTACTCAACAACTTCCCAAATTTTCATGCTCCTACCTACACGGGAAGCTAGATATTTAATGATGAGTCTGTTTTATATAGCTCATATAAGAACAAAACTACATTTGGGCCCCCGGCCCCCTAGTGAATGATAATTTTATATTTGTTTTGATTGTTACCATCGCGGGAGGGTACTCAACAACTTTCCAAAGTTTCATGCTTCTACCTACACGGGAAGATGAGGAATTAGTTTTCATTCAGTTTTATATAGCCCATATTCGGAAGAAAAAAACGGTTTTGGGGCCCCCAGCCACCCATGAGGGAAATTTTTTAAATTCTTTTTCGCCAATTATCGTCATAAGAGTGTACTAAGCAAGTTCCCAAAGTTTCATGCTTCCACATACACGGGAAATAGGAGAATGAGTGATTTTCAGTTTTTTATATAGCTCATATAAGAAAAAAACTACATTTGGGCCCTCGGCCCCCATTATGTGATAATTTATATAATTGTTTCACCTGTTACCATCGCGGAATGTTATCCAACATCTACCCAAAGTTTCATGCTTCTACCTTCTCGGGAAATAGGAGAATAAGGGATTTTTTAATTTTTATATAGCCCAAATTAGAAAAAAAACGTTTTTGGGCCCCCGGCCCCCATGAGTGTGAATTTCAAAATTCCTCAAGTGTACTTAACAACTCTCCAAAGTTTCATGATGCTACCAACACGAGAAATTGGAGAATTAGTGATGAGTCAATTTTTTATTTAAGAAAAAAACTACATTTGGGCCACCGGCCCCCAGTAAGTGATAATTTATATAATTTTTTAACATGTTACCATCGCAGAATGTTACTTAACAACTACTCAAAGTTTCATGCCTCTACCTACTCAGAAAATAGGAGAATTAGTGATTTTCAAATGTTTATATAGCCCATAGAAGGGGGAAAAAAACGATTTTTGGCCCCCGGCCCCTATGAAGGTTAATTTTAAAATTGTTTTTCGCCATTTGTCGTCAAGAGAGGCTACTTGACAACTTCCCAAGGTTGCATGCTTCTACCTACACGGGAAATCCGAGAATTAGTGATGAGTCAGATTTAATATAAGAAAAAACTACATTTGGGCCCCCGGCCCCCAGTTAGTGATAATTTAAATATTATTTTTACCTGTTACTATCGTGGAAGTGTACTTAACAACTACCCCAAGTTTCATGCTTCTACCTATATATATATATATTAGGGCTCCACCGGCCAGCCGGATTCGGACGGATTTTTAAGTGAAATCCTGCCGCAGCCAGATTTGTAAAAATGGCCGGATTCCGGATTTGCCGGAGCCGAAATCCGATTCACCGTTACCTGTGACACAAGTTCTGACATTGATGCTTGCTGTAATACAAGTGCTGACTGTTATAAAAGTGCTGATTATTTTGCCATATTGCTGACTTGGCCCCAGGTGATGGGATGATATCACAGACCATGCAGACTAAGAAAACGGATAACACGGATGAACAAAGAAGACCCATTAGCGTGTGTGTGAGTTGAATCTCGTCTAGATAATCAGATACCTTGTTCACGTCTGGGTGGCACTTTGATTTACTATCATCGTTCTTCCTCCTTTTTTCTTTTTTTATTGTCTCCTAATTTTCATTCCTCTTTGTTCACTTCCGTTAGCCCAAGACATAACTTTTTGGTAATATGTTTTATTTAAAAATTACCTTTGAGATGGGAGGTTCTTAAGCCATGAGCTCCCTCGACCACTTTTCAAGGCGAGTGAAGGTCATACAAAAAAGTCCTAAATGAAATTATAATGGAAATCCAGCTCACAGAAAAAAACTTAAACTTTATTACGATATCTCAGCCCCTTATTTTGGAAGTCTCCCAGTCCTTGTTTTGGGGTTCCCCAACATCTGGTTTGAAGGTCCCCAACCCCTTGTTTCAAGGTCTCAACCCTTTGTTTTGGAAGTCCCCAGCCCCTTGTTTGAAGGTCCCCAAACCCTTGTTTGAAGGCCTCCAACCCCTTGTTTTGGAAGTCCCCAGCCCCTTGTTTGAATGTCTCCAACCCCTTGTTTTGGAAGTCCCCAGCCCCTTGTTTGAAGGTCTCCAACCCTTTGTTTTGAAGGTCTCCAACCCCTTGTTTTGAAGGTCACCAGCCCCTTTTTAAAGGTCTCTAACCCCTTGTTTTGGAAGTCCCCAGCCCCTTGTTTGAAGGTCTCCAACCCCTTGTTTTGAAGGTCTCCAACCCAATCCTTCTTCCCCACTCTCGGGGCGAATCATCAGAAAGAAACGCTGCAAGAAAATGATCCAAATTGACCAAGGTCCATGCTAGAATGAATGCCAGTGTCGGGGTTTGACATGACCTATTCTGAAATGAAAGAAGTGGGGTTTGGATGGAAGCCCAAGCGTGGAAATATAAATGACCACAAGATTACTAGACATTAAGAAAGTAAAATGGAGTTGATGCCTTAAATGACTTAAAAAGATATTTCAACGACGTCTGAATGGAGGTGATCTGACCAACAAATCAAACGAGATGGACGACATAATAGCATTCACAACAACATTGGATATCATCATATAAAAATCGTTCTTTCTGGTCTCTATTATGGATCTCAAGGCCGTATACAAAACAATGACACAAAGGCCACCTTTGAACAATTGTGTTACGTAAATTCCCGTACGGTTTTAAATATAGTTGATAGCTTTAAATCCTTAGTGGCAACAATTTCAATAGCTCTGAAGGGGTTGGGGTAATGGTTAAGAGACTATACCAAAGAATGGATCCAGAGCCAGAAATGCACGCCATTGTCTCAATGTAAGGCACCCCCTTCGCCCCCATAAACCACAATCACTCTGATCTCTGCCCCCCAGCAAGCTTCTGTTTCTATGTGCCCCTCTTTTGTCTCGCCACACAAAGTTGTCACCCATCTTTGATGTTCGCGGCCCGGCATTAAAGAGGACAAGTCCCATTAATTCGACTGTTATATTGATCGAACCGTTCTCCAAAGCTATAGCTGACGATGTTGCGAGTTTTCCCTGGGCTAGGGTTAGACACACACGGGGGCTAATGAGGGGATGGGGTTTCAGTCGGGCGAGGACAGCCATGGCTTACATCAGGGAATCTCAGCTGGCTGTACGCGGACAGCCATGGCTTACATCGGGGAATCTCAGCTGGCTGTACGCGGACAGCCATGGCTTACATCAGGGAATCTCAGCTGGCTGTACGCGGACAGCCATGGCTTACATCAGGGAATCTCAGCTGGCTGTACGTGGACAGCCATGGCTTACATCAGGGAATCTTAGCTCTACGTGGACAGCCATGGCTTACACCAATGGGTCTCACCATATAGAAAACCTTCTGGCGTTCTCTAGTTGATCACAAATTAAGTACACTCAAAGCTTGCAATAAAAGGGAAAATAAAAAAAAATAGACAGTGTTCATGTAGTGCATTGAATTAATATATTTATGTAATTTCTCAATTTATATAGCGTGTATTTCTTATGATCTGGCTAACAGGGCGTCATGGAGGGAGCACTGGCTTACAGATATTAGCCTACATATATATATATATATATATATATATATATATATATATATTTATATTAGATTTATATTTCGTATCCCATCGTTCATTCCCAACTTGCAATTTTCGAATCTCCATATCAAAATTTTTCTTAAAGAGTTTCTGGATTTTCCCGCACCTTCTTGGCAATTAATCCCAAATCGTCGAGGGATGCGGGCAAATCTGACTCAGAACCCTTGATATTGAGCAGTACGGAAACAGTTTCCACTAGTTAAGATTGAGAGCTCAAATTACATACGGGCTTTTTTAATCAACTCATAGATGTGATCCGTGTAGATCAAAGATCATCGCTGATCAAAGCTTTCATCTCTTTTCGATTATTTCCCCCCTCAAGGATCCAAAGCGTGTGCTGTCCAATGATCTGTAAGAGCACATCAGCTTGGCTTATTACTTCCCTGTCATCGTGATCAGAATGAGTTATGGTATGTTACGTATTGGTACGACCACGTAAGACAGGGCCGTAACTCAACAATACCAATTAGGAATTACATGTGCGCGGCCGCACATCTATCTGACTGAAGCCGCGCAGCAGCTGAGGATTACCGCGCAGCAGCTTAGGATTACCGCGCAGCAAATTTGGTAAAATGTTCAAAAAATGGCTGCCGTTCAACTTGGCGCACGAGTTTTTTCTACTTTGAACACGGACCAACGGACCTTATATGGAACATTGTCTGCAAGGTACATCCTCTTTCTACAGCATCTATGGTGCAACTCTAGCTTGACTACTTAACCGTCACTACGTCACATCACTTAACACCGCGTCGTGCGATCAATATAATAAGCACCATGCGCCAAATCAGCATAATCATTACTATCGCGCAAAAAAATGGTATTTTATTGAAGAATATGTTTACCAAGAAATTGAAAACTGAAATTTAAAATAACAAAACAATTTAACCTTTTTACTGAGGAAGAAAAAAATCCGTTTCAATTAAATTAATTGGTAATGAATCAATAACCAACTTGAGTTAATTTCATGTAGATAACACCTGTCAATGTTTTATTATACAATACTTATATTTATTATTACTATTGTGAACTAAGAATTTTAACTTTTATTAGATTTAATAATTATGTATTTAAAAGAAACTAATTGGCCACCAGCTGCATGGTATTTATATGAATCTAGTCTTTTGATTTGATATTTGGATTGTAATTACATTAATGAAAATTATTAAATTTTCTTCACCAGCAACAGTGCAGTAGCGAAGACTACAACAAATTGATTCGAATTAGCTTTGTTAATTGAGTGGTTCCATAAATTTAAAAACAAATGTATACTATTAAAAGAACAACGCGTTTTCAGCCCGATGGAATGCCCTTTAGACATAGTGTGTTTGTGGGGGGAGGGGGGTCGGTCTGGGGGATTGATGGCCAGCTAATCTCATGAGGGTCAACTGCAGATAGGCCAGAACCTGTCAAATTTCGTTAGGCCTGCTATTCGCCACGGAAATCTGGCTCTCGGGAATCAGCACAAGTGCTTGTGTGAAACGCCGCTGAATTGAGGGGGGTGGGGGAGAAAAACTTTTCCGAAACCTGGAAAAGGGTTGACGTCATTCAACTGTGGAAGTGGAGTTGTGGTGACAAGGGTAAGGACGGGCTAGGACGGCTTTGTTCCGCAAAGCGCTCGGTTACTAGAAAGTCTTACAACTTTATAAGAGTAAAAGCCTAAATACAAAAATATATAGTAACTATTATCTTATACACTACAGACGCTCATTCTGTTTAAAAGATTATTGCGTCCTACGCTTATTCATGGTTTATGTCTAGTCTTGCTTTTCAGTTAGAGATTTGAAAGTTCATAGCTTCTGGCTTGTTCAACGCCATTCAACGCCCGAATAATCGAATGCCAGACGGAAAGAATGAGGCTTTGAATGAACTTGTTCTTGCGAGTGGAACGAAAAAAGTGTTTTTTTATCCCTGTGCCGATCGGCGCGTTGTATTTCCAAGTTAGAATTTAATTTAATGTATTGCTACCATGCTCTTTATTCTCTTAGCTTTCTTTTGTTTCTAGGTTTATTAACTGAACCAATTGAGTTCCTCTTTTTAGTGGTGAATATTTACCTGTAGAATTTTAAATTCTAATTATTCCATGTTTTCCTCAATAAGATACGACTTAGCTTGGATGAGGAATCATAGTATTCACGTTTTTTCAATTTCTTTTCTTCAAATCGTTTGTGTTTTGTGAATCCTTACAAACATAAACATTGGTTTTAAAATGTTGCTAGTATCTATATCTTAACCAGAATAAAAGTGGGTAGCACATTCTAATTGCGACCGAGATTTTTAACATCCTTTTATTTCAACTCCAGTCGCATTCACTGCGCATGCGTAAAAATGTTTCACAATAATTACGGTAGCTTTTTTTGTGTGCACGCGTGTCATGATCAGGAAGTCACCGAGTTGAACTATCAATAAATTTACATCACAAATAAGCCCCCTGTTGACATATTTCATGACAAGCAATTATAACGACACATTTGTTTTTCAAAACATAATGCACCCCATGGTCTTGTCTCGCCGGATCATTGTGCAACTCTATTCATTGTCATCGACTTTCACAAACTGCATTCAGTTAGAAGTGATTGTGTAAAACAGTGGTTCTTAACTTTTCGGGGTCCATGCACACCTTCAGATGCCCAAAAAAGTGTATGCACCCCCTCGTGAAGCTTGCAGAAAATGCATAATAAACTATGTTTAATTTAGGAACACAACAGTTTTGACAAGAGGCAACAGGGAATTTAGTGACAGATTTGCTGTTTAGTATGATCAATCAGCGTTTTAAATCTGGGGACTGTTTTGGACAAAGCAACTCTCATGTCATCCTCTGCATTCAACTTATTCCTTGCCTTGGTTTTAATCGTCGAAAGTATGGAGAATCCTGCTTCACAGAGATGGGTTGTGGCAAATGGAAGGAGAGTCAGTACTGCCCTCTTGGCTAGTTGTGGGTAGGAATCTAGCTGGGCGCACCAAAGTTCAATCAAGGTATTGCAACTGAAGGCACTACTCAGTACTTCTCTGGTTCTCAAATCAATAAGGTCATCTTTAGCAAGGTCACTGTCATCAATGTTGTCCAAGTCACAGAGGATTGCGAATCCAAAGGTCTTTCCAAGCAATTTCTTGACAGAATTACCCATCAAATGACCTTTGCAATTTTGAAAGGTGCTCTGAAATTTCCCATTTGATGTCAGGCAGTGATCCCTCAGTGCTTCCTTCTGCAGCAGATATTACAACTTCACCCAAGAGTGGAAAGTTGGCCAAGTTGGACTTTTCTAGTCGTCGTTGGAATAGTGGCAGTTTGTTAAGGAAGGCTTACAATCTCTCAGTAGCATCCATTACAGTCACATCAGGTCCTTGGAGAGATGTGTTCAACTCATTCAAGATGGAGAAGATGTCAGCCAGGTATGCCAAGTAATGAATGAACTTTGGACAGTAAAACTTTTCAGCAAGATCTGTCTATTTTTCTCGCAAGAAATGCAAGCTCCACTCTCAGTTCTACTAACCGAGAAAGTATCCGTCCCCTGGACAACCAGCACGCATCCTCTGTGTGATAGAGCAGAACTTCATGCACCGAGCCCACATCCTGACAGAAAAACTTGAAGAGACGGTGGTTCAAGGCATGTGAGCGGATAAAATTTACAACTTGGACTGCAGTAGAAAGAACTGACTTCAAGGTTGGAGGTAGAGTTTTGCGTGTTAGGGCCTGACGATGAAGGATACAGTGTGTATTGACAATATCTGGAACTACTTTCTTTACCAGTGCTGAAAATCCTGACTTATTACGAGCTAGCATGTAGGGAACACCGTCTGTGCAAACTGAAGAAATTCTTGAAGTCCAGTCAAACTGGTTTTCAGTGAAGAATGCCCTGACTAGCTGCAGTACATCAGCATCTTTGGTAGAACGAGTATCGAAGTACCAATCAAAAAGGTTGTATATGGGCGCCATTAGACGCGGCATGCCTTGCTTGCAGTTTACATTTTCAGATTATCAGTATAGTTTTTCTTTCATTTTTTTCCTTCTTCTTTTTTTCTTCGTCCCTCTGAATCGTTCATGCAACCCCTGGAACCTGCTCATGCACGCCCTTGGGGGTACATGCACCACTGGTTAAGAACCCCTGGTGTAAAAGAAGTAGTTGTAAAAGAATTGAACTCCGTCCCGCCATAGCTGTAAACTGTCATTCGAATAGCCTCGTGAGACCTGTGTTACAAAGATACCGCACTACTTGGACCCGGTCATCCGATGGCCAAACACATCAAAGAAATTCATTGCATTTTTTCTTTCATGTTCTTAAAAACTTTGTTAGTTGTATTAATGACCAACTAACCGTATTTATGAGGGGTATAACTTTACTTACAGATAGCTGTCAGAGATCTTCTTCCAGACGACAAAAATATAGTGTTGATAGGGAGGAAAAACGATGAAAACAAAGTTCCCTGACATTAAATATTGACGGGATTATCTTACATGGACGGTTTATAAAAAAAATTCATAACATTTTCTCGTTTATTGAACGTTTTATTTTGCCTTGTCATAGGAAAAAAGTAGATTTTTTTCTATCAGTAACGATAAATTGAACTATATCTTAGAGGTTTCAAAGAATTCCGTTGCATGGGATAACTAGTTATCTTCTCATGCATAGCGATTTCACGAATTTTTCACTGCCAACTGTTGTGTTCTTTCATGAATGTATAACTACTGCGCATAAGCTTAGGGCAAATCAAAGCAGCTATAAAATAAGAAAAGAAAATGGCCCATGTGAATCATCTACATAACGCTTAGTTGCTAAATGGTTCGTACTTTGGATCTCGACTCTTCGGTACAGATTACAAATCCTAAGATATTCTCTACATATACATTTCTAAATATTTTTATTTTTTATTTTAAACAGCTTTTATCCAAAAAGATATTCGAGATCAGCTGGCAGCAACAGGTTATGTATGGAATTCAGCGATCGAAAAACAAAGTTTATTTCATTTAAATGTGTTATTATCCCATGACATCTATAGCAGGAACAGCTTCTTTAACATTGCATTTTCTAAAGTCTAGGTGTATTTCATATAATTTTATCTAGTCATTGTGTTTTAAAAAAATCATTTTAAAACTAGGAAGTTTGCTTTTAGCGGGTTGCAGCAATGCAATAAAATTTGTCATCTCTTTTTCTATAAATATTAGTTATATATCACTTAATATGTATGTATTTGTAAGTACATGAACGTACGCCCCAAGCAAAAGTCAATCCTATTTAAAAACTTAAAGCAAAATTTGCATAGTTTCTAATCTGTATATATATAAATGAATGTATGTCTGTGTGCATGTCCTTTATAGCTGACTAAACCATTCATCCGATCGTCATGAAACTTTTGGAGACTGTTGAGTACGCACCTGGGATGGTAACTGGCAACGTTGTTTTCTAAATTTATCACTCATGGGGCGCCGGGGGCCCATAATGTCATTTTTTGCTTATATGAGCTATATAAAATTTAGTTTCAGCGCTAGCTACTGTGTAAATTGATGGATCTTAACCAAACTTTGCATATAAAACTTGATAGCCAATATTAAAATACTAAAGGGCACTGAACTCCTAATATTCATTCTTTCGGGGCTGGGAGCCCAAAAAGTTCTTTTTCTTAGTTTATGCGTTAGCTACTAAGTAAATGAATGGATCTTAACCTAAATTTGTGTACAAAAACTTAGCAGCCCATATTTAAATAATTAAGGTTTCTGAACTTCTCATGTCAATTTCTACGGGGCCGGGGGCCTCAACTGTCTTTTCTTCGGATATGTTTAAGATATTTTCCCCATTCAATTTTTCACGATCTCGAAGAATATATCTATGAGGAAACTGAATTAAGTGAACAGGTTTTTGAAATTGAGACCTTTCACCGACTGGGACCTGGGGCCCCTAAATGTCGTTTTTTCCTAATATTAGCTTTATAATAATTAGTATATCGTAACATACTGAGAAAATCAATGGATCTTGACCCATCTTAGTATATAAAAACTCAAGGGTCTATATTTTATTACTATAGGGCACTTAACTACTAATTTTCATTCCCTCGGGGCAGGGGGCCCAAAATATCTTTTTTTAGTAAATGTTTAATATTTTATCGTCCATTCAATTTTTAACAATATTGAGAAATATAAATAAATGTATGTATTTTAAAATTTATTCAAATGAACATGTGTTTCGCACTTTATTTCTTGCGATATTTGGGCCCTGGGGCCCATAATGTCGTTTTTTTACTTATACAAGGTATATAAAAATTAGTTTTTGCGTTAGCTACTGAGCAAATGAATGGATCTTAACCAAAATTTGTATACAAAAACTTGGTAGCCCATATTAAAATACTATAGGGCGAAAGAAATTCAAATTTCCATTCCTTCGGGGCAGGGGGCCCCAAATGTCTTTTATTCTTATATGTTTAAGATAGTTTTCCCCATTTAATTTTTCACGATCTTGAGGAATATATCTATGAGGAAACTGAATTAAAATGAACAGCTTTTTTAAATTGACATCTTTCACCGAATGGGCCCTGGGGCCCCTAAATTTAGGTTTTTCCCCTCATATTAGCTGTATAAAAATTAGTATTAGCGTAAAATTCCGAGAAAGTTAATGGGTCTTGACCCATCTTAGTATATAAAAACTCAAGGGTCTATATTTTATTACTATAGGGCAATGAACTCGTAATTTTCATTCCCTCGGGGCAGGGGGCCCAAAATGTATTTTTTAGTAATATTTTATCATCCAGTCAAATATGATTAATATTGATAAATATAAATTAATTTATGCATTTTGAAATTTATTGAAATGAACATGTGTTTCGCACTTTATTTCTTGCAATAATTGGGACCCGGTGCCCTTACTGTCGTTTTTTGCTTATATGAGCTATATAAAAATTAGTTTATGCGTTAGCTACTGAGTAAATGGCTTTTGAAAAAGGTGGGCACCTTTGGCGCCCTTAAAATAAGGGGGCGCCGCACGCAGCACAAACTAGTCTTTAAATAGATGAATGAAACTTTAAAAAAAAATATCTTCAGTCAGTAAGTTTATTTTAGCATGGGTCGTTCCAGTTTAAAAAAAAACAACTAGCTAGCAGGTTGCTAGATAAACAAAAATGGTGTATCCTACTCCGATTATGTAGCGTCAAGGGCCGAAAAAGCCTTATAAATTTAAAATCCTTACAAATTAGCTAAAATATAACATATAAATGCATTTAATAAATTAAAAATGAAAGTTCTCGCGAGAAAATTAAAATTCGCAGCAAAAAAAAATGTACGTGCTAAAACTTCAGGATCACCCTTAAAAAAAAGTAAATTTACGGAGAAATCCGGCTATTCCGGATATCAGCCGAACATTTTTGTCAGCCAGCAGAAATTTTAAAATCCGGCTAATCTGGATATCAGCCGAAAAAAATTGTGTCAGCCAGCCGAAATTTAAAAAAAAATTTCTGCTGGCAGGTCTACCCCCCCCCCACCTTAAAGCTACCCCATTCCTAAACCACGTTACGCCATTCACCGACCACTCAGCTGGTTTTTAATTTCTTCCTCGATCCCCCCATCTCGAGCTGATATTCAACACAGCCTTTGACCACCGACCATGGAGCAACACTCTCACTGACGGACCACCGAAATAGAACAAACAAGTGGTACACGATTCCTTCTGTTCTCAACCCACACACACACTTTTCTACCTCATTCCTCCTCCCTATTCCTGATACGCCAGGACTCCAGTGTTTACGTATTTTCACATCGGTAAATGGGGTATGGAAGGGTGAGGGTGGCTCAGGACCTGTGATCTAATAATAGGAGATCTAATCAAGGTGAGCGGTCACATTAATGGTGTTGACTTTGGCCTGTTTTTTTTTCCTTCTTGCTCCAATACCCGGTCCGATCGATGAGACCGTTATATTTTGGCGCCGTGGTCCATCTAATGGAGCGTCCAGGCATCGACTATTTCGTTTCAAAGTCTCAATTAATTGATCTAGGTTGTCTATCCGTCTAGTATGTCCGTCCGTCGTGTCCGTCTAGTATGTCCGTCCGTCGTGTCCGTCTAGTATGTCCGTCCGTCGTGTCCGTCTAGTATGTCCGTCCGTCGTGTCCGTCTAGTATGTCCGTCCGTCGTGTCCGTCTAGTATGTCCGTCCGTCGTGTCCGTCTAGTATGCCCGTCCGTCGTGTCCGTTTAGTATGTCCGTCCGTCGTGTCCGTCTGGTCTGTCCATAATAAATCCTTTGAGTGGCGTCTCACCGTATGGGCTCAAACCGGTACAGCCAGTGGGCCACGGCCTATGTGTGAACGAAAATCAACATGTGTAAAATCTTCTTTGACTTACAAGAAGTAGAAGCACAAAACAATTATTTTGAAATGACATACGTCTTTCACAAAATGTTAGACTGAAAAATGTGATGTGGACACCAAATACCCGACAGTATTTTAAATTAATTCTTTATTATATCCTTATATTTTTGTTCAGAACGATTTTTCCCCAATTTTTTTACAAGTACATTTGTTATATGAAGGTGATGGCAAAACTATGTATTATTGTGCCCGGGTGTGGGGGGAGGGGGACATTGCTGATGTTAAGACGACCCTGTTCTACATTAACATTCGTCTGTTAGTCTGGTCTGTCTTTAGGTCTAGTGTTCATACAAGTCGTTAATCAGAAGGGTCTTGTCCGTCTTTAGGTCTGGTCTGTGTATAGAGGTCAACTCAGTCTGAGCGGGCTGTCCTGTTTTTTAGTCATGCTCTTGTCAGCAGTTACAGTCTGTCTCTGTTAATTGTTGGTAGTTATGTTCTTGTCAGCAGTTACAGTCTGTCTATGTGAATTGTCAAGTTATGTTCTTGTCAGCAGGTCCATCTCGTTATTAGTAATGCTGTTTTATAGTCCCAGACTGGAGTGTAATTTCGTTAAAGTAAATCTCTGTTATTTGTCAGTAGTTATATTCTTGTCGACGGGTCTCTCTTGTTATTTATCACATGTGCTCAGTAAATAGGTTCGGAGTCTGTTTCTGTTGTCTTTCGAGCGTAGGAAGCAAGTTTTTTTTTCAATAAATATTTATTTTAATTTTTTTTTAAAGTTTTTTTTCAATTATTGAACCGTCGTCAGCAATATTGACTTAGATTAGAATGTTACCTTAGAATTATACATAAATTTCTTGGGGTTTTTTTTGGCCATACAACAGGTTCATAATGGTTTCACGATTGCTGCTCTATTAATTAGATGTGGAAAACTTCGCCTAATAATCGGGCGGCGAAATTATGTTTTTATGTTTAAAATTGCGAAAATTCACTATTAATGAGCCCGAAATTGCTTTATTGTAGAACTAGATTATTTTCAAAGACGGGCAATCAAGATATGGGGGGTGAGAGAGAGAGAGAACAAGAAAAAATTGGTCGATTCTCGAAAAAGCACTTTAACTTAATTGATTTTTTTAACTAAAGAGTTAATTATCTTTTTTTGTTGTTGTTGTTGTTGATTTTTTTTTGAGATTGCTAATTTGATTGACACTCCAGGAAGTAACGAGAAAATCTTAAACACTCAGAGCAGTACAAAGTATAGTTTTTAAAAAAAAATGGTACGTATTTAACTCCCAGTTGAATACATTAAATTTAAGCGTGTTCCCAGGGCAGTAAAATGCTAGAGCTGAGCCGTTCTGGGAAATAGCTTCGACATTATGGAATCCCTGCCAATATTTTACGACGACTGTTGACACCCGATCAACTCTGGACTATATTTCCATGTTTTTTTCGGTTCTTGGAATGCCTTCTTTCAACTCCATAGCGCACGTTTGTGACATATTTGTTTGCTGTTGACTAAGAGGTCCTGATGGCGGTTGATGGCATCTTTGTTAATAGGACGACGAGAGAAGATCGGGGGATGCATTTAATTTTAAATTATCTTAAGTTTATCGTTGCGCTTGAACTTTATACAAAGAAAGTCTATATTACACATATTTATTTTTGCGGGTCGTAGGTGATTTGGGGGTGGGGGTCATTTACACAGGACATGGATGTGAACAGTGGGATCAAATGTCAAAATGGTTGGATCTTGACAGACCGCACTCGACGCATTCACACGACGAGTCCTATTCACGGCCTGCTGTGCGTAAAAAAATATGGAGATTTGCTACACTTAACGTCTTCCATTGTTTGTGCGTTGCAAACGGTTTTTAAGCACAAATCAATCGTGCCAACTGAAGGGTGTAGGTGTATTCGGGCAAAAAATGAACCACGTGGAGATTCCCGCAAGTTGTGAAAACTTTTATATAAAATCTATAGACAAAGTGAGAATTAATATGAAAAGTATAGATTCTTTTGCTTATGTTTAACAAGAAAATGGGCTAGAATATAAAATTAAAACTTAATCACGCACAGAAATTTATTGATTTGGATACTAAAGGAAATGAGGAAAATGATCCGTTTTTTTAAATAACCAAAGCTAAGGATGAAATCTAATTACAAAATATGTTTCTCTACAAATAGATTAATGCATTTAAATAATTGATTAATAAAAGGACCTGCATGAAAGGAAACAAAGGAAACGGTAATTGGGGTATATTCAATGTGTGCTAAGAGATTTCGACACAGTGTTTTGGACATGGTGAGTGGACCAAGGACGTTTGGATTATATCTCGGAAACAGCCGGGTGAGAAAATGCCTCGCTCGTTGTTTGCATTTGACATTGTTCAAAAATATTGTTTTCTCTTTATCCCCTAAATCAGGGGTCGGGAAACTTTTTGTCTGAGAGAGCCATAAACGCCATATTTTTTAAAAGTAATTCTGTGAGAGCCATACATTCTTTTTAAAACTAAAAATTCAAGTAAATGTGTGCATTTTGTGTAAACTAAAAGTACAATAATTATGTCTCTGGCTTATTTTTAATAACATTTTATGCTGTTTTTATCTGCAATTAATATGTATGTAGATTAAAGTTCTTTTTTATAGTCAAACTTTTGTCTGAGAGCCACATGCACCCATCAAAAGAGCCACATCTGGCTCGCGAGCCATGGTTTCCCGACCCTTGCCCTAAATGCTAAAATCCAAACCTAAGAGGGGATTGAAAATCCATTTGAGTCCACTGTAAGAGGAAGAATCAACTGACTGGATTGAGCTGGCATATATACGAATGGTTCCCATTGGCGTAGGATCAGGTTGTCAGTCTAACGTGAACCTTTTTATTTATTTATAAAGATAAAATATTTCAACACTCCAAAATCAAAAATTGTTTTTGTGTAGTTAGTAAAACACCATTGAGCATGAGTACATTTTTGGTTCCATGACAAAACGACAAGTGACAAAATGAAATGGTGACAAAATGAAATGGTGACAAAACGACAAGTGACAAAACGCAATGGTGACAAAACGACAAGTGACAAAATGAAATGGTGCCAAAACGACAAGTGACAAAATGAAATGGTGACAAAACGACAAAAAAACAAAATGAAATGTTGACAAAACGGCCAGTGACAAAATGAAATGGTGACAAAACGACAAGTGACAAAATGAAATGGTGACAAAACGACAAGTGACAAAACGAAATGGTTACAAAACGACAAGTGAGAAAACGAAATGGTGACAAAACGACAAGGTCACAAAACGACAAGGTCTCATAGAAACAACGTAGAATACTGTAAAACCCCTTAATGAAGTTCCCGTGACTAGGTCACTTTGAGCATAGACTAAGGGTCTCAGACTCAATAGCTCTGCTGCCGAAACTAAAAGCTCTCTTCGGTCAAAATCATTGTGTTTTTTTCGTTGTTCTATTTTGTACTATTTTTTTCTCCTTGTCGTTTTGTCTGGTTAACTACATTTTTATGGTCAGAAATAATATTTTTGCCTTTCATTGACACTTATTAAGAGAAATTCCCTCGGCACAAGATTATGTTTATGAGAGTAAAAACACAAAACAATAAAACAACCTAAAAATCTAGATGACTCAGTTACCGACAGCTATCTATCTATCTACCAGAAGCTGTGAATTACAGACAATGGCTGCACACGTCAGCCGTGGATCCCACCAGTGTACGAACTACGAGCACAATGAATGCAATCTGAGGTCGTGATGCTTGCAGCAGCTACATTGAGAGAGAGAGAGAGAGAGAGAGAGAGAGAGAGAGAGAGAGAGAGAGAGAGAGAGAGAGAGATAGGCGGGACAAAGACACGCACTCCGGGAACAAGGAAATTTATGACGTCAATGAATAAAACATGTGACCTGCTGTACTGGCCGGAATTGGAGTCGCACACAGAAGCGTACTGCCGGTCGATGGCGAAACATAGAGCACGTTGCATCGTAGAATTGAGACAAAACTCGTTCAGTGTTGGTTAGGATAGGCCGCAGTTGCAGAGCCCTGAGGTTAGAGTCTTCCGGAACGAGACAAGGTTTTTGTGTCATATGCCCGGCCCGATCTATGAGAAAATGCCATCTATAACAACAAAAGTCACTGACCGCTGCCCTCCAAAACCCTACAAGACACCGCCTATTCGGCATGATAAATAAAGTAATACTTTTTTAAAGAAAAAAAATAAAAATATAATATTGAATTTTAAAATTGTTACTTTTTTTCAGTGAATGATATGTGAATGAAAAGTGCTGAAGATGGAAGCAGATTTCGTTTTTGAGATTGAATTTTAAAAATGTATTATTATTATTATTATTTTTATAACTATAAGCTTGTTTATATTTGTGAGGTGCGTCCCCAAAATTCTACATTTTCCGGACGACGATATCCACATAGAGACGGTGACGACATATAACGCGTGCAGGCCTTCATCCATGAATTTTTTTTACACCACGTAAATTTTCCTTTCCATCCCGGCAGGTCCTGTTATGCTGATTCGTGTCTGTCATAAAACATCTCTCTCCGTGTCCTGTCTGGAGGGAGGGGGAGGGGGGAAATCTTGTTTTTATTGGCCGTATCAATCTAAATTTTCATGTCATCATTTTTTTAAATTATTTTTTTTTGGTCGCAATCGGTTTTGCAATCACCGTCTAGACATTTTCTTATTGGTTGTGCTCTTTCCAGAAAAATTTCAGATTACTTTCTAAATACCTCTAAGGGAGAATCAGACGCTTAAAACAAATTAGATGAGAGGTTTTTAGTCGGTAGTCAACTTACTCCTTGGGTTGGAGATGGTAAAAAAATAAAGATACATTATTACGTCCATTTTTTTTTAATTTGGAGATAATAGGAAGGGATAAATTGTCAATATATGGCTTGCAAGTTGTGTAGGAAAGCAAAAATGTTAAAGAAAATCTTAAACACCTTCTCATTAAAACAGATGAAATTCCCATAATTAAGCAGAAATGGATACAGAAAAGAGAGAAATGAAGAAAATAAGAAAGAAAGAAAAATGAAAGAAAGAAGGAAAAAGAAAGAAATAGAGAGAGAGAAAGAAAGAAAGAAAGAAAGAAAGAAAGAAAGAAAGAAAGAAGAAAGAGAGAGAAGAGAGAGAGAGAGAGAGAGAGAGAGAGAGAGAGAGAGAGAGAGAGAGAGAAAAATAAAGAGAGAGAGAGAGAGGCAGAGAGAGAGAGAAATAAAGAGAGAGAGAGAGAGGGTGATAGAGGGAGAGAGAGAGAGAGAGAGAGAGAGAGAGAGAGAGTGAGAGAGAGAGAGAGAGAGAGAGAGAGAGAGAGAGAGAGAGAGAGAGAGAGAGAGAGCGAGAGAGAGCAACACAAAGAAGGAAAATACAGACTGAGACATCAAGTCGAAAGAGACACCTTCATCGGACATAAATGCAATCATACACGGGTAGTTTCTTGTGATGGAGAGAACGTAGAGAAACGAGGGTCTACAAAGTCTTATTTTTCTTTATTTAAAAAAAACAAAACAATTATTAACACGGGCACAGCTTGTAAGAGGACATCGCACCGTTGAGTCCCTAATAAATATAGCGGTGCCATCATTTGGGCAGTCAGATCAAATATTCATGGGCTTTTATCACAGCTATTGATCTGTCATCCCAGGGTGTTTGCTTCCAGTGGACGCCGCAGTCTCACGGGGTTCCTTTCATGTCGTTCATAAACACCAGGGGTGAAGAAGGGCACTGCCGTATACCTCGTGCGCACCAGTATTGACCATTTGGAAACTGATGATGTTTATAGACACCAGCGTTGACCGGTGGACACTGATGATGTTTAAAGACACCAGTGTTGACCGGTGGACACTGATTATGTTTATAGACACCAGTGTTGACCGGTGGACACTGATGATGTTTATAGACACCAGCGTTGACCGGTGGACACTGATTATGTTTATAGACACCAGCGTTGACCGGTGGACACTGATGATGTTTATAGACACCAGTGTTGACCAGTAGGCACTGATGATGTTTATAGACACCAATGATGGCCAGAGGACATTGATGAAGTTCATAGACATCAAGGGTGAAGGGGGCATTGATGTATACCTCGTATACACCAGTGCTGACCAGTGGACACCGATCAATTGTATAGACACTAGTAACGATCGCTAAACATTCAAATAGACTATAGAAGCCAGTGGTTAACGGGGAACATCCCTATGGACTATAACAAACTGTTGTGACAGAGGTACAGTGAAGTGCCTAATAAAAACGATTTTTAAAAAAAACGCAATATGGGGTGGGATGAGGGCGAGGAAAGGGCCAATGTTGCTCCTCATATATACAAGGTACGTAAGTGGAACTCTCTTGTGTGCCCGTTCAACACCGTGAATGCAGGTTGAACATAAACACAATGGGTGACTTGAAACTTTCCTATAGACCAGCGTTTTTGCTGTTGCTTATTCGTTTTTCGTCCCCACAACTCAGCAGGCGCGCCTCTGGGACATTTCAATGCCACCACCCACCCTCACTAATCTCACAGCGTCAATCAGACGTCTGGATGATGCAGACGTAAAAACGGATTGGATGTCAATCCTTCAACTTTCGAGATTCAACGTTGGATGATAAAATTTGAAACAAATTGAATTTATTTGTCCGGCCAAAAAAATCACAAACGACGAATGATGTAATTAAATATATATATCGTCAAAAACTCTCGTTAAATACTCATATCCCGTCACCCTTTCGCCAAAAGCATACGCACACGCACGCATGCACGCATGAACACACACATTCATTGTATAATTTTTTTTAATAACATCAAGTAAATACATTTGAAATCTCGGACACAAATTGTCAACCCACACCCCCTTAACCCAAGCCAAAAAGACATTGAAACTCCCCCCTCCCCGGGGGCCGAGTGGGGCACAACCCCTACCCCACTCCCGGTTGGGAATCACCGCTGCAGGTCAGGAACATCAGAGAGTTAATACATTTTAATTCCATACCCGGGCCTTACCGCACAGATGGCCCTTGTGAGTATACAGTCACTTTGTGCGTATTCTGTCCATACCCGGGCCTTACCGCACAGATGGTCCTTGTGAGTATACAGTCACTTTGTGCGTATTCTGTCCATACGGTTCGACTTCACTGTCACTTTTACGGGAAAAATATTAATAAATTGTTTTGTAATTCTTTGAAAGATAAGGAGTGATATACCTTTTAAAAAAAGGTTTGTTTTAAGAAATAATATTTCATAAATAGTTTCTTCCGTATTATTTAACATTTTTCACTCAAAAATAAGTAATAAGTGTTTTGATTTGTATATTTTTACCCTTCATTATTTATACTACTGCGGGCCTTTGAAGAGAGGAACTTTGCTTGGATACACAAATGACATTCAAGGAGAAACAGAATTGGTTCCACATTCGTCAAACTATTATATGTGAATATAATTTTCATAACTAGTTTAATAATAACTAAATGTTAATTACAGCTATTAATAATTTTGTAATCTTTAATTTGAGAATATATTTGCTCTTTCACGCGAACGCATGGGCCTATAAATGTGATAATGGTCTTAGCAAGAGACAGTGCGTAAGTTACTCTCATTTAGCCAAGACATTTGCTTTGATCGCACTTCAAACAAATAAATGAGTACATGCGGTGTTAATGAGTATACACAAATTATTTTATTTATTTAATAAATTTAGCGGCTTTTGAAATAGATGTGCTTTAGAAGTTCATCTGTGACAGCAATGAGTCAGCTAAACACATGTTGCGCTGAGCGTGGTCTAAGTTGATTTTGACCACTGGAGTTTCCGCCAGCCAGGGTCCTTGCTGGATAAGTAAACCACTTAAGAGAGAAATTATTCTCTGTTTGCATTTAACTATCTCAGATCTGTCAAAATATCGTTCATGTATCTCCAGAAATCCATCGCCCACGTATTAATAAAGTTCTTTTCTAATTTATCAACATTTCTGTTTCAAATTCATAGAAATTTAACAATTTTTATATGTGCAATATATATGAATATATATATAGCTAATGCTCGACTTACGACCTATGCAACTTTACAACCATTCGACTTTACGACCACAATCATAAGCCATATTAGATTTCTGCCTCAATTGCATAAATGTGCAAAAATAATTTTGTTGATAGATTTACGTCGAAAATTATGATTCATAATAATAATAAAAGAAATTTAATATACACTTTAACTTGAATATTTTTTATAACATCACTTCACATTACTGTACACATAGCGTACTCAGCTTACGACCAAATCGTGTTACGACTGGTATGTCGGAACCGATCGCAGTCGTAAGCCGAGCACTAGCTGTATATATAACAGAGTCGCTAATCGAGTACACAGAGTGGCGTCGGCATTTGTTGTTGAATTATATTCAGCCTTGAGTCTTTACAACAAAGTTTAGTGCACGTCAATCGCCAAAGACACAAGGAAAGACACGAGTTTTGCAAGACTCACGAGATGGGCCAAGCCGCCCACCAGGTGTTTCACATGTAGACGTTAGTGAGATCTTGTTCACGGGGAAACTGACTTTAACTCGGCGCATAAACCATTAATCAGGGTATACGGAGCAATGGAGCTTAGGTGACAAAATCGATGGCCGTTGAAACCATAAGCTCAGGCGTGGGGCGGGGTGGAGGAGACATTGACGTTGTTGTCAGTGGCGTAACATGAACACGGGGACTCCCCTCCAGCTCCACCGCCCCTAAAAGTCGCACTTACATATATAAACTGCAACCAGTGTCTGGGTGCCCTTCCTTCCCCTTCATTTCCACACCGCAGACTGGTGCGGTCATCATGTAATGTACCGAATTTCTACTGCTCTCTCTTACATGTAAAATCATTCGGATTTAACTTTTTGTGTGCAGCGTTATAGTTGATAGGTGAATAATTTGGAAAGGTCATACATGAGACCCTGAAGACACCAAACTGGGCACCTGTGGGGAGGGCGTGGTGGGTGCAATGACATCTTGGCATCGAATGTCAGGCAACTATCTTACCCCTCTAAATTAACTACTAACTAGATGCGCCGCAGACTTGTTCATGGATAGTGCAAAGAAAGCGGTAAAAGAACGGACACAAACTTCAACACGAAGAAATCAAAACAACGCGAGGGAACATCGATGGGGGAGGGGGGGGCAACTACGCATTGTGGGTTCGAGACATTCGCACTGCGGCTATCTACCTGCCCAGCACCCTTCACCACCCTAGCTTGCCAACCATAAACTGCGTTTGGCCGACCCTAGCGAGGGTCAGCCATGTTCGCAAAAAGGGGGAAAAGAACGGGCACAAACACACATTTTTAAACATTAAAAAAATTATGTTTCCGCTTGAACCGATGACCTTCCGCGTGTAAGGCGGACGTGATAACATAAACACTACACTGCGAATCGCATGCAATTATGTGAAGGAACAAAGCAAGTGAACGCAATAACCACTGTTGGTCTCGAAAACAAAACAAAAAAATATGCACCTCTCTCCACCACCTCCGCTTGCCAACTTTAAACTCTTTGGTAGACCCCAGCTAGGGTCAATCGTCATGCTTATTTGCACATACTTGCTTTGGGGAAATATATATAGAAGATAGATATTTAGAGTATATATTCATTTTTATTGAACACAATATCGTAACGATTTTCCACCACTATGTTACCAAATGTACTGGATGGCTTTTCTTCAAGATCCATCTTAGCCAATGTACAACGTCAGCTGCGCAGTCGCGCAGATATCTGACAGACGCAACGCAGTAGTTTAGAATTACCACGCAGCAAATATTTGTAAAAATATTGCTCAAATATGGATGCTAGCCATAATTCTATTTTTCAAAAATAAATTTAAGCATTGGGTGGCAAGAGTTTTTTCACCCGCTCTGTCATGTTATATTAGCATATATATATATATATATAGCTCTACCCCACTGAATTCGAAAGATGGTGCTGCTGCGGTGCCATCAGTCTAAAGAAATCTGGTACAAGGTAAAACAGCTTGAATGATCCAAAATATTCAATTTTATTAGACTTAGACTTCATCACAAACTTAACAGCCATACCGTTTTCTTGTGTCTGTGTTGAGAGAATATTCTCTCAAGTATTTATGGTATAAACCAAAGATAATCGAATACATCCCTCAGATAGATATAGCTATAAAAACACTTTTCCTATTCCGTAGGCAACAACACATAAAATTATCGTTCTTTCCGTCCAGGTTTCGGAAGTCGAATGGGTTACATGATCAAACGAGGAAAACCAAAACTCTATCAACATTTAAAACTTAAATAAAAATGCAAGACTAGGCATAAACAATGGATAAAATGAGGACTCAATAATATTCTTTATAAAAGGAGCATCTGTAATAGATAAAATAAGAATGATGCCAAGAATGCTGATGAGATTGCCAATAAGATTTATAAGGTAGATGATATAAGTGATGAATAAATGCAGATGTAAGTATATTTTACAAATAGTTATGTACAACAGACTAATACCATAAATGACGACACGCATCTAAAAAGGGGTGGGGGTGGGGGTCACACTTTAGTGAGATGTGTGACAAGGGGAGGGAGATGTTTAAGATATGTGACGTCACATCAAACATGCACACCTTTAAATGAAAGCTCCACTTAAATATTTGAATCCTTACAATAAATTTATTTAATGACGTTTTAAATGGTTCCGCGCGAGTTACGATATTAGAATGCAGTCTTACATTAAATACATATTTAAATAACGTAAAATTGATTTTAAACATGCTAGATTTAAAGTAGGAAATGCGGCCTTTATTTTTAAAAAGAAATGCTTTGTGACGTCATATTTGTTTATTTTTAGCGTGTCTATGTTTTTTCTTTCGGATCTAGGTTTTTTTGACATGTTGGCTAGGTTTTTCCAAAATTGTCACTGGCAGCACTGAAATGCAAGCAAACTTTGCACACGAGTTTTATTTTGCACACGGACCAACGAACCATTGAGGGAACATTGGTCTTAACCCGTTATTTATATAGCCGACCTTTTCAGGGTACAGTTCTGAATTCAATACTTTTTGATGGCATCTAACATTTTACACGCTTATTTTCATATCCTGTATATAGTAAAAACAAAAAACAAAACAATCTGTTTCTCATCTCTAAGTAGGGAGGAGTTTGCCCAGTCAATTTGAAAACGAATTGTTCATTTCAATACACGAGTCGACATTCCTTGACACATGTATGTGCATCACCTTCTGTCATATAACCTCCAGTTTCTGACACCCTCACTGAGTGACCTTTGCCACCAACGTGTGTATACTCTTCACAGAAACAACGCCAAACCCGTTTCGAAGAAAGGGGGCAGAATAAAAATAATATGCACATACTTTGTCATTAAAATATTGTTATACTAGTTTGTGCTCCGGCGCCGTGGCGCCTGCAGCGCCCCCTTTTTTATGGGCGCCTACGGCGCCCACTTTTTTCAAAAGCCCAACAAACTTATCCTTGTATGATAGCTACGTAATATTAAACTACCTTAAATGTACACAAAGTAATTTTAAATTGAGGTTGTAGGGCGCATAAGGCGCCCACTTTTTTGCGGGGGTCAAAAGCCCAAGTAACTTATCCTCCTTGTGTGATAAACACGAAATATTCCTGAAAATTAAACAAAGCATTTATATAATAATTTTACAGTGCTAATCACCACACGATTTTTAAACTAATTTTCGAAAGCAGCGCACCAAATTACTGCACAAAAAAATAACTATTTGCGTCAATCAGCACTGCTTACAACGCAAAATTTAAAAAAAGCAGAGTGATTTCCCTCAACGTTAGGCGGCAGTGACAAATGAGCGTAAATATATAATATATATATATAATGTTTATATAGCATCTATTTATAGTAATTAAAAATCACTTTTGCCCAGTGTCAACGTCCCCGATAGAGTCGAGAAATCACCACGTTTCGACCACCCCGTTGACTGCCCATTGATCCACCGAGTTGTTACAGATCCCATGACAGCTACGCATTTCAAATGAGACAATGTCTGCACGTCACTGGGCGAGAGAGTAAAAAAAAACAATAAAGTAAATAAAAAATCCAACCAATCAAACAGACGTTTACCAGATTTCCCCGTCTGAGTGAATGCAGACCCGTCACTTGACATGCACCGGAAGCCTACAAAAAAACGCACTGAAGCACCCTCCAATTAATTCTGCGACGCATGTGCAAAAACCAGGGGCGGATGGAGCCACCGAAAGTTTCTATCAACCTCATTTTTGAGATTTTTTATATTCTAACTGGTTTAGGAGAGGGTGCAAAAGTGTGGGGGGAGGGGGATGAAGGGGTGGTCCCAGCCGGTCGGAAATGTTTCTCTGTAAACAACAGTATTTAGTTATTATTTTCTGGGAGAACAAACTCTAAACCTAAACAATCGACTTGAAACGTCTCTGGGTAGCATTAAGCGGATTTATCGATTGATGTAGGAGCATATCCTGTAACAATAAGTGGACTATAAAAAAAATTGAGAAGTCAGTAAGTTTCTATAAATTGTTGCGGTAAATCTGAAGTGGTTAAAATTGGAGATGCGTATTACTCTGGTCCCCAGCTGGAAACACAAGTATATTGTATTTTAATTTTAAATGTAGTCTAACTCTCAAGTAGGAAGAATGTACCATGTTACACTTTGAATATCATAAAATAATAACAAAAAACAACAACAATAACACACACACACACAAAGCCATAAACTGAAGTTTGCACATCAATCAATCTTTAACCGCATCACGCCACTCAAATGACAGAAAAAAGTTCATGAACGAACAGCTGAGAGAATAGAAGGAACGACAGCGACAGAGAGATCAACAAAGCAGAGACGTATCTAGGATATTTCGCGCCCTGGGACAAGCTATACAATTGGCGCCCCAACCATTTAATTTATATCTAAACCCTGTGTATGTATTATAGAATTACGTTGTATTCCTCATCTAGGCACCATTATACATTGGGACATATGTACCCCTGCGCCCCCCCCCATCCACTACGCCTCTGCTTCAATGTGAAGGAAGCGATCGAATGTAGGGTTCGTTACAGACATATAAAGAAATTCGTCCCATCCCACCGATTTGTTTAATCCAAGTATTGTAATGTTTTAGTTACGCCCAGGTGTAAGTAACAGGTATAAAAAATGGAGATAATGAATCCAATAACCTGACCATAAGCCCACAAGCCCACACAGTCTGTCGGTGGCTGGCAATAATGTAACGGATGAGATATCCAGGGAGCAAGCGATCTATTCAATAAATTGTTGTTGTTTTTTCTCTCTTTATTTTACTTATGTATAATTCGTAGGGATACGTTTCATGGACTGATAAGAGTTTTGCTCTACTCCTTGTTGATGACGCCCTTCAGATTTGTTGTATTTTAAAATCCTTTATATTAACTCGTGGTGTCTGCGGCCGACCGACCGACCGACCTTGCTTGCTTGCTTGCTTGTCGCCAAAACTTTTGATCGATTTTTAACCCACTTGCTCGCAAGATAGCGAGCTGAAATTTTGCAGGCAGTTTCGTGCCGATGATAAAAACAATGTATCAAATTTTCAGATCGATCGCATGTACCGTAATTAAATTATTGATTTTTTAGATTATTTTATTTATTCCTTTGTATCATGCTATTTTTTGAGATAGAGCGTCGCGGTGCGTATTATATTGAACAACCTTTCTGTCGCGCAATAAGGTGCGTATTTTACTGACAACACTTTTTATAAACCTATTCCTGATCGGTGCGCATTATATTAAACACGTTTTACGACACAACTGCAATTTTGTATTTTTGGATGGTCTTGCGCTGCGTGTTATAATGAACATTCTTTTAGTTACGTCTCATACGTAAAGGATTTATAGTCAAAAACTTGGTTTTTTTACGGGTTGTTTTTATTAAATCCTTTATATTAACTCGTGGTGTCTGCGGCCGACCGACCGACCGACCTTGCTTGCTTGCTTGCTTGTCGCCAAAACTTTTGATCGATTTTTAACCCACTTGCTCGCAAGATAGCGAGCTGAAATTTTGCAGGCAGTTTCGTACCGATGATAAAAACAATGTATCAAAATTTCAGATCGATCGCATGTACCGTAATTAAATTATTGATTTTTTAGATTATTTTATTTATTCCTATGTATCATGCTATTTTTTGAGATAGAGCGTCGCGGTGCGTATTATATTGAACAACCTTTCTGTCGCGCAATAAGGTGCGTATTTTATTGACAGCTCTTTTTATAAACATATTCCTGATCGGTGCGCATTATATTAAACATGTTTTACGACACAACTGAAATTTTGTATTTTTGGATGGTCTTGCGCTGCGTGTTATAATGAACATTCTTTTAGTTACGTCTCATACGTAAAGGATTTATAGTCAAAAACTTGGTTTTTTACGGGTTGTTTTTATTAAATCCTTTATATTAACTCGTGGTGTCTGCGGCCGACCTTGCTTGCTTGCTTGTCGCCAAAACTTTTGATCGATTTTTAACCCACTTGCTCGCAAGATAGCGAGCTGAAATTTTGCAGGCAGTTTCGTACCGATGATAAAAACAATGTATCAAAATTTCAGATCGATCGCATGTACCGTAATTAAATTATTGATTTTTTAGATTATTTTATTTATTCCTATGTATCATGCTATTTTTTGAGATAGAGCGTCGCGGTGCGTATTATATTGAACAACCTTTCTGTCGCGCAATAAGGTGCGTATTTTATTGACAGCTCTTTTTATAAACATATTCCTGATCGTTGCGCATTATATTAAACATGTTTTACGACACAACTGCAATTTTGTATTTCTGGATGGTCTGGCGCTGCGTATTATAATGAACATTCTTTTAATTACTTCTCGTACATAAAGGATTTATAGTCAAAAACTTGGTTTTTTACGGGTTTTTCTTATTATGGGCCTATTTAGAACAAAAGATGGCGTTGTTTACTATTTGGTTAAAATGAAGTCCTACCGTCAACAGAAAGAACACATTGCCCTTGTCATTAAAACAAAACCAAAAAAGAATTAATTTAAAAATATATTTTTAAAAATGTGTATATCTACGTAGACATTAGTCAACTTGCTCAGAAGTACTTTGTAGCATAGAGCCGACGAAAAAAAAATAAATAAAGAATTCAACTACATTCTATAAATGTTTGCGCTAAATCTGAAATGTGTAAAATTACTTTACCATTCATAGATAAATAATGTTAAACATACTCGTCAAAGAACATATTACTGTTCGATATGGGCTTTACGCTCATTCCATTTCTTTACCTTATAAATTTTTGAATGGTTGTAAACACCTTAATGTTCTGTTGTTGTTTTTTAATTTTTAAAAATTTATTATTTATTATTATTTTTTGTTGCTAAAGGAGCAACATAAGTTAGTCCTATAGTAAACATGGCAACCGTCCTCATAGAAACTCTTATTGTATTTTTAGCTTCATGATAAACGCCATACGTTAACGTAACAAAATGTAAATAAACACATTTCTTCATCTAATGTTTATATATAGTTTTGTCACCGTCAAATTATCGACAACAAAACTCTATTTAAAAATAAAAATGTCATCATGCTGTTATTCAACGTTTCCGGCAGCACGAAGGGAAGCTGTACCATCCTTATCACCCATCTCGGATCTGACCCAAGAGCAACGCAAACAGCATCTACAGCCCCTAATAAGTCTGGGTTACAATGCCGGAATGTTTGCTGTAATATTGACTGGGCCGTGACATCAGTTGGGTGACATGGCGTTGGTCTAATTAGAAATATTGATCGCGTTCAGGCCGTCAGGGTTATTGTTCCAAGATTTCTCCCTTGAATCCGGGTATTTTTTATATATATTTTTTTTACTACCGGCCAGATTGTTGGTTGTATCGGAGACCGGTATGTTGAACTTAGTAACCATTGAAACTGTCTGCGCCCACCTGGCCTAGATTTATCTGGACGCCCTGTCCAGGCGCAGATACAGAGAAGAAATCAATGCGACTGTTCTCTTTGTTCTAGGAATCCAGGCATTGAACACAGGGGGGGGGGCAGAAATCTTGAGTGTGTCTTTCTATAAGCCAAGATCAAGTTACGATGTGCATTCGTACATGGTCATGGAAACATTTTAATTTGGCTGCTGCACGCTATGCCGTTAATTCAGAACTTTTGTCTTTTCAGAGTCGTCTATAATTTAACGTGACTCTGTATCTTTAGGTGTTTTTTTTTAAAGTTAAGTATAAATATTTGTTGGGGGATTGAGTTGGGGGGGGGGCGCTAGATTCACAAATTCGTCGTTAATATAAATTCTCGTACAGTGGTACATCGAGATACGAAATTAATCCGTTCCGGGGTGGCTTTCGTATCTTGGAACTTTCGTATCTCGAACAAAGATTCACATGTAAAATACCTAATCCGTTCCAAGCCACAAAGAAATAACACTAAAAATGGAAAATATCATGGTAAACTATAGAAAAACAAAATAGGATTTTTCAATTGTTAAGAGTACACATTATAAAACAAATCAATAAATAATAATAAAACAATGAAAACAGAATAAAATAAATGAAAAGAAATATGTATACAAATGTGAACTTTAACCTTTGTTTGAGTGAGGCGATTAATTATTAATTACTTGAAGCCATGGCCATAAAATACGCTTTTCCAAAAATTTCACGAAAATATTCACGAATTTAGGACACCAACAGCAAACGAACTACACTAGATCTACTACACAGTAAATAAAGCATGCATGACACACACGAACACACAGCAATAGGGCTGGAGTTGACCAATAGGAGAGCAGAAATTTTTAATGACGTCACGTTATTTCTAGTGTTGTCAGCTGTGAGTCTTTTCGTATCTTGGAAAAAAACAAATTCCCAATAGCCTTTAGTATCTTAGATTTTTTTCATATCTTGGAACAAAGATTTCTTCCAGTGGCCTTTCCAATCTTGGACCTTTCGTATCTTGAAGCATTCGTATTTAGAGCATTTATATCTTGTGTCGGTTCTCTATAATATAATATGTGGTCTGTGGCTTTCCTGTCAAGCTATTGACTCGAGGGGGATTTTGTTCCCATTTGATGTACATTTTATTGTTCATTTCCAATATATGAACTCACAACAGGAAAAAGAATAACTTAAATGTTCTTAATTTTTAAGGGATTATACACGCTTGAAATTAGAAATAACTGCAAAAAGATTATTAATCGCCAGCTACAAGGTATTTTTTTTCATAAAGTAAGTCATAAAATTTTGTTGATAAACTTTTTACTTTTGTTTCGGATACCAACGATTTTCAAATGTGCGATTCTTTATACCCCACCGCATAAATATAAAAGAAAAAAAACAACTAGATTTGTTAAGGGGGAATATAAAAGAAGTTATAGTACGGACAATGTCTCACTGATCTAGTCGTAACCGCCATTGAGTACATGAACTGATAATCACTCACTAATTCTGTATACCCTGTTTATACGTTATACATTTACTAATTCTGTATGTAACTCTCAGTGAGTAAATGAGCAGACAACGGCTCGATAGTTCTAGACGAAGCTTTTAGTGTGTATCTTTAGAAGTATAGCCACGTTACTTCCAATATGACTGTTTGCGGAGATGTACAAATATTATTATCTCACGAGTTCAAGCCAGGCCCACATTTAAGGGCCGGGCCTCCATCATTCCATCGAACCCCGAAGTTTTAGGAGGGCATCTGACAGGAAATGATCGTGTGTCAAAGTGGGCACGTTGTGTAATCTGCCCTCCACCTCAGCGGGTTGTGCGCTCTTTCGTCTGGGCTTAGGTAAGGGCACATGTCTATTCACTTTGGTGCATGCTATAACCTTCACTACATCAGGTTGTCATTCTTTTTAATGTGCGATTATAGAGTGGTACATCAATCATCGCAGTGATTGCATCGCGTAGTCTTTACTACGTTAATTAGTGTTGCATTCTGCATATTTTGTGTGTATAGAATGTTATAGTAAGTGAACACACTAGCATGTTTTGGCATAGGAAGATAACCTATGACAGCATCGAGTGTGTGAAGTGTAAGAAAAAATAGAGGATATAAGAACAAAGAGTAATGTAGTAAGAATACACATGGCATTCAATTTTTATTTGTAAATAATATCTTGTAAATAAAACATAACAACCATCTAATTATTATATTCTGATATAATAATGAGATACACGTAGGGAGCAAAACACTTTTCTTCTTCAAAACAACGCGAGTGAACGTCGTTTTGGGGGGGGGGCGGGACTGCCGACTCACTGTTGGTTTCGAGACATTCGCACTGTGGTTATCTACCTGCCCACCACCCTTTACCACATTAGCTTGCCAACCATAAACTATGATTGGCCGACCCTAGCGAGGGTCAGCCATGTTGGCAATAAAGGGATAAAAGATCGGGCACAAACAGACATTTCTAAAAATTATGTTTTCGCTGGGGCTTGAAACCAGGACCTTCCCCGTATAAGGTGGACTTGATAACCAGTACACTACGAATCTCACGTTATTCTATGAAGGAACAATGCAAGTGGACGCAAGGACCATTGTTGGTCTCGAGACATTGGTCGACCCCAGCGAGGGGCATTCGTCATGCTCGTTTGCACATAATCGCTTTGGTGAAGGGGCGGGAGGAGGGTTAGAGAGTCGGCGTGCGTGCGTGGTGTCCCGCATGATTGGGCGATGTAGAGAATTATATATAGAGATAAATAGATTTTTAAAAAACTGCAAGACAAGACACAAATCATGGATAAATGAAGGATGCATTAATCTTCTGCACAGAAGGAGCGTGTGTAATGTGTAAGGCAAGAGATATTTTATAAGGAAAAAAAACCCAGTCTAGTCGTGTTCATACTTTCATAACACACCGTAAAAGAGCATTAGAGTGAGCGAGGGGATTTGAAGTGTATCTACCAATGTCCCTCCCTCTCTTCTCCTTTTCCCCACTACCTCTTTTTCGACGTACTTCAGCCAAATTGAATACACATCCATTAGCGTTAATGTGTCATCATTATCTGTGGCACACGTTATGAACACGCAATGTGCTACACGGTGATGATTCTCTCTCACTGGGTTCTCAAAGGTCTGGCCCTAAGAGGCACGCTACTCACACAAGTTCTTCCGTGTCTACTCACACCATTATGTCTTTTCCCGCTCTCGAGCCTTTACCCCTTATCTCTTCCTACCTACCCATCTTTCTCTCTCTTTCTCTCTCTCTCTCTCTCTCTCTCTCTCTCTCTCTCTCTCTCTCTCTCTCTCTCTCTCTCTCTCTCTCGCTTTCTCTCTCTCTCTCTCCCTCCTCCTTCGCCCAGAATTGTCGCCACGCGTAACACTAACAAATGCGTGCAGAGAACAACATGCCTTTGTTTACACCCGATCTGTGTGCTAGCCTTCCGCCCCTACCACCTCACAACGTCTCCCACGCTCGCCTCCTGGTACCTTCTCCTCCATCACATGGCTCACAAATGCAACTCTGAGCGAATTACTTTTCTTTTTTTACAGAAAAATAACAACATAAAAAATTCTTTGAAATGATGAATGTTTCATAACTGTAATCGGCCCCTCCACTCATTAACCCTCATTTGATTCACAAACGCCTTCCCCGCCCCTCTATCTCTCTCCTCGCCCCGCGCCCTAAATCCACGGCCTGTAACGTTAGAGGCGTGCTGGTCCCCGGGGTCTCGGTCAGTGTAAGACGTTACACCTCCAATTAGTCTAATTACAGGTCCCTTCAGTCCGTCCCGTGAAACAGGAGAATATGCTCCCACGTGACACCACGTTGTTGTTGTTGCTGTTTTTTTTAAAAGCCTTAACAAGGCCCCGGAAGGTAAACAACTAAATTATTTACCCCTCTCGGCCTATAAAAGCTCGCTAATCGAGTAAGCCCATCAAGGGAAGAGGGTAATTTTTTAAAAATGTGTTTCAAGTTCGCTAGGCATTAATTATTAAAGGATTACAAAGCGAAATTCTTTTTTAAGACACCACCACGGACCACTCTCTGCTTTGCAACCCCCTCACCACCCCAGGAGGAGGGACACGCATGCTATACTAATTGAATATTTGAGTGGTTGTTTATTTTTCTGGACAGAGTTCGGATCCGGTTGAACAATTTAAGATTACATGTGATTGGACACTGAATTGAACTTTGACCTACATTATGTTCCAAAGAGGAGAAGCTCATATTAGGAAGAACATCTTACGACAATGCCGAAATAACTCCACTTTCATAACTGTTTATCTTTATTATTACTGACCAATATCTTTCTACAACTTCATTTCACATCTATATATATGACTGCAACATGTATAATTATATAATTGGTGTATATCATTCCAACGATATGTAAGCCCTTTCTTCCATAAGCTGTATTGAAAAAAAAATATTATTAGTATTATCATTTAAATATTGTAAATGGCCTACCTTGCTGTAGACTCCGGCCATGTTCAGCTCCGTCTCCAGCACCATGATGACAATCCCGAACATCCCGAACACTAGGCAGTAGTCCGAGATCTTCTTGCGCTTCTGGTACAGAGCACGCCTCTTGCCTAGCCGGTATCCGACGCTAGGCTTCTGGCGCACCTTGTGCTGCTGGAGGCGTTCGTCCGTGAACTTTTGGAAGTCCGCGCCCCCGACGAGTGCGAAACCGGCTTCCTCCGTGTAGCTGAGCTTCGACGACGTCGGCAGAGACTGCATGGACGTCGGTTTCTGGAGCTGCTTGAAGGAGCCGATGGCGCCGTTGACGCGCATGTAGTCGGCCCCGATGTCGGACAGCGTGTGCTGCGTGTTGTGTTTCCCGCCGTCGTCGCTGTATGCGCGCCCGGCATCTTCTTCGCTGTTGGCCCGGGCCTTGTCCCGCTGCGTGTAGAAGTAAGGCGATCGGCCCCCGGACCCCCTCGTGCAGTTCGACGCCCTCAGGTTCAGCTCGGACTTGGACACTACGTTGAACGTGGGCGCCGACTCGATGCTCGTGGACGCCAGCTCGTAGCTGGGACCCATATTCCGGAGCTTCCACTTTCCCAGGGTGTTGGACACCGAGCTGGGCTGGGTTGTCTGTGGTTGGAACATCTGTCCACGCCTCTGAGGGTCGCTTTCGCAAGGCCCGACTCTGAGCCTAGGCAGGAATCTATCAACTGCGTTGCCGGGGGTATGAGACTCGTTGCTGAATGCGTAGTTGTGCAGTTCAATATCTGGGGATGTGTAGCCCTTGTTGACACGACCATCGTTGAGGTCTAGGTTCCCGTTTGCGTTGTTGTTGTTGTTGTTGTTGATGTAGATGTTCCGCCTGTTCCCGCTCAGGATGGAGTTGACGATGGTGTTGTTGTTAACCGACTCCTCCTCCTCCTCCTCCTGGGCGGCGTCCGCAGCCTCCTGCTCGACGTTTTGAATATCCGACAAGCAGACGACAGGACCGTCGGATAGGTTCACTTCCGGTATCCGAAGATCACGCGCATCCATGTCATTGTTGCTACCGTGGGATATATCACTAACATCGTCGTCGCCTCCTCCTGGAAATTCTGAATAACCGGCGCGGCCTCCGTTGTTGTTGTTGTTGTTGGTGGTGTTATCGGCGTGGCTGTGGCCAGGTTGCTTGCTGCCGACGACGTCCGAGTCGTCAGGTCTACTGCTGGCATTATCGCCGCGATTCTGTGACTGAGCGAACTCCGCCGTGCCTGCGAGCGCTCTGGAGCGAGAGTGTTTACTGCCCCCGTACTGTGATCGATGCCTGACTGGGTCCGGAACAGCAGGCGCGTCTCTGCCGCCGCCCGCCGTGAGCGAATGCGATCTGCAGACGCTGCTGGAACGCGGGGTCCGCCGCTCGCTCTCCGCGGACAGCAGTTCAGCGGCGTCGTTGTCGGCACCGTGCGGGGTCCCCCCTCTCTCGTGGTCGTCGCCGGCCAACCCCGAGCCCTCCCCCAGCAGCTGTTCGGTGGAGTCGATCCTCTGCCGTCTGCTGGCTTGTTCCACGAACAGGACCGACATGCCGCCCCCTCCTCCTCCTTTCTTCTCTTACCTACAGCCATCCAAATAAACCCATGGAATGTGGGTGCAGACGTACAAAGTTTGCTTCCACAAGAATGTTTACCTCATACCCGCTGCCGATGCAGTCAGTAGACGATGATGATGATGATGGAGGGGGGAGTGAGTGGAAGGAAAAAGATTAGCAAGAGGGGGGCGGACAGTGTGAAAGGGTGGGAATTATGACGTCACACTACACTCTTCGCTCACTTTGATTACCTCACGTTGACTCTGCGGGGGCAAAAGTTTTCACGTTCTCCTCATTGACAGGCGCACGCCTCCCTCGATCCTGTGGCGGCTTGATTTTTATCTCTCACCTGGAAAGACGGTAGGGATTGGGGTAGCGGAGGCACCACGTGGTTAATGGGGAGAACAAATAAATAAGACAGGGAAGTCAATAAAAAAAATTAAATAACAAGTCAGATCATTAACTACTGTGATGTTAAAATGCGCGTCTGTATCACTAACAAGACAGCGTCCTTGTAGTTATGTATGTAACACCAACTGTTGTTATTTTCAGAGGGTTTTTTTTTGTAAGTTAGGAGGTGGGGGGGGGGCGACATCCTGCTGCTACGCCTTGTCGGACTGTGATGCACAAGGTTCCTTCTAGAGTTATTTTGTGTGTGTGTTTTGTTGTTTTTTTTTGTTTTTTTTTGTTTTTTTGTTGTTGTTTTTTTTTGGGGGGGTTCTCTTTCGGGTGAGACCCTTATGGATGTTGTCTTTGCGGGCTCTATAATGGTTTATGTACATGTAGACCGAACTTGGTAGACAAAACCTTGATGACACACATTAAAATACCATACTATATATAAGCTATGAAAAAATACCTTACAACTTTAAACAAGTTGCGCATAAATTGAACTGAAGTTTAAAGTTACGATAATATCGAGGAAAGGGGTCCAACCAAGAACAGGATCCCAATATGCAATGGGATAATACTGAAGTATTTTTATCAAATCGAAGTATGAGATCTTGTTGTGGGAAAGGGGTTCTACTGGGGGGGGGGACATTTACGCACATAATTTTAATGTCTTTTGTCCGGATATTTAAAAAAAATAATAAATTGCGGGTCGACTGCTGCTAAAAATGGCGCTCTGAATGTGTATGTTACCTAAAACGATTGTATGTGCTTTTCCTAATGATGTACCGGGAAACGCCGGCAAATATATGATCTCATAGATTACTGGATCTCATGTTATATTATTTAGGGATAAGGAGTCAAACAAAATGGGATTCATAATGTAGGTCCGCAAGAAAGCGGGTGTTATTCTATATATAGTGTATTGTCATATTTCACTCATGTTCGATTCAAGCAAACATCAATCTTACTTAAGAATTGAAAGTAACTTTTTGCATATTTATTTAATTATGAGTTCAAGTGCCTGATAAAAATATAATTAAATCAAAAGTTACAAATGTATTGGCCATAATTAATAAATGGTTGTTACTTATGATTCAAAACAAGTATTATAATAATTAATTTAGAAAATAAATTCATTGGCTTATTTACTTTAAATGTAATTTTTCTATCCCTTGAAAAGTATTCCCTTCTAAGTTCTGTTTTTGAACTTATATTATTATTGATTTAACTGAAAGGAAGTTTTAAAAAAAAGATAATTGTGGTGTTGGGAGATGAGTTGGGTGCCAGGGGTCATCTTGAACTTCCAGCTGATAGTTTATTAGTAGAAAATGAGGCGTCTCTTGTCCCACCGTAGCGGAACCGATTATACACTAGCTACGCCTCGGCCACTAATCTTTGCCAAAGATCGTGTCTGTTATGTATGTATATAAACAGTGCTTCAATGCTCAATATGTAAGTAAAGAACAAATAAATTAAGGAAAAAAATAAAAAGGAGAGAGGAAAGCAAAAATATATTTAAAGAGAAATAAGTGCATACATTTTAAAGCAACACTTTTTTTAAAACTATGAATTTGCTATTATTTTGTTAATTATTGGTGATTTTTTAAAAATTATAAACTAAAATATAAGATTATCTTTGCTCAGGCATAGAAACACAGATGCATTTAATGTCCTACTACACAGTTATTGAATAATATTACTTAGAGATCTTGCGATAACTACCTTACGGTTTTAACTCAAATTTACGTTTGCGAATATCGTACTTAAAATTAATACTTAAATATTTAAATAGATCCGAGAGTTTCCGAAACAATAAAAATTCGTTTAAAATAAATAGAAGTAAAAAATATTTGTACCCTATTTTTCAGTGAAATTTAAGAAAAAAGTAATAGTACTTAAAAAGATCGTCTAATAATCTCTTAAAACAATCAGAAGACTGGTGCGCGTCCTGCTCAAGATTTAGATCCTCGCCGTCTCCACCTATGAAACCAAAGAAGCCCGGAATTAGAGAAACTATTTTCTCGAAAAGCTGAAATATTTTTGAGGAGAGAACTTCAAAGCAATCGTAGCGAGAACTAAAACTAACATTACGACTCGTTGGCTAAGCTTTTCCTCTTCCCTCAAATTTGTCAGAAACCGGAAATTAGAGAGATGGGGAGAGAGGAAGGTGATAAAGGAGAGAGAGAGAGAAAGTGGGGGGGGGCGAAAGGCGAGAAGATAGCTTAGTATTGTCAATATTGTTTCAGAAATCTTTGCTGTACTTGATAAAGTCATTCCTTAGCCACGTATTTCCAATTTCATTGGAGAGAGACTAAGTTATTTGAGCTCTTAAAAGTACATGTATTAATATAACGGGTAAAAGTACAGGCCGTTCAATTGCAATTGATAACGGCACATTTAGCAATTCTTAAATTATACTTTTTACCCTCAAATTTTGTAACAAAGCACACCTTGATCTGGACATTTTAGAACACCAACAAAAATTTTACTCTGCGTCTGGCTCCTACAGGCTTCAGTGCCAATAGTTTGATCGGTAGTATGTTATTAATTTTTCTCCTTAGAATTTTTTTTTAGTGGTGAGCCACTTATAGCAATTTTTATGCCCCTAGAGTCCTTAGAGTGCCCCCTTTGTTTCAACTGTTTCACTAGTTTATTTTTAAAATTTTTTGTCAAAATACAAATTTTGATTCCCCTAAAACTGCAGACGTTGCATGGACTAGGTGACAGTTTTCAACATATTTTTAAAAAAAATATTTAATTATTGGATTTTCTCCTTCTAAACGAGAACGATCGAAACAACAAACATTAACCTGACAACGACAGAAGTTTAAACGTCTTCGAGCTATCGTCATGTACATCGTGCGTCCGCTTTCCACTCCCCCACCCGCCGGAGGGTTGCTACAGTCACGTGATCCGGCAATCAAAAACAACGAATAACAAATCAAACTCAAGTTGGAACTTTGTTTTTTGGGCTAGCAAAAAATTTTCTTCGATTAATCGGGGAAAAATTTAATACATTAATTTCGATTAATTATAACGCAAATATAGATCCTGTTTAGTCGCGATTCGTTATGTCACGAAATCGGTTAAGTGGCGGTAATTCCATGGATCCCAATTTTTGTGACGTAACATGGCAAAATCGTGCTGCTGTGCAAGAAATAAGGAAGAAAAACAATGACAGTAAAAAGCTTGTAATCAACATACCGCTTACTATAAACCATCAGTTATAAACAATTACCGATTGTTCTGTGATTCTTGTAATTTAAGTTCTTTTAACATATTTTAGATCAAAACGAGTGTACCAGGATATGTAATGATATATACAATACGTGAGTATAAACTTGATTTCATTTTAATTAAAAATAAATGTTATAGTGAAGAAAACGCGTTTTTATTTGCATCCTTTACTTCGCTCAATAAGTTGTTACACTGACATCTGTACTATGTGACGATAAATCGCGATTCAACAAAGTCGCGATAACATAAACATGGACCCGAACGACCGCGACTTAAAGGGATCGCACTGTATTAGTATCTGATCTGCAACAATCCATGACTTAACTTAAGAGTTGAGACATAAATGTTGTACATTCAAACTGTAGCACTGACATAAGTGATTTTTTCAATAACTTAAAAAAAAACACGTAGAGAGTTAAATTATAAAAGTTATACGGTGTACTGACTGTCAGTCACTCTATAGCAAGCAAGTAGGCATCACTTTATCCTGTCACGCAGACAAACCAGAGCGGTTACATTTTCTGGAAGCAGACATGATCGCGTACTGCATCTGATTCGTCTGATTTAATTGGCGTCCGCAGTTAGCTTAAAAATAAAATGTTTGCTTTAACTTTCCGCTTAAATGCTCAACTTAACTGTGATGTCATAAGTCGTCATTTTTGTTTACGTATGCACGTCTTAATAAATAATAACAATATAAGGAAAAATATGTAAGTAAAAAATAAAAAAAAATTAATAAATTGAAATAAAAATATTAGAAATATTTTATTAAATTTTAATCGAATTTTAATTGATCAAATTAATTGTAATCGATTTAAATTTTTAACGATTAATCGATTAATTAATCGTTAATTTCCTAAGAGGGAGGGAGGGTGGCAACAAAACCTTAAATTTTAATGTGTATGAATTTATGCCAAAAAAGGAGAAAACACATTTTTTTCACCTAGAAAAAATTAAGAAATAAAATCGGATCTCAATAAGTCGAACTCAAAGGGACCCGAAAAAAAAATTCGACTTACGGAGTTTCCAAGTAAGAGAAAATGGAGTAATATGCGCAGATTAATCAAGGAAAATGTTGATATTTAGAGGAGGCGGAGGAACAGCCATGCTGGCAAGAAGGCTTGACAGGAAAAATAGGCGGGGTCTGATGCTTTATATGTAAGGGAGCCAACTTGGCATTGACATACCGACACCACTGAGAAAGCCCCCCCCCCACACACACTTAACTCCCTCCACAGTGGGATTTTCTTTAACTCGAAAACTCTGTAAGTCGATTTTGTGTTTTCAGGTCCCTTTGAGTTCGACTTTACTCGAATTATTTTTGAGTCAAAAGGCAACGTTATACCTTTACCGGGTTAAATAATTCTTTAATTATGATTGACTTTAATATAGAAAGTTAGCAAAGTTAAACTTAAATTTTGGACTCGTCAAATGTTAGATAAATTTGTTTTAAAATTATTAAATGATCTTAAAGTATCACAGGCAAGACTTAAACTTTAAAAAATGCCATTCAATTAATTAATAATCTATATTTTAAAGTTAAAGGATTGTCTGACATATGTTGGGAACATTTTCTTCTTTAATGTGTTGTCATAAGTCATTAAAGAGCGCACGATGAAAGAGCGACGACAAATGGGCGCAAAAATAAGAGCACTATGCCTCGTAGGTAGTTTTACTTGAAACAATAGCATCTATTATACCTATCGCCTCAAATCTGCATATGCGCTCTTTTGTTGTGTGCTATTTTACAGGTCACCGACACGAAATTAATTAGTAATTTACACTAAGCAGTGGCGTCACTAGGGAAATGTGAGGGGTGCGGACCGCATCGGATGACACCATCACAAGGGGTGACACAAAAATGTAAAATTCTGTATGTCAGGTTATTTGGCACTGGAAGACTCGGAAGAGTTCTATCGGTTAAGTCGTGAGGGGGTGACACCATGAGCTACCGCCCTGTTTGACACCAACCCTAGTGAAGCTTCTGTCTGTGTGTCACAGAGACATTTATTTATTTATTTATTTATTCTTTGCCTGTAATCTTATGCCACTAGCAGGGTTACGGGCAGGAGTAAAAAAAAATTAGCCAGGCTAATCATTGTTCATTAACTCCGTAATGATCAGCCACTAATTCACATATTATCGTTAACGGTTTACGCATTTTGTATACGCCTATTATTTGAATGAATTAATGTATGTGAACGCATAATAATTTTATCTAAATTTATATACATTATATAGCAGGGGTCGGGAAACCATGGCTCGCGAGCCATATATGGCTCTTTTGATGGCTGCATATGGGCTCGCAGAAAAAAATATTCATTATAAAGAAAAAAATGTTTGCTCAGACTCCTTTTATCTAAATTATTGGGAAAAAACAAGTCGTCATATGTCAATAATCTTACTAATTATTTTCTATTTTATGGCTTACGTGATTTAAAACATTGTTGAAAGTTTAGACGCGGGAAAATGTTTGGAGATCGCATGTTGGTTGACCAATCAATTCTATCGAATAGTAATGAGGAGAGCCATACGTGATAGAATGATATAATAGTAATGAGGAGAGCCATACGTGATAGAATGATATAATAGTAATGAGGAGAGCCATACGTGATAGAATGATATAATAGTAATGAGGAGAGCCATACGTGATAGAATGATATAATAGTAATGAGGAGAGCCATACGTGATAGAATGATATAATAGTAATGAGGAGAGCCATACGTGATAGAATGATATAATAGTAATGAGGAGAGCCATACGTGATAGAATGATATAATAGTAATGAGGAGAGCCATACGTGATAGAATGATATAATAGTAATGAGGAGAGCCATACGTGATAGAATGATATAATAGTAATGAGGAGAGCCATACGTGATAGAATGATATAATAGTAATGAGGAGAGCCATACGTGATAGAATGATATAATAGTAATGAGGAGAGCCATACGTGATAGAATGATATGATAGTAATGAGGAGAGCCATACGTGATAGAATGATATGATAGTAATGAGGAGAGCCATACGTGATAGAATGATATAATAGTAATGAGGAGAGCCATACGTGATAGAATGATATAATAGTAATGAGGAGAGCCATACGTGATAGAATGATATAATAGTAATGAGGAGAGCCATACGTGATAGAATGATATAATAGTAATGAGGAGAGCCATACGTGATAGAATGATATAATAGTAATGAGGAGAGCCATACGTGATAGAATGATATAATAGTAATGAGGAGAGCCATACGTGATAGAATGATATAATAGTAATGAGGAGAGCCATACGTGATAGAATGATATAATAGTAATGAGGAGAGCCATACGTGATAGAATGATATAATAGTAATGAGGAGAGCCATACGTGATAGAATGATATAATAGTAATGAGGAGAGCCATACGTGATAGAATGATATAATAGTAATGAGGAGAGCCATACGTGATAGAATGATATAATAGTAATGAGGAGAGCCATACGTGATAGAATGATATAATAGTAATGAGGAGAGCCATACGTGATAGAATGATATAATAGTAATGAGGAGAGCCATACGTGATAGAATGATATAATAGTAATGAGGAGAGCCATACGTGATAGAATGATATAATAGTAATGAGGAGAGCCATACGTGATAGAATGATATAATAGTAATGAGGAGAGCCATACGTGATAGAATGATATAATAGTAATGAGGAGAGCCATACGTGATAGAATGATATAATAGTAATGAGGAGAGCCATACGTGATAGAATGATATAATAGTAATGAGGAGAGCCATACGTGATAGAATGATATAATAGTAATGAGGAGAGCCATACGTGATAGAATGATATAATAGTAATGAGGAGAGCCATACGTGATAGAATGATATAATAGTAATGAGGAGAGCCATACGTGATAGAATGATATAATAGTAATGAGGAGAGCCATACGTGATAGAATGATATAATAGTAATGAGGAGAGCCATACGTGATAGAATGATATAATAGTAATGAGGAGAGCCATACGTGATAGAATGATATAATAGTAATGAGGAGAGCCATACGTGATAGAATGATATAATAGTAATGAGGAGAGCCATACGTGATAGAATTATATAATAGTAATGAGGAGAGCCATACGTGATAGAATGATATAATAGTAATGAGGAGAGCCATACGTGATAGAATGATAGAATAGTAATGAGGAGAGCCATACGTGATAGAATGATATAATAGTAATGAGGAGAGCCATACGTGATAGAATGATATAATAGTAATGAGGAGAGCCATACTTGATAGAATGATATAATAGTAATGAGGAGAGCCATACGTGATAGAATACATGAAATAATCAAGGTTAAGGGTTAGTAACCTTAGGAGTTAAATTGCTATTTAAGGGAGAGTGATTTAGAATTCGGGATCAAAGTGATCACAGTGATTTCTGTGGAAAAGTGGCAAAAATACATTGTTCAAGTGGGATTGGTGTATATTGCTTTAGAAAATAGCGGACGATGTGTGCATGTGTAAAACGGTCCGCACAACAGATTGTTGTCGGAACAGAAAGTAAACTTTCGTTTTAATCGCGTTCTAGGCGATCTAATTTTAGAAACCTATTTGACAAGATGGCTAAAAGAAAGAAAGACGATGAGTATCGTACATTTCAGCAGGAATGGACGGAGGAATTCGCCTTTATAGAGAGAACGGGCTCTGCAGTGTGTTTTATATGTAGGGATAAAATTACGTCTATGAAAAGGTCAAATGTAAAGCGACACTTCGAGACACGCCATTCTACATTTGCATTGAAATATCCTGCGGGTAGAAAGCATGTCAAGAATTGCTATTATATCAAGAGTGCAAGCTGGTCAGCAGCAAATCCGTGTTTGAACCCAACAAGGTGACTGGAATTCGGTTAGCTTTGCTGGCGCTTTAGCTATTGTAAGAAAAGGAAAGCCATTCACAGATGGGGAGTATGCCAAAGCATTCATGTTTGATGTTGCCAATGAACTTTTTGATGAATTTTCCAATAAGGACAAAATAATTAAACGGATAAAATAAATTCCCCTGTCGGCAAGAACTGTTCACGATCGTAGCATCATGATGTCAAATCAAATTGAGGAAATGCAATTGAAGGACATACATGCAGCACCGTTTTTCTCTCTCGCTTTGTATGAGTCAACAGACGTTAGTAATTTATCCCAGTTCACCGTAGTTGCAAGGTTGTCGGTGAAACATTACATGAGGAAAGTCTTGCTGTTTTGTATGAAGGGCACAGCAAGAGGGCAGGATTTATTCGAGTTTTAGACTGAGTTCGCTAAAGAAAAAAATATACCGATGGATAAACTTGTTTCCGTGTGCACTGATAGTGCTCCGTGCATGGTGAGGAAAAAGAGAGTATTTGTCGCTCTTCTATGTGAGCACGAAAACAGACGCATCCTAAACTTTCATTGCATCATACATCAGGAGGCGCTTTGTGCTCAGATGTGTGGCGAGCTTCTTGGTGAGGTGATGTCGCTGGTGGTTCGAGTAGTCAACTTTATTGTTGCACGAGCATTAAATTATCGCCAGTTTAAAACACTGCTTGATGAGGTTGGGAATAATTATCCTGGTCTGCTTCTGCACAGCAACGTGCGTTGATTGTCAAGAGGGAAAGTGCTCAGCCGATTTGCGGCTTGTCTGCGCGAAATTAGGACTTTTCTTGAAATGAAGAATGTCGAGCATCCCGAGTTAGCTGACACTGAATGGCTCCTGAAGTTTTATTATCTCGTATACATGACTGAACATCTAAATCGGTTCAATGTGAAAATGCAAGGCGTTGGAAATACAATCTTATTCCTGCAACAAGCAATGTTTGCATTTGAAAACAAGCTAGAACTCGTCATCGCCGACATTGAAACAGGTCGTTCACTAAACTTTGAAAAACTGAAAGAGTTCAAAGATATGTGCACATCAAGTGACCCTGCTCAACATCTTAATATTCAGCAGCTAGCAGGTCCTGCGGCCATTTAAAGCGCGCTTTGGAGAATTTCGCGAGCACACCTGTCTTTTTAAGTTCATCACCCATCCACACGAGTGTGCAGTGGACAGCACTGACATGAGTTGCATCCCAGGTGTCTCCGTCAGAGATTTTGAGCTCCAAGCTGCTTACCTGAAGGCCTCAGATATGTGGATGAATGAAGATTTAGAAAGACTTGCACGATAGCAAGCAGAGTTGGCGAGCCAACACAATGGGCAGAAATGAAGAAGAAAAAAATCTTCAACACGCACACCAGCTGATTGTCAAAACTTGGAACGCGTCACCTGTCACATACCACACACTGCAGCGTGAGAGTATTGCTGTACTGACAATGTTTGACTCTACGTAGGCATACGAGCAGTCTTTCTCACATCTAAAGAACATCAAGACCAACCACCGATCACTTTTAATTAACCTCACCATGACGTATCAACCAGACTACAAAGCCATTACCAAATCAATGCAGCACCATAAGTCGCATTGTTTGTAAGTAATACTTATTATTGATTAGTTTAGCAACAGCATGAAAGTGTTATTAAAAGATTTTAGAGCCATACTTATTGTGCTTTTAGTGTTGAAATTACACAAAATGCACACATTTACTTGAATTTTTAGTTTTAAGAAATATGTATGGCTCTCACAGAATTACTTTTCGAAATATGTGGTGTTTATGGCACTCTCAGACAAAAAGTTTCCCGACCCCTGTTACATAGTGTTATGTTCCGGTTTAAGATTTATTAAATGAAACTCGCTGATGATTTCTGGTACACGGAAAAAAGAATACAAATAATTAACAGATCCCCCCTCCCCACCAAATAAAATGCAAGGCCAATTAACTGAAAATAAAAGATAGCATAACCCGTAACACTTAAAGATACAAAACTGCTGATTGTTAACAAATAGGAAACTATGCAATTGATTTCAAATTGCACATAAAATCTATATCTATAAAATCAACGTATGTATGTATGTTTGTCCTTTATAGCTGACTAAACCATTCATCCGATCACCAAGAAATTTTGGAAGATTAGTACGTACTGCTCCCGGGAGGGTAACTGGCTAATTTATTATTTTAAATTTAAACTCTTGGGGCTCCAGGGGTCCATAATGTTGTGTTTTTTTTTGCTTATATGAGCTATATAAAAATTAGTTTAAACGTTAGCTACTGGGAAAATGAATGGATCTTGAAAAAAACTTAGTAAATAAAAACTTAATAGCCCATGTTAAAATACTATAGGGCAATGAACTCCTAATGTTCATTCTTTCAGGGCTAGGGGCCCCAAATGTCTTTTTTTCATAAACGTTTAAGTTTTTATTCCCCATTCAATTTATGTTGATCTTAAAAAATATAGATAAAAATATCCATTAACAATTTGATTGAAATAAACAGGAGAGTAGAACTTTAAATCTTGCACCGAATGAGCCTGGGGGCCCCAAAAGCTGTTTTTCCTTATATGAGCTATATAAAAAATAGTTTAAGCTTTAGCTACTTAGAAAATGAATGGATCTTGACCAAACTTGATACATACACACTTAACAGCCCATATTAAAGTATCATGGTGCATTAAATTCCTAATGTCCATTCCTTTGGGGCCGGGGGCCCAATAACATTTTTCCCGCAAGTATTTAAGATGTAATTCCATTACGATTTTACACGGTCTTGAAAAATATTGAAAATATACATCTATCATGATACAGATTGAAGTAAACAGGTATTTTAAAGTTAATTTGTTTTACCGATTGGGCCCAAGGGGCCCTTAATGTCTATTTTGCTTATATAAGCTATATAAAAAAATTAGCGTTAACAACTGGGTAAATCACTAAATGGGTGTATCTTTACCAAGCTTGGTGTATAATAAACTTGATATTTAATATTAAAATATTATAAAGCTTAATGAGTTTATAGTGTATATACCTCATATTTTTAAAAAAGACAGTTTGGATCCCATGCCACTAATGACACGTAATTGTAACAGAAAGTTTGCCAGTTGTCTTTGCGAAAGTGTTCCCAAAGATTTCCTTACGATGAAAAGTGTGTTAAGGTTTCAAGCACTATCAGAGATGCATTCACTTTTAACAATATATTTATACAGATGACACTATGTAAATTAAAATATTATTTTAGTGATGTCCTTGAATTTCATTTCTTCGAAAATCGTTGCAACGCGCGAACGGGTATGCTAGTAAACATATAAAAAATGAAAAGTTCTCTTTTTTTAAAAAAAACTTTAAGAGCACAAGTGGGGCTAAAAAGATGGTAGATATACTGCAACTCTAAGACGCAAATTAGCAATTTAAATATTGCACAGTAATGAGAAGTAAATCCCTACTCTAACGTACGTTAGTTAACATTTGCTTTGTATATATATTTGGCGAGTTATTAAGCTGGAGTGTTAGAGCGATATATATATATAAAAAAATAGGGTTCTATCAGTGGCGTAGCGAGAGAGGGGGCAAGGGGGGAATTCCCCGGTTGGCACTTTTTTAGGGGCGGCAAATTCCTCGTCGTTAATTCATCTCAAAGAACGAAAATTTCTTAAGAAAGTGGAGCTTTTTATGAAAAAAAAACAAACAAATAAGAAATTATAACAATACACAAAATAACTATCCTAAAATATGTGAAACGTTTTTACAGCTAAATTTCCAGCTCCATATTGGATATAAATTCTTCTGAAAATAATGTCACTGAACTGAAAGACCAAGGGTTTTAAGTAGTATGAGACATGACACTAATCTGCTGGTAACGTAACTGATTCTGTAAAATCGACAACCGACCCTGTTGTAGAAGCGAAAGTTAATGTACCATATCAATTTCAAACATGAGCCAATCGAATGCTCAGCGCGGAATTTTCTTAGGGGCGGCAAATTACTCGCTAATAATTAGCTTCTAAAAATGAACAACGTTTAAGTAAGGTCTAATTAAAGAAAAGTAAATCCAAGGTAAAAATTAATAAAAGAAATAGAAGTTTCTAATGCTGAAACTTCAAACTCCATATAGTGAATCTAAAGTCTTCTAATACTAACGCTTCTGAACTGAAGAAGAATTGGCTGAAGTAGTATAAGAACATGGTTGGAGAGTATACAGGAGTTCAAGAAAGACTCAAAGACATAAATCTCAATGTCAAATCCCTTTCAAACAGTTCATTAAAACTGATTTGATTACATTGTGCTACGACTGAAATTGGATTTATAGTGCTAAAAAATCCTTCGCAGAGGCAACTCACAGAGGAACTGATGAAATACTTTAGTGATGACATTTGCTAAGATTTTATGTTGAGACCTTATCATTTTAATCGAACCGTCTTCTAGACAAAGAACGAGTCAGCAAATTTTTGACGATCAATGCGAATATTTTGCAATGTTATGTAGAGAAACAGTCGAGATGAATATTGTTATGTAGAAATTCTTGTGAGGTTTTGGCAGTTAGAGAATGTTGAAACTTTGAAATTTCGCCTTCAAATTAGAGTATTAAAATTCAAAGGATATCACATGACATTATCAAAAAAGGACTATGTTACCTCGCGGGTAAAAAGGGAAAATATGAATTCAAGCCCACTTGATTTATACAAGTTAATTACGATATTTAGGCTCCAATTTACCCTGCCTAAAATAATATCATTAATTCGAACATTCCTTACAATTGTCATAGTAGTGCAAGCTGTAAGAGAAACTTCTTTAAAATTAAGTCAATTGAATGTTAATTAAGATTGATAATGAACACACCAAGATTGACTAATCTATAGCTCTTTTGGCTATTGAGTATGGCAAGGCTGACAACATTGAAACCTCACAGATTCTGTCATGAGGAAAAGAAGAAAACTTCAATTCTATTCAGAAAATGAAAGCACTTCTATTTATTTCTAACATAAAAATGTATATGGTCCTAAATCTTACTTTCTAATAAAAATTGTCCTTAGTTTACAGCATCAACATATTTTTCCGGGGATGGGGGGGGGCGGCAAACCTGGCTTCTGCCCCGGGCGGCACATACAGATGCTACTCCGCTGGGTTCTACACTACATTAACAGCAAGTTTTAATTGACTGAGATCAATGACAGGATTTCCATTACAAGTGAATCAATTCAATTCATAAATTTCGTCTTCATCATTCCACGATCAATGCATCAATCTCGTTTATTGGTTTATTGTCTTTTTTTTCAGGCTGACGGGGCAAAATGCAATCCCATGAAGTACAGATTGCCAAATAAACGCCCGTGTCTTAGGAAGCCAGTCTTTATCCGCCGCCCCCCCCCCAATGCTCTGGTTATGTCCAAGTTATGCCCTATCCTCACTGCGAGTGCCTCCCCTTTTCTGCCCTGTTACATCCCTTCACGAAACAAGTTGTGCTCTCCCCCTCCTCCGAATGTCTACGCAGCTTGTCCATCCGCATTGTGCCCATTTTGCCATCGGACATTTTATTTTAACTTGACCCCCCCTCCCCAACATAAACTCAAACACAAACATACGTCATGAAATGGGATCTAGGGACAGTAACCCCACTTGAGGAATCCATAGAGATGTTTGCTTTGGCCCGTGATCCGCAAGAATGGAAGACACCGACCGACTCCCCTGTTTCTGTTTAATCAAACGGTTGACACCTTGCCGTTTGGCATAGCGAGGAGAGAAAAGAACAGGGCAGCGTCAATTGTTTAAAAACATAAATTGAAATTGTTTTCACAATTTTTTCCCCATTGTACAAGGGCCGTCCATAAATGACGGAGGGGGTCACGCATTTATGACGATGTTTTATGACGGGAAAAGGGGGGGGGGTTAAGAAATGTGACGTCGGATCAAAACGGCCAACTTTAAATAAAAGTTCCACTTAAATATTTGATTACTTGCAATTTATTTTATGACTTTTTAAATGACTTCACATTTGTTACGATATTAGAGTGCAGACTTACACTAAATACATATTTAAATGACAAAAAAAATAATTTGCAACATGCTAATTTTCAATTAGAAATTACGGCTTTTTAGGTGGTGGGGTTTGAACGCTTTGTGGCGTCATTAGAGGGGGTCTAAGTTTTTTGTGAGACGAAGTGTGACGAGGGGGCGAAGGGGGTTAATAACCGGCTAAAATTTATTTTATTACCGCGGCACACGTAGCCTCGTCATGAGCTGCGCAGCGGCACGCGGGGAGCGGGATTATGCTCTAAGGTTCGAAATTGCCACCAGTGTTCCCTTTAAGCTGCGCAGATATCTAACCGACGCAGCGCAGTCGTTTAGAATTACCGCGCAGCATATTTGTAAAATATTGCACAAAAAATGGATGTTGTGCAACTTTGCACACGTTTTTTGTTGTTATTTTTACTGTGCACACGGACCAACGAACCTTAGAGGGAACATTGGTGGCCACACTATACATATTTAGAAAAGGCGATTTGTTGTTAAAGTAAACTAGTGCATTTAATTATAGGTAAACAAAAAACCCACAAATTCACTAGTTATAAAAAGTTTAATAAAATCCTATTACATAATTTCGTGTAAATGTATATATAATGACAAATGCCAAAATCTATGTAGGTGATGTTAACACTACAGAGCCAATCGCAGTTATGGGGCCGTCCATAAAGTACGTCACGTTATTTTTGACCATTTTTGACCCCCCTTCCCCCCTGTCACAAACTGTCACAAATCTCTGGAAACTTAAAGTACGTCACACTTTCGAAAAAAAAATAATTAACACCTAATTAAAATATTAAAGTTAATACTTAAATTACACTTCACCATTCTATGGCATCCGTCCATCCTCATGGGATGATGGCGTTTCCTCCTGCTCCTCTGCCCCCCTTCCCCTTTCTCCTGGCCCTTTTCTCCTCGCTCTTGACTGTAAGGGAAGCTTTCGCGACTTGGATGCCCTCGCGTACTTTAGCCCGCCAGGAGGTGCGTTCCTCAGCAATGGTTTCCCACGTTTTATGGTCTATCTGCGCCAGACTCATGTCTTTCTTGCAGACATCCTTGAAGCACAAGCAGGGGCGTCCTCTCTTCCGCATACCAGTTGCCAGCTCACCGTAAAGCAGGGCTCTTGGAATGCGCTCCGAGTTCATCCTGCGGACATGTCCCAGCCACCGCAGGTGCCTCTCACTCAGGATTGAGTGCATGCTCAGCATATGACTCCTTCTGAGTACCTCGACATTCGTTATCTTGTCCTGCCACTTGATGTGCAGAATCCTGCACAAGCATCGTAAGTGGAAGCTGTTGAGTTGCTTTGTTTGTTTGGCATAGGTCGTCCAGCACTCGCTGCCATAGAGGAGTGTGCTGAGCACGCAGGCCTGGTACACAGTGATTTTTGTCCTAGCAGTGAGCTGTGCATTGTTCCACACTCTTTTATTCAGCCTAGCCATTAATGATGAAGCCTTGCCGATTCTGGTTTCAATTTCCTTTTCCAGGGAGAGTGTGCTTGTGATGTTACTGCCAAGGTAGGTAAAATCATCGACGACATCCAAGGTGTTTCCCTCAATGGAGATTGCTGGGAAGCAGTCAGTTCCTTGTCTCATAATTTTGGTCTTTTTGAGGCTTATCGTTAGACCAAAATCTTTGCATGCCTCTGAGAACTTGTCGACCAAAAGTTGGAGACCTATCTCTGAATGTGAGGTAAGGGCTGCGTCATCCGCGAAGAGCAGCTCTCTAATTAAAACATTTTCCACTTTTCTCTTTGCACGGAGACGGCTGATGTTGTACAGATTTCCATCCGCCCTGGTATGGATGTTTACACCCTCGAAACAGTCCTCGAATGCATGACACAGTAGCATCGAGAAAAAGATACCGAAGAGTGTTGGAGCCAGTACACAACCCTGTTTGACTCCGCTACAGACTGGGAAGGGTTCTGAGGTGGCACCATCGAAGAGCACTGTGCTGTGCATATTGGTGTGGAAGGACTCGATGATGGAGAGAAGCCGCGGCGGGCATCCTATTTTTTCCAATATACGTAGCAGACCCTCGAGGCTGACCAGGTCAAATGCCTTTGTTAGATCTATGAAGGCAACAAAGAGGGCTTTCTGTTGCTCCCGACATTTCTCTTGTAGCTGACGGAGTGAGAAGATCATGTCCATTGTTGACCGGCCAGCCCGAAAACCGCATTGTGATTCTGGGTAGACATTTTGCGCCAGAATTTGCAGGCGTGCAAGGATCACTCTGGCAAAAGCCTTTCCCACAATACTCAGTAAGGAGATACCACGATAGTTATTGCAATCGCTGCGATCTCCTTTGTTCTTATAAAGCGTAACTATTTTGGTGTCACGCATGTCCTGTGGGATGTGACCGCGTTCCCAGCAATCGCATATGAGTTCGTGCAGAGGCTTCAGTAGTGCTGGCTGGCCGTGCTTAAGGACTTCCGCAGGAATGCCATCGTTGCCTGGGGCCTTTCCATTTCTCAGATGATCGATAGCCCTACCAAGCTCCTCTATTGACGGTGGAGCATCAAGCTGATCTAGAACTGGTAGATCTGGTATTCTTTCTATGGCAGAGTCAGATACTACATTCTGTGTCGCATAGAGTTCTAGATAGTGCTCAGTCCAGCGCCGCATCTGCTTGTCTCGTTCTGTGATCATCTCACCTGATTTTGTCTTGATTGGAGCTGACTTTGAAGTTGTGGGCCCAGTGGCCTTTTTTATGCCTTCGTACATTTGTTTTATATCTCCCTGATCAGCAGCAGATTGAATGCTTTTGCATAATTCCACCCAATAAGTGTTAGCGCAAAAACGTGCAGTCTTCCGGGCTGTGTTTCTGGCACTTCTGAGACATTTCAGGGTGTCAGGTCCTGGGGAAGCTTTGTAGGCCAGTAGAGCTTTTCTTTTTGTCTCCGTCACGGGATTCATTGTAACCCAGTGGGCTTCAAACCAATCTGCATTTTTTCTTTCCTTCCTCCCGAGGACGGCAAGAGAGGTGTTGTAAATAGTGTCTCGAATATGGAGCCAATTCGCATCGATTTGTTCTGTCCCTATAGCATCATGCGGATTGGGGATTTCTTTCTGCGAGGTGTTGGCTTTAAGAGCTTGCTCAAGCTTGGTGTTAAGTTGATCACTTATCTCATGGCAGTTGATATTCTGCGTGTTGATGCGAGTTTTACCCTTGCTCTTTGAGTGACACAATTTCTTTGGTATTAATTTGATTCTGCTTGCGACCAAAGAGTGGTCTGTGTCACAGTCGGCACTGTGGTAACTGCGTGTTTGGAGCACACTGGCCAGATCAGATCGCCTGGTGAGAACCAGATCAAGCTGGTGCCAGTGCTTGGAGCGGGGATGTCTCCAAGACACTTTGTGGATGTCCTTGCATTTGAAGAATGTGTTAGTTACACACAGATTGTGAGTACTGCATAGCTCGAGCAGCCGCTGGCCGTTGTTATTAATTTTACCAATGCCATGTAAGCCGATGCTGGTGGACCAGGCTTTGTGATCTGCACCTACCCTGGCGTTGAAGTCACCGAGGAGGTATATATGTGGGAATATTTGCTACTGCGGAGTCTAGAGCCTCGTAGAAGTTGTCTTTTAACTCTTCTTCGGAGCAGAGAGTTGGTGCATACAGGCTGAGGATATGGGCTGCGCCAGATGATGTTGAAAGTTTAATGCCGAGTATCCTCTCAGTGCCAAGTGCCGCCAGTTCAACGTATGACATAAGAGAGTTTTTTATGGCAAAACCAACGCCATGCTGCCTTGGTCTGTCTGATGGTAGTCCTTGCCAGACAAATGTGTAGTTGGCCTCAACCACTTTGCCGTTTTCAGCCAGCCGCGTCTCCTGTAGACATGCAATGTCGATGCCGAGATGGGAAAGTTCCCTGTCAATGACCGCTGTCTTCCTTATATCTTCTGCACATGAGGGGTCAGAGTTAAAACCAGTGCAGAGGGTTCTGACATTCCAGCTTGCTAAACGAAGTGCTGGTAACTTCTTTCTTATTTTTTCAGTTGGTGCTTTGGTTTATGGCTTGCTTGTTGAGTTGATCACTCTGAGCCCCATGCACCCAATGGGGCAGGCGAGCCATGACGGAACATCACCTTACTGGCTGGGGGCTGCCCAGCTTAAGGCGGGCGGTAGATGCTCAGTGAGACATGGCGATCTCTCCCACCGTCTGGAACGACCCCTGGCGCCTTGCTCTACGCCAATTGAGCAATGGCTTATAACCGGTAACTGCCGCTCCACGTGTTGTGTCTACGCCTTGCGGCGAAGCTGGAGTGACCTCTCCAGGATTGGGTCGAGGAGGTAGAGAAGGAAAAAAAAACCACAGGAGGCTACGATAGCCTAGGCAGAGCTTTAGAAAGACCAGCTGTTGCCCAGGCAGCAGGCCCTCTCTCTCCACACAGATGGTGATTCCAGGGGAACAGCTTAGCTGATACAACAAGGTGCCATCTGAATCGCAGGAGTTGCCAGAGATATAGCGCATCGCAATAAAACTGCCTAAGGGACTCCGTCTCCTGATTTTCTGTTAGGGTTTACTCCCTTAGTCTCTCCGTGAACAGGTGTGGCCGCGAGACAACGGAGGTTTGAGATTGGAGTTTCCCTCTCCTAGATGAGCTACCTATCAAGGTTAACGAGCCCCATCTGCCCGAAGCGGCTGGTTTTAAGGCGCCAGCGGCCCGCCTTCACCCCTTCTCCTGTCAGTTGAAACGTGATCCGCCAGACTTCGTTACAAGTCATACGAGAAGGCCAGGAGTTGGACTTTGGTTAGCAGAGGCTATTATGAGACGCAAGCTATGGGGATATTTCGAGAGGAGTGGGTGCTTATTTCCCACTCCCACCCCCGGCAATACTAACCTTGGACCACACTTCACCATAAACTGTATTAAAATATAAAATTTCCAATTAAAAGTAGGGATGTACCAGATTCAAAATTTTGAAATCCGGCCGGAGCTGAATTTGCTCGGATTTATGAAGTGAAATCCGGCTGGCACCGAAATCAGATCTCTTAAAATGGCCGGATTCCTGATTTGCCGGAGCCATTATGAATATATATATAAATTAGGAATCTACCGGCCAGCCGGATTTATAAAGTGAAACCTGCCGGAGTCGAAGCCAGAGACGGATTTTTTTTAAATAGCCGGATTCCGGATTTGCCGGAGCTGGAGCCGAAATCCCGTACACCCCCACTTAAAAGAACTATCATATTATTAAAATGACTTTAATAGTAGAATAGTTAATTGGCAACAGTTGTCACAGTTATTCAATGAAATAGTAACTCAATCTAGATCAAATTTGAAAAGAAAAATTGCATAAATTACACTTGACAATTATATAATACACATAATTTCTCTGCTAACTTTTCATTTACAATGAGTGAGGTTAAGTTTTAGATAATCTTCCGATTATGCAATCAGCTGCAATCTATTGACACAGGATAATAAGTAGATTAGCGAAACTTGACCTCACCCAGAGATTAAATAATACAAAGAAAACAAAACAATTTGACTTTTTAAAAAAAAGACTAGATTGACAAATTATGTGACCAACTCTTGTGCTATATTGAATCTGTTTATTATGGTCCTATGAATTATGTTTCATTCAAAAATATTCACTGGACATCATCTTACAACGGTGAAATGAAGTTTTCATCCATAGTTACGACTGACATGATTCTTTCACCATCATCGTTTCCTGGAAGGATAATTGCAGACAGATCAACTCGTCCTCATCTAGCCACTCAACAGCCTCTGTATGTGCATTTTCTCTTCTGGCAATAACTGCCATAGGTTCTCTTTGCCTTCTAGAAGTGATTCTCAAAGGACGGATGCTTTTTATCTGAGTTGATTCTGGAACAGTTTGGGTGGGCACATTCTCCTGAGCCCGAGCTCTGTGTGGTCCTGTATGTTTCTTCAAAATTGTTTGTGAGGCTAAATATAAGTGACCTACTTTGCAAAGTAGATCAAATAAGCTGGTAATCATATGGTTGTACTTTGAAAACTCCTGTTGATCTTGGCATAATGTCATCAAATTTGAGAGTTTGTGCTACAATCAAGGAAGGACATTTATGAGAATCTGCATCTTTCTGAAGCTTTGAGTCCATCAACTATTTGGTTGATTGAGATTGGAGGAGGGGAAGAATCTTGAAGGTAAAACGTTGAAATATGAGCTTCGTGCTTTGTCGCAACATTTCATGTCCTGATATTTAACAATTTGAGTGAAGTATTGGCTGGTGCGAACATGATTGTCAAACCATACCTGATCCTTATATTTTTAATATTAGTCCTGCTGCATCCAATTCAGATTTATGAAGAACACATTCAGGAGATACGCATTTCATGCTATTTTGACATAAAACTAATTCTAATTTTTCAAAAAAAATTTGAAAATATTTTTAAAGCTATTTAAATTCTACTAAAAAAATATAAATAAATTAGAAAAAAAATAATTAAAAAAATAAATGTGTGACATCACACATGGCCTGTCACAAAGTGTCACACTTTCTTAGACCCCTCTCCCCCCCCTCGGAGCGTGACGTACTTTATGGACGGCCCCTATACAATATAACAATATATTTGCAAAATTTCAATATAGACCCATATTTACAAATCATCTAAAATTATAACCATATGTACCGAGAACAAAAGCCCCCAAAAAATAATAAATAAATAACAAGTTTACAACGTAACATTCAGGTGGTCCCAATTTACTCTCTTATACGCACTCGGTAAACCTTAATAAAGTAGCATGAGTTATACTGTATTTGAATTTCTGAGTCAGCTGTCTGTTCCACCTGACTGAAGAGATTGTTATCTGTATAAAACCAGCTCCATTCGAAGTTTGTCAGTGGTAGCCATGAGATGACACCCATGTGAGACCCATCTTAAACTTGTCTTTCAGATGAAGCCATTTTTTGTGGTCATATTTTTCCACGTCTACATTTACCTCGGGTCAAATACTGCAATCGAGAATTCAGCAATATTTTTAATAATTGGTTTCAATAATTAAAAACAATAATACAACATCTAGTCCACTCAGTCCTGACCTAGACACATCTTATAGTCCACTCAGTCCTGACCTAGACACATCTTATAGTCCACTCAGTCCTGACCTAGACACATATTATAGTCCACTCAGTCCTGACCTAGACACATATTATAGTCCACTCAGTCCTGACCTAGACACATATTATAGTCCACTCAGTCCTGACCTAGACACATATTATAGTCCACTCAGTCCTGACCTAGACACATCCTCTAGTCAACTCATTCATGTCCTAGTGAAAATCTCTTGTCAACCCAGTCACTGACCTAGACACATCCTCTAGTCAACTCATTCATGTCCTATTGAAAATCTCTTGTCAACCCAGTCCTGACCTAGACACATCCTCTAGTCAACTCATTCATGTCCTATTGAAAATCTCTTGTCAACCCAGTCCTGACCTAGACACATCCTCTAGTCAACTCATTCATGTCCTATTGAAAATCTCTTGTCAACCCAGTCCTGACCTAGACACATCCTCTAGTCAACTCATTCATGTCCTATTGAAAATCTCTTGTCAACCCAGTCCTGACCTAGACACATCCTCTAGTCAACTCATTCATGTCCTATTGAAAATCTCTTGTCAACCCAGTCCTGACCTAGACACATCCTCTAGTCAACTCATTCATGTCCTATTGAAAATCTCTTGTCAACCCAGTCCTGACCTAGACACATCCTCTAGTCAACTCATTCATGTCCTATTGAAAATCTCTTGTCAACCCAGTCCTGACCTAGACACATCCTCTAGTCAACTCATTCATGTCCTATTGAAAATCTCTTGTCAACCCAGTCCTGACCTAGACACATCCTCTAGTCAACTCATTCATGTCCTATTGAAAATCTCTTGTCAACCCAGTCCTGACCTAGACACATCCTCTAGTCAACTCATTCATGTCCTATTGAAAATCTCTTGTCAACCCAGTCCTGACCTAGACACATCCTCTAGTCAACTCATTCATGTCCTATTGAAAATCCCTTGTCAACCCAGTCCTGACCTAGACACATCCTCTAGTCAACTCATTCATGTCCTATTGAAAATCTCTTGTCAACCCAGTCCTGACCTAGACACATCCTCTAGTCAACTCATGCATGTCCTATTGAAAATCTCTTGTCAACCCAGTCCTGACCTAGACACATCCTCTAGTTAACTCATTCATGTCCTAGTAATAAGCATTTGTCAACCCAGTCCTGACCTAGACACATCCTCTAGTCATCTCATTCATGTCCTAGTGATTAGCCTTTGTCAAACCAGTCCTTATTTAGGCACATCCTCTAGTCAACTCATTCATGTCCTAGTGAAAATCTCTTGTCAACCCAGTCCTGACCTAGTTACAACCTTTAGTCAACTCATTCATGTCCCATTGACAACTTCTAGATAAAAAAATCATGTCCTTGTAATAATCTTTATCAACCTCGACCTGTCCTAATGACAATTTCTAGTCAACCTGGCATTGTCCTCGTAACAAACTCTGGTGAACCCGGTCATGCCCAGTGACAAACCCTGGACAACATGGCCGTGTCCCAGTGACAACCCTCTTTACAACCCGGTCATGTCCCAGTGACAACCCCCAGACAACCCAGCCGTGTCACAGTGACAACCCCTAGACAACTCCGTCACATCCTGACAGCCTGACGATGACACGGAGCTGATCGATCGGGATCTCCAAGACTAACAGCGACATTTTAATACACGGTTCGGGGGGGGGATAACAGAAAGATAGAGAGAGAGAGAGAGAGAGAGAGAGAAAGAGGGAGGGAGGGGACAGGTTACCATGGTTTCTGGGTGGTAAACCCAATAGCCGGAGATTATTAGAATGCCGTGAGTGGGGCAGGGACGACTTGTCGCTGCCTGCGAGTCAGTGCACGGATGTGAGCGGCTGGACATGTGTGCGAGGGGTTGTCGAGGGCGGTCGGCCGGGCCGTGTTTGGAGAAGGAAGCGGGAGCGAATCCCGAGGAAATGGTAGTTAATCTCTAACCCATGATAAGCCCAGAGTGTGTGTGTGTGTGTGTGTGTGTTTTTTCTGTGTTTTTTTAATGTGTTTTTTGACTTGATGGTGGGTTGAAGAGTCCTGCTAACATATCAAGGGTAGATAATCCAAACAAGTCAGGGGTTTTCTTGTAATGAAGCGGACACAAATGCGATTGTTAACAAGTTGTGAAGACTTCAGTGTAGACTGTAGACCAGAGGAGTTACTAGAGTTGGTGACACTCAGTGCATTACGTCATGGTGTCGCCCCCCCCCCTCACAACTTACCAAAAGACCTCCTCCGAGGTCTGTCAGTTCAAAAAAAAACAAAAAAAAACAGAAATTGACCCATGTGATGGTGTCACCCGGTGCGGTCCGCACCACCACACCCCCCCCCCTAATGACGCCTCTCTGTAGAGAGTCTAAACCCAAATCAAAGAATGGTTCAAGACTTCATCAAACATGAGATTAATAGCAAAGACTGTAAGTAATAGTTTAGCTAATCCACGTTAACAGCTTAGGATTACAACAAACGGAAAATGACGTCACGTGCCGTATTTTCCTGTATGCAACTACACACAAGTTTTGTATACAGTTGCTATTTGATATACATCTTGACTTCGCAATCCAAACCCTTTCGCCCATTATCCCTTAAGACATTATGTCAGTTGTCTTAGGTATTCTTTTGAATTTCATTGAGTACATTGTAACCGAAACATTCGCGTATATTAAATGCAGCTCCTGCAAAATTCGCCACGTATCTGTATTGTCCTATTAGATCTATACACGACAAACTTTCTCATTTCATTTTGTGCCTTCTCGTGTTTTCCTCGCTGTCCTCTCGGCACTTAATCAGAGCATCGGATAACCGACGTCCTCAAGTTCTTCATTTTATTGAATCCTTTTCTGAGTGCACTCCCCCAAAAATAGCCGCCCATTTTCTATTTGTGTTGTATGCTTGCTGTTTTTTTCTCTTCCTTTTATTCCTTAAAGGATTTATAGAACATGTGTACTGGCCAAAAGTCATTCACTTTAAATTAACCACATAATAATAATTCATGAATTAAAAAATAACTGCATTCATTCTAAGATTCTTTACATACGGGTGGTAACAACGCTGGGCCCTAGACAAGCCTCATGTGTCCTCCTGATTACTTCCAGACAACCCATTAATGTCCTCATGCTTACCTCTATACAACCCAATCATGTCCTCCTGATTACCTCTATACATTCCAATCATGTCCTCCTGATTACGTCTATAAAACCCAATCATGTCCTCATGATTACCTCTATAAAACCAAATCATGTCCTCATGATTACCTCTATACAACCCAATCATGTCCTCATGATTACCTCTATACAACCCAATCATGTCCTCATGATTACCTCTACACAACCCAATCATGTCCTCATGATTACCTCTATACAACCCAATCATGTCCTCATGATTACCTCTATACAACCCAATCATGTCCTCATGATTACCTCTATACAACCCAATCATGTCCTCATGATTACCTCTATACAAACCCAATCATGTCCTCCTGATTACCTCTATACAACCCAATCATGTCCTCATGATTACCTCTATACAAACCCAATCATGTCCTCATGATTACCTCTAGACAACACAATCATGTCCTCATGATTACCTCTATACAAACCCAATCATGTCCTCATGATTACCTCTAGACAACCCAATCATGTCCTCATGATTACCTCTAGACAACCCAATCATGCCCTCATGATTACCTCTATACAACCCAATCATGTCCTCATGATTACCTCTATACAACCCAATCATGTCCTCATGATTACCTCTATACAAACCCAATCATGTCCTCATGATTACCTCTATACAACCCAATCATGTCCTCATGATTACCTCTATACAACCCAATCATGTCCTCATGATTACCTCTATACAACCCAATCATGTCCTCATGATTACCTCTATACAACCCAATCATGTCCTCATGATTACCTCTATACAACCCAATCATGTCCTCATGATTACCTCTATACAACCCAATCATGTCCTCATGATTACCTCTATACAACCCAATCATGTCCTCATGATTACCTCTATACAACCCAATCATGTCCTCATGATTACCTCTATACAACCCAATCATGTCCTCCTGATTACCTCTAGACAACCCAATCATGTCCTCATGATTACCTCTATACAAACCAATCATGTCCTCATGATTACCTCAAGACAACCCAATCATGTCCTCCTGATTTACTCTAGACAACCCAATCATGCCCTCATGATTACCTCTATACAACCCAATCATGTCCTCATGATTACCTCTATACAACCCAATCATGTCCTCATGATTACCTCTATACAACCCAATCATGTCCTCATGATTACCTCTATACAACCCAATCATGTCCTCATGATTACCTCTATACAACCCAATCATGTCCTCATGATTACCTCTATACAACCCAATCATGTCCTCATGATTACCTCTATACAACCCAATCATGTCCTCATGATTACCTCTATACAACCCAATCATGTCCTCATGATTACCTCTATACAACCCAATCATGTCCTCATGATTACCTCTATACAACCCAATCATGTCCTCATGATTACCTCTATACAAACCCAATCATGTCCTCATGATTACCTCTATACAAACCCAATCATGTCCTCATGATTACCTCTATACAACCCAATCATGTCCTCCTGATTACCTCTAGACAACCCAATCATGTCCTCATGATTACCTCTATACAACCCAATCATGTCCTCATGATTACCTCTATACAAACCCAATCATGTCCTCATGATTACCTCAGACAACCCAATCATGTCCTCCTGATTACTCTAGACAACCCAATCATGTCCTCATGATTACCTCTATACAACCCAATCATGTCCTCATGATTACCTCTATACAACCCAATCATGTCCTCATGATTACCTCTATACAACCCAATCATGTCCTCATGATTACCTCTATACAACCCAATCATGTCCTCATGATTACCTCTATACAACCCAATCATGTCCTCCTGATTACCTCTATACAACCCAATCATGTCCTCATGATTACCTCTATACAACCCAATCATGTCCTCATGATTACCTCTATACAAACCCAATCATGTCCTCATGATTACCTCTATACAACCCAATCATGTCCTCCTGATTACCTCTAGACAACCCAATCATGTCCTCATGATTACCTCTATACAACCCAATCATGTCCTCATGATTACCTCTATACAACCCAATCATGTCCTCATGATTACCTCTATACAACCCAATCATGTCCTCATGATTACCTCTATACAACCCAATCATGTCCTCATGATTACCTCTATACAACCCAATCATGTCCTCATGATTACCTCTATACAACCCAATCATGTCCTCATGATTACCTCTATACAACCCAATCATGTCCTCATGATTACCTCTATACAACCCAATCATGTCCTCATGATTACCTCTATACAACCCAATCATGTCCTCATGATTACCTCTATACAACCCAATCATGTCCTCATGATTACCTCTATACAACCCAATCATGTCCTCATGATTACCTCTATACAACCCAATCATGTCCTCATGATTACCTCTATACAACCCAATCATGTCCTCATGATTACCTCTATACAACCCAATCATGTCCTCATGATTACCTCTATACAACCCAATCATGTCCTCATGATTACCTCTATACAACCCAATCATGTCCTCATGATTACATCTATACAACCCAATCATGTCCTCATGATTACCTCTATACAACCCAATCATGTCCTCATGATTACCTCTATACAAACCCAATCATGTCCTCCTGATTACCTCTATACAACACAATCATGTCCTCCTGATTACCTCTAGACAACATAATCATGTCCTCATGATTACCTCTATACAACCCAATCATGTCCTCCTGATTACTTCTAGACAACCCAATCATGTCCTCATGATTACTCTATACAACCCAATCAAGTCCTCATGATTACCTCTATACAACCCAATCATGTCCTCATGATTACCTCTAGACAACCCAATCATGTCCTCATGATTACCTCTATAGAACCCAATCATGTCCTCATGATTACCTCTATACAACCCAATCATGTCCTCCAGATTACTCTATACAACCCAATCATGTCCTCATGATTACCTCTATACAACCCAATCATGTCCTCATGATTACCTCTATACAACCCAATCATGTCCTCATGATTACCTCTATACAACCCAATCAAGTCCTCATTATTACCTCTATACAACCCAATCAAGTCCTCGTGATTATTCTATACAACCCAATCAAGTCCTCATGATTACCTCTATACAACCCAATCAAGTCCTAATGATTACCTCTATACAACCCAATCAAGTTCTCATTATTACCTCTATACAAAACAATCAAGTCCTCGTGATTACTTCTACACAACCCAAACAAGTCCTGCTGATTTACTCTATACAACCCAATCATGTCCTCCTTAATCCACTACAGACAACCAATGTTCTCTCTAAGGTTCGTTGGTCCGTGTGCAAAGCACAAAAAAAACCGCGTGTAAAGTTGCACCGCATCCATTTTTGCGCAATATTTTACAAAATGTGCTGTGTTGTAATTCTAAACTGCTGCGTGGTGTCGGTCAGATATCTACGCGGCCGCGCAGCTGCGCAGCTTAAAAGGAACATTGCTGTTTTACGCCCCCCCCCACCCCCCAAAAAAATAATTTTTAAATATAAAATAAATAAATAAATCACCAACTTGTTTTCGTGATAGAGAGCGGTAAACTTCTTTACACACCCGTGTGTGGCTGTGGGGCACTAGCCCTAACTACGCCAGTGCCGTAGTTCCCTGAGTGCAAAAAAGGCTGCGGAACACCGCTCCAAACCGTCGTGCTTAATCTCTCGGCTTGTCTCTCTCTCTCTCTCCTGCAAGGACATCGCTGGCAGAGATGAGCACGGCGAGGTGTTATCAGCACAGTCCATCGCCTCTAATTAGGTCACAATAGTTGGGTCTCGTTACAAAGACAAAAATGGGATCTTAAATTAAACTACCCCGTAAAAACAAAGTTTGTGACTATAAATCCCTTATATATGAGACATAACTAAAAGTATTGATTATGTTCAAACGCGACAAACATTTACAGACAGAAACCGAGTGATCTCCCCTTGCTGTAAAAAAACAAAAACAAAAAAAACGGGTTTGGTCACTTAACTCAGCGTGACACGTGAATTAAACAAAGCAGGCCGCTACAAATAGTTATATAGAGATAAACTAAAAATGCATTAATTTAATTACGGTACATTCGATCGATCTCAAATTTTGATACGATGCGTTTTTAGGTGACACGAGTCTATGTGCAAAACTTTAAACTCGATAGCATCACTGGGAGTGAGTCATTTTTTAAACTTTTATTTTTCCGCCCGACCGCGAACGACAGAGACCACGACAGACAAGATTTTCGAAGTTAATATAAGGGATTTAAAAATGTTTGTCTAGAAGTAAGTTAGAACAGCCGCACAACAGATGAATTATGAACTAAATCAGCTGGGGTACTTCATGGCGAAGGGGAAATATATCCAACACTCAATGACATTTTACTCCTTTTTTAAAATTATTTATTTGATACACTATATAGTGCATTACCCCTGCGTACGGCTGGGATTACAACGCTTTACAGACATTTTCAACAACTTGAGTAAAGACATTCCTAAACATAGTTACATGCACACCATCATGTGCAAATGTCCGGACGTGTGCGTATATCCGTCATATAGACCGGTAGTTAGATGGAGCGAGATCAGCGCACCTCATCGCCCGGCCGCCGGAACAAGTCTCCTGAACATAGTTTCAGTGCTACTCTGGCTATGTGGGTCCAGTGGCCGAGCGTTGACAGTGGGGATTTAAAAATGTTCGCCGCATCCACTTATCCTCATCCCAAGCCCGGTGCGCCTTTGGGAAGCAGACCGAAAGACTCCCCAAGCTCCATAAGTATTATAAGTAAACATGATGTAACTGCACAAAGGTCTAGCGGTAGCGCGTTGGGCTGCCGAACCAACGTAGAAGAGAGTCGCGGGTTCTATTCTCGGTGCTGGCCACACATTCCCTTCACTCGTTAGTGGTGGCTAAATAAAACTTGGGAACGCTACTTCACCTGCCCCATGGACTGGAAAGGGGTGTTATGTTATGTTATGTTATGTTATGTTATGTTTCAGAGAAATGAGTGCCAGACCTCAATTATGTACTGTGCGACCCCGTCAAGTCGCGGTCGTTCGGGTCCATACAAATGTAATCGCGACTTAGTTGAATCGCGATTTATCGTCACCTATTACAGATTTTGTTGTAACATACTGACCGATAATAAAGGGTGCAAATAAAAACGTGTTTTCTTCCCTATAACATTGATATTTTATTTTTGTTCCAGCTCTTTCTAAAATGACATTTTAGGCGAAAAATAATTTTCAAAAAGTAACTACAACTGTCACGGAAAAAGACACACAAAATCGCGGGAAACTCATGCGTACGTATTATTTATTGCTATGTTACGTCACAAAATTTGGGAGCCATGGAATTACCACGACTTTACCGATTTCGCACAATAACGAGGCGCGAGTTAACGGGTTCGCACTGTATTGGAATCCCTGATGTAGAAACAAGGTGCGTCGGGGTTAAAGGATAAAGTTGAGTTTGGGGGGTGGGGGGTGGGTAGTGTTAAATAATTCCACTTAATTCCTCGTAAGGGTGACCGCCCATTGCATCATAAGTTTAAGACACAGGAAACGCAAACAGTTTTTTATTTAATGATGAGGCTTTTAATACATTTATATTTGAATTTGTATATTTGTTCAGAGAATTATTAGAGGGCCCAGGCCTAGGTTGAGTGTTGTTTTAGGGAGATTTTAACATTTTAGTAATTATATTTACCGTATATACTCGTTCTGTAGCCCATTCGTTCATAAGCCGACCCCCCCCCTCAACTTATCCCCCTAGATTTTGTCAAAAAAAGGTCGGCTTTAGAACGAGTATATACGGTAATAACGATAAAAAGCCGCACAGTCTTACTAAAATGTATTGCACCAGACCCAAAGGCTTCCGCCCCTACCTAAAATAATACGTTTAAGGGCAGGTTAAACCCCTAAAGTCTTTTTTTTGTGTGTGTGTTAAAAACCGTAAGTAATGTCAGCAGCTCTTTTCTACATCAAGATCCAAATAGCTTTGTCAAGGGAAGTAAACTACAGAAATAAAGTAGAACTGATCCCTATTGTTATTTCCCTTTAACTGTTAAAAATTGTTGAAATGAAACTGTTGTTTCACAAAAAACGTGGTATTGGTGCTTAGTAACAACATGACATTGATGCTGAGTAACAAGATTATATTGAACTTGGTAACACAATTATATTGATGCGTGTAACAATGTCGCTTATGTTGTTTATGTTTTGATATCTACACTTTACATACTTAAGATAACATTGTCAAACTGTTGATTGTGATGTGACGCTGTTTGTTTGTCGTCTTGATCGACTAGGACCATTCTCATCGCATTAGCCATGTTATTTTACAGCTTAGTGTGTCCCTAGTGATGTGACAAATATTATTCAACGAATCTGCGTTTGACAACCTTTACTTACGATTTCTCTCTTTTCCGTTAAAATGTAAAGTAACTGAATTGTAACTGACTTTTAAAGGAAATAATAACACAGCAGTTTCGAAGGATTATATGTTTGGTTTTTTTTGGTATGTTAATTAAACTACAAGGAACAAGAGTCCAAGATAAGAAGCAGTAATAATATAAATGAGACATTATTTTCGTCTGACGACCCAGCGGAGGGGGGGGGGTGAGATCATGGCTTAAGGAGCATGCCCGAGAGAAATGGCGCCAGGGCTGGAAAGCTTTACCAGCATATGCCAAAGCAATGCCAAAGCGACCCCAAGTGGAAAAACTACCTCGTAAAAATCAGACATTCATCGCCCAGATGAAGAATAATCACTGTCCCACACAGAGTTTCTGTACTGGCATAGGTTTAACACTAGACGGAGCATCGGCGGCAGAATATGTGTAGATGTAAAGCAGACGGTTGAACACCTGTTGGCTGAGTGCCCGGCGGTGGTCGGGGATTCGGACATGTCGACTCCAGTAACCGTGGAGAATTGTATCAATGTTGATGCCTGTTTTAGTAGGCTCACCAGGAAAAAAACATGAGAATCAAACTAGACCCCCTAAAGACATTGTAACATAAGGTCATCTCTACCACATTTGATGGAACTCGTTACCATTGGATGGTTACTATCTAAGACAAGGGAAACTTATTTACAGAGATGGAATCTTAGTTGAAGTTTAACAATTGGACAATAAAAATTCCGCAAAATCCCTTAAATATCCACTTTATTTATATTTACTGCGTACTTCTATGCATGCTTAAACCATGATTATGTTCCAGTTTCTCCTTTTCTAAATGTTATTCTGAACCCTTTATCAAACGGTACTCCCCTTGTCTTTTCCCTCCACTATTCCAACATCTTTTACCCCGGGGTCCATCGAGCACATGCCAAATCTTACATTACATCATCCCAACTGAGCCTTAAGGTCTATCAATGCTCTCTTTTCAACAAAAAAGAAAGACTTCTGCCACGCTGTATTATTCTCTTTGATACTTGTAGCCCCGCCATTACATACTGTTTACATAGCGCGTTCGCTCACATGTCAGCACAATCGCCGTTCATCTTCCCGCCCATTGAGCCAGCTGTGATAGACCATTAAATGTCAGGATTTATTTTTAATGTACGAAACATAAAAACTGGTAAGAAAATAACACATTATTTTGCAGTTCATTTATTTCAAATTACAGTAGAATGAAGATATTTTTTTACAAGTTATTTAGTTGAATTAAAGTCGATCTTGTTGGGGGAAGAATCAATAATCAACTTTTATTGAAGTGTCAGAAATTTTTAATATGCAAAAAGACAAACCATAATGGTGGAAATGTTTTGACATTTGTATCATCCCCATCCAATCTATCCAACTGAGCGGTACTTTGAAATTCTACACCAACAATGCTCTTATAGTCTGCTGAAATACGGATTTTTAACCTTAAATATATCCTCCCAATTTATCTTACTCTATAGTATATTTAACATAATTTTTTCTCCAAGCTTATGCGTAGGAAGATATCCGCCACCTGATCCACCTCGTTGTTGTGAAATCACTGTGTCCTTACCAAAAACAAATCTATAATATGGAGAAAGTCCGGAAATGGTTGGATCTAACCTTTGGATCCAAAAAAAGGGGGGGAGGGTGGTGGAAAGAGAGATGTGTAATTGGAGTCAATGATATTTTTTAACCATCATATTAACAATTTTAAAAAATTGTCAACACCATTTAAATTCATTCGATATTAAATCAGTAAGAATTAAATTGTAAGTGGAAAATTAGACAATTCTCCACAACGCACAGGGACAATTTTAGCATCTATGAAAAGAAACAATAATATTGTCCCCATCATTTCAGGGACACTAACTCTGCAAGAATTCGAGAAATGGCGTCCTATATTATAATGTTAGTCCAGGTTAGTATTAGCCAACTCTCATTTCAATGGCATTTGAGTGCTGTAAACTCAAAGCTCGTTTCACGACATTTCAGTTCACCACAATGCATAAAATACATAATCATAAAATAATAAAATATAACTAGTTATCCGAGCTCAATAGATTCTTTAGATTACCACAAGCGCGAATGACGCATAATATTTTTAACGGAAATTTAAATATTACAGTACTGAACGTGTGGTGACAAAGGGGAAAAATAAGTAAAAATTCATTTCAAGGACGTAAAAACGTGTTTTAAGACGTAACAAAGTGATTGGGAAAAGGGTTATTGACGTAACACTCATGGTGATAAAGAATTAGTGCGTTACTTTTGTGAATGAATGATTTGTCAGGTAACTAGAGTTTATGAGCAATGCACGCATGGCTACAGCCATTTTATTTTTAATGGAGTGAATGATTATTTCTATCAGAAATTTTCTAAGTCATTTATTTCTATACAAGTTTTACTCTTTCTCTTATACAACTTTTAAAGACATTAGTCGAAAAAAAATGGTTGGTTAGACTTGCTATAGTTTAAATACACTGATTTATTTGACAGTTTCACGAGCCCCAAATATTCCTGTTCAATGGAGCATTTGAATAGTTAGAAAAATTTTAATTTGATTTTTTTTTAAAATGTGCTCAAATACGAAAGATAATAAATTATGAACTTCGAAAAAAGAGGTCATCAAACCTAAAATTGGTATAAGTTCGTGATATTGGTCGGCTGACGGCTCTGCTCGCACGATGCTTTAAATAGAGGATTTAGATCGAGACGGTGGAGTAATGGTTGGTTTTACCATAAGCTCCTTGCACTTTTCATGAAGGAGATGATGAAGCGAGTTTTAAAGCCTTTCAAATTTCTAATGATTTTTTAAAAAATATTATTAATATCTCTCTCAATTTACCTCACCGCATTTTTTTCACCTCTTCTTCCCTCCTCCTTGTCCCTACTCTGTCTCCCCATCTACCTCTCTTCATCTGTCGGGAAAGGGAAAAAACAAACATTAGAATTTCTCTGGCTTTTCGCAGCCCTGTTCCTCGCCTTTAAATGTCTTTATAACATATTTCTATTTTATGACCGCCAATCCCTAAATACTCGCATCTAATACACAATGTTAGCCGTTTGGAACGTGACCATGTCTAATAGGGAATATTTTTTTTTATCGACCACATTTCTATCACCGCTCCCCTCTCATAAAAGTCACTTCCAACTTTTTTAAATTCCTCCCAATTGTTCCTCTTTTTCTCGATTAAAGAAATATAGAGAGAGGGAATACGTATATAATTTAGCTATGCATATACTGTCTCTTTCGTCTAAACTCGACTACGTTTATTCACAAGTCTTTTTTAAAATAATATTTTATCGGCATCTCATTTGGTTTTCTGCGTCAAAGAATTTTTTCTTGCATCCGAACAATGTATCTTACTTTAAAATGTCTCTTGCATACCCATTTTTAGTCAATCATAACAAACTATAGCTAATAGCTATTAACCCAACAATTCGTATTTCTCATTTCTTGGAACGCAAAATCTCACTACGCCTTTTTCCACTTAGACTTATCTCCCTGAAAACACTACCGATTTTACCATTGTCACTACGGTAAAAAATAGTTCATAATTGCTAAGAGCCTTTTCGTGCAAAAGCTTAATAAGAACCCCGGCCCATTATTCCAAGAACTGTTTTTCTAATTACCGACTTATTTCGAAGGACCAAGAAATGTTTTGAAAGCCCTCCCTAACTATTATAGGATAATTGTTATTCTGGCTTGAAAGGATCGCTCCAATTAAGGAAATCTTATAGAGGTGGGTTTTTTTTCTCCAATTTTTAACAAATATTTAATAATTCCTTTCCCAATAGGCTTTTAATGTATTTTAAATATTTGTATTTTTCTGTATATAGTCGAAAACCTAGGTGGCTATTAGACGAATCTCCCCCCCCCCGACCCAGAAAATCTAAAACATTCACAAAACTTCTTTTGTGCGTATAGGATATTAAAAATCATTTATAATGCTAAGGTAATCTTTGAAAATCTTTAACAATATCAAGAGTACTTTCAAAATATGTCTCAGTGTCAAGATTGGAAATCAGTTACAGCCATAGGATATGAGAAATATTTTATTCCTACCAGCGATGCCAAATATGGAACAACAATTAAACAAGATAATTTGCAATGTCACGTCTGTCCGTGACGCTATGCGAGGTAACTCTCGATATAAACATGAAAATATAGGAGTAAATATGTTGCGTTCGAGATTAACAAAATGTGTTTCTAGCCCTAAAATATTGTGACGTGACGTCATTATTTGAGCTTTTATTAATGTATGAAGGGAACGAAGTAAAAAGAGCCATGTTTTATTTGATGTGATTAATATTATTATATTTTTTTAATTAAATGTCCGTTTTTGTGTATGTGTCTATGTAAATATTGTGTACGTAATTATACATTTAATTTTCTATATCAATGTATAACATTCGTTTTTCGGTTTATGAAATTTACAATTGGTTGTCGTTTGGTTGTCAAGTTTCGATGCGTTTTGTACTACAAAGCCATTATTTATTACTGCAAATGAAATTTGCCAACTTATGCTTGAGTTTAGCGTTTGTTTTTCTTTTATACACTTTGAGATTGCATATTTGTATGTTTAAAAAAATAACACATTTAAAAATCGGACTCCTCCCCACAATAGGTGTTTTTTTATTGTTATTTATATGTAATATTTTAAATCATCTTAGACTATTTTGGAATGAAAAATCTTTGCTTTTAATATAGAACTGGAAGGGGTGCTAACTTGACAATAAAGAAAACGTGTATTAGAATTCCTAAAACGTGCATATTAAACTTTATATACGATTACCTGAAGATAATGTAATATTTTCTTTTATCCGGTGATTAACTTTACTTCAAAGGTTTCATGCAAAATAAATAGTTCATTGTTATTCATATTTGTAAATAGTTACAATTTTTTATTTACATGTTTTTGATAATGTAAAGGTAATAATGTATGGACCAATGGGCGCATAAACTGACAAGTCATAATAGATCTTGAAAAGGTGCTGACTTGACAATAATAAAAACGTTTATGTGAATTACTAACACGTTTATATTAAATTGGAAATATGATTAACAGTTGATAATTTAACCTTTTTCTGTTATCCTGTGACAAACTTTGCTTACTACGTTTCATGCAAAATAAATATTTCTGTGTTATTAACATGTGTAAAAATTACATTTAATTTTTTACATGTTTTGGTAATGTTGTGGTAATAATGTATGGACGAATGGGCGAATAAACTGACAAGTAAAAATCATCAATGAAGCTTAAACTGCTTCAAATCACAGATGTGCTCGATGTGGATCACATTACAGTCACATAGTTTATTTTTAACGCACTGTGCTGTATTATTGGTGCGCACTATTCAATGCGGCAAGTTAACGTCCGGCTGACTCCTCAGCAATATTTGTTAATACTTTGAACTTCAAACTTCTTTGCTGTAGTATCACCGTATGCAGTGTGTAATTCACTATGCATTTACTATTATCCTGATTATATCATTATTATTCATGCAAACTTACATAATGCGAAGCCTAAGCTTGGAGGTTTTTCTCATAACACATATATTCGTATATATATAATCAAAATATATACTCTGCTATGTCCGTTCGTAACGCTATATTTTAGAAAGCGCACTGCTAAAAAAACATAGCCTTGAGAAAAAAAACAACAACAAAAAAACACGCTATTTTCAAACGCATAAAATTGTTCAATATGGAAAAGAGGTTTAATTTTTCTCTCTTAGTCTCTACATTTTCTGAATATTTACTATGCGACTTTCAGGCAAAAGGGACAATTACAACAACTGAAATATATCAATTTTGAAAACGTTCGTAATTTTTGACGGGTAATACACTAGTTTCGATATAAATTAGGTGTGGTTAAAAATATAAATATTCATAATTACGCAGATAAATAATATTGAATGACCCCCTTTCCAGTCCATGATGGACTATGGGGCAAGTGATGTAGCGTTCACAAGTTTGCGCGATGGTCTAAGTGGTAGCGCACTGGACAATCGAACCGAGGCAGTTCCCGAGTCGCGGGTCCGAGCCCAGGTACTGGCAAGGCCACACACATTCCCCTGCTTGTTACTGGTGGCTAAAAACTTGTGAACGCTACATCACTTGCCCCATAGTCCGTCATGGACTGGAAAGGGGGTCATTTAAATAATATTGATTTACACAAGCAACATTATCTTTTTTTTAAAACTAAAATTCATGCCGCAAAAAAATGTTGAAAATGCATTGCGCCATGTGCGTTGTCTCATACAGGGATAAAACGGTGCTCATGCAATATCGAAATTTTTTCCCATGTATATTATTTATTATATTAAAATATTTAAATTTAACAACATACTCCAATGGTCTTAATGTTGATTTTTTTTAGGGTTCTCACTTAAATACGAAACGGGCCATGTTATAACACACAGTGTTTTACAAGATTTTGGAATTAGTTTGAGACAAGGCTCAATAACTAAACTGTTGTTAGCAACATGACAGATTTGGACATGGTGACTGTTGATGAGAACCCAGACAATGCCGGGACACGTCATCGCCGCTACTACACTCATTAGGTGGTCCTGGTATTTGATACTTGGCCGATGGCAACATTGGAAACAAGAGAGGCGTCTTCTCAAACAAACGACCTTTTAAAAGATCTCCACGTCACACCCAACACTGAGTTCCGGTCTGGACAGTCAGTTTCCAAGGCCCAACCGAGCGAGGACCTCCCTTTCCCCCAATCCACACCTGGGGGGGGGGATAACAACATTCCTAATGTTTTTAAAAAAACATGTTGTTAACTTTGAGAAAGAAAGCCAATATCAATAGCAAACTGCAGCTGTTTTTTGGTGTTGTGAAGTTTTAATTTGGGGAACAGTTTAGCTTTGTTGGTCATTCATAACAAGATTCATCTTTAACCGGAGATGTAGCAGATTCATTACTAGAGAATATTCAAAACTGACGAGAGTAACACCATTAGTTACAACATTTACCCTTGAAACACTAGAGGATACAAGAACAAATAGCAAAGGTTAATGATATTTATGAGGCAATTCATTCTAACTTGGAAATACCACACAAAGATAATCCAATACAACTCTCAGATAGACATAGAGATAAATAAAAAAAACACTTTTCTTATCCCGTATGCAAGAGCAAACACTTACAAATTCTCTTTCTTCTTGTATGTAATTCAGACGTGGAATGGGTTGCCTGATCAAAGCAGGAAAACAAACACTCTAACATTTAAAACTCTAATAAAAATGCATGACTAGATATTAACAATTGATAAGCGTAGGACGCAATAATCTTATGTATAGAATGAGCGTCTGTAATAGATAAGAAATTATGAGATACCATTAGAGGTAAAAATAAAAAATGTAAGACGAGTCTACAGATTTGTATTTACAGTTAAGTTGCTGAACTTAATTTACGAATGGGACCCGTCAGAAACTGGGATCTCCTCAAGAACGGTGATCCCATTGGTTGGGACCCGATCCTTGTGGGGTTATAAAGTGCGTTTTGTAACAACTTTAGCCAAAATCCAATAAAGCACACATAAGCCATCATAGTACATGTATTCAATTTTACAATTAGGCAATTACATTAGAAATAGAAATAAATTAGAATTTTTTTTAAATAACAAAGTTAAAGAAACAAAACAAATTAGATATTTAAATTTATATAAAACTAAAATGGTTAAAGAAAACTAAATCTTCTAAAATAGTCTACAGACTGTATTAAACTTAAAATAATGTAATGCGCCGAAACTGAGAAATCTCAAAAAAGGGTACTGATCTATGGAACTAGGCTTGAGTTGCCATAGGACATCTATTTAATCTTAAAACTATCCTAGAGAAAATCGAAACTTCGATAAAAAGCTATCTTTCATATTATTCAAAAATACTGGTATAAAAATATAACCAGGAAGACAAAATTATATGTAACTAAAGTGACTTCCCACATAAGCTCTTGATTTAGATTTTTTTTAAAAACAACTACTCGTTAAAGAAGAAAGTATTTTGAAAACAAAAAAGAAATTATAAATTAAGTTTATTACCCCCTCCTCCTCTTACACCACCCACCCCAACTTATTAGAAAAGAATCTTTAAAGTAATCATTTTCTTAGAATAAGTAAAATGACTTCATTGAAATGAAATACATATATTATTAACTCAAGTTTAAAGAGGGGCGGATCCCTGCTGAGTCCAATCGAAGCGGTTCCGTTTTAGCCACGCCTTGAATAATCAAATAAATAACGAAATGAAACGTATAATTTATTACACTAAATCGATGGATGTGGTAAGGGGTGTTAGAAATATAGAAATAAAGTATAGAAAGTCAATGAACGCTCTCAGACTTTCCCCGAATCGATGATTATTGTATTTATTTCAAAGTCCACCAATAATACCATGGATCATGAAGGTTTAAAAAGTTCGTCCCTTATCCATCTATGCACACAGACTCCTACATTATTATTTAAGGTCATTGGAATGATTACAATTTTTGTAAATATGCGGCGCCCACATTAAAAAGAGAGGATATTATGAATTCAGTATGGATAATTACGTACATGTGGACAAAATTTGGTCTTTATCCATCTTTGAAAATGCTATTTAAACTATTTTTTGTTTCAATAAAACTCATTGAAAATGGCAATTTTAGGACACCCGGCCCCAAATGGATTAATTTGTAAAGTTCAAAAAGTATTTTTTAAATATAGTTTTTGTGTCTATTTTGTATCATTAAAATTCGAATCCGTATATTATCGACCAAAATGAATCTTATGTACATTTCCAAAGAGGCTACAGACTACAGCATTACAAAAAGACCCCAACAAAGCCCTTTACTGAACTCAGCAGGCGTGGAGCTGACGCAACTCAGAGGCGGCCAGACGATGGACACCTTTCAGGGCACCACTCCACTCTCAACTCGTCAAAAATAATCACGTCGGAGTACAGTTACGTCACAAACTTTGCGGCACACACCAAACATTTGGACATTTTTTTAAATATCTATTTAAAAAAAGGGAAACGTCTATGTCTTTATTTAGAATTGTTTCGTTATCTAATAACATATGTGTCATTTGTTGCTTGATAATTAACTGCTTTTAATCTGTTTCCATGATAGTTTTTTGTTTTTGTTTGTTTGTATTACCGACTCAAAATAATTACAGATTTTCGCCATTTTCTGGTAAATTCTTTCCCTCAAGTATGTCATATGTCTAACAAGTTCTGAATTTCCAGATTCCATTCCCCAAACTCCACAAAGAGTGTATGAATTAACCTTATGGTCTGGAGGGACCCCCCTTATTATGATGTTATGAAAATCAACTTTTAAAAAAAAATAATAATAAAACCCCAAGCCATAAACAAAGGTTTCTCACTTCCAAAAAAGCTTACTAATTTATTTTGTAATAATTAGATAATATTATGTACAACTTATAATGATATACTAGTACAGACTTTTCTTCATCTTGACAAGTCTTATAACATCAAAACATTGTTGGACCAAATATTGGTCAAAAGCAGAAAGAAAACCAAACCTAACGATGGGCTGGGATCTCCCATAATCTGTACCCTGTTATTCTGCACCCTGTGAGATAAAAAAAAAGGACTCTAGCACCCAAATCAATAGTGGCTAACGAGACACACACAAAATGGTGATAACCATGATGTCGAGTGTAACATTAAAGACTGCGCCAAGGGAGAAATACACTTTTGAGGAGACAAATTACACCTGACCTAAGGAAAAAATTTGGATTAAGATCAGGCTTCCTTCTAGTGATACAAATTGTTAGGCTTGCTGCATGATCGGATTTAAATCCATGCAATGTCAAGAAAGTCATTTTTCGTAAAACTCGTTTATGTTATTTGGTATTAGTATTAGCGAAAATGCACCCAAAATAAAAAAACCCGCAAAAAAATAAAATATTTTTACTATAAATCCTTTATTTACGAGACATAAATAAAAGTATGTTCATTATAATAAGCATCGCACAAAAATCCAAAATAGTAGTTATGTCTCATATATAAAGGATTTATAGTAAAAAATAATCATTTAAAAAAAAACTACAGTCTGCCTGCTAAATTTCAATTTGATTTGATCACGGGAAAAGGGTTATAAAACATGTTTAATATAGTGTGCACTGCGAGACATACTAGCAATCACTAGCATTTACATTTACAGATCGGTGATGTATTTTAAAAAAGTATCGTCAATATAATACGCACCGCACCGCGCGACAAGAAAGTATTAAAATGTTATTCAATATAATACGGACCACGACACACTAGCACAAAAATTAACATGCTACATAGAGATAAGCTTTAAAAAATCATTAATTTCATTACAGTACATTCGATCGATCTGAAATTTTCCTAGATCATTTTTATCGTCGGCACGAGTCTGCCTGCAAAATTTCAGCTCGCTAGCATACGGGGATGTGGGTTAAAAAATCGATCCAAAGTTTTTTCGGCAAACAAACAATCAAGGCATCAATCGTCATCAAGCAGACGCCACGAGTTAATATAAAGGATTTTAAAATGCACACACATTTTACTTTTAAAAATTATACTTTTAACTTTATACAAAATATCTGTCACTGCAAACATAAATTTAATGTACGAACTGACAGTGAAACTTTCACAAACGTTTAAAAGTCTTACATCAAATATCTATTTTAGCGAACATCTTTGTTACTTTATGCATTGAGAAATACATCATCACACTGCTATTTCTTTGGGTAAAAAATCAGTGTAACGCTGACCATCTTACCTCGACGAATTCCTCGCGTTACCACGTCATGCAGAAGTTCAATCTATCAGGGTTTCCCGCTCGGGTGTATCAGTGGAGCTGCCAGGCAAAACCTCGGAAGCTGTTACACAACTGAGTGACGTAGAAAACAGATGCCACTCAACGGCTGTCGGTGGAATAATGGGAACTCTCTCTCTTTTTTTGTTTGAGGAGCTTCTATCTCAGCGCGTGCAGACGGCGGCAAACGAGAGACAGACGGCATTGTCTTGACTTGACGCATGCATGTAGCAAGGTGATGCCGTTCTTGAATCTGGTGTAAATCACGCGGTTGAAGATATGTGGGCCTATGTTTAAGGGTCTGTTTGTTTGTTAAGGCTGAGTTAGACATTTTGTGATATTTTTTTTTAAATCTGTTAAAGATGAGCCTAATATTCAGAGCCTAAAAACAGACTCCTATACAATGGAACTAATACTGATACCACTTAATACTCTTTTGAGGATCACTTGATACAATTACGCTCTGAACCTTGTGGCGTAAAAACGTTTTCAAGGGGCGAAAGGGTTTCGCCTTTACCCACAGAAAATCAACAACACCATAAAGTGTTCTCAAATTCAGCTCCGACATGGTGAATGAAATTCAATCAACACAACGTGGAGTTAACAGCTAAATTAGAATTTTTTTATTTTTGTTTCTTGCTTTATATCAATAATGATTAGAAACGATATATATTACAACTGTTCAATGTCATGACATAACCCATCTCTCTCTCCCTACTGAATGCGGGGGACGCGGTGGTCGAGTGGCAGCGCGCTCGACCGGCGTACCGATGGTCACAGGTTCGAATTCATGTGAAGGATTTGCTCCCGGGGCCTAGGGCGTCCCTGAGTCACCCAGCTCCGAATGGGTACCTAACACTAGTTAGGCGGCTGGGTAATGTGTGGAGCCTAGGGCGTCCCTGAGTCACCCAGCTCCGAATGGGTACCTAACACTAGTTAGGCGGCTGGGTAATGTGTGGAACCTAGGGCGTCCCTGAGTCACCCAGCTCCGAATGGGTACCTAACACTAGTTAGGCGGCTGGGTAATGTGTGGAACCTAGGGCGTCCCTGAGTCACCCAGCTCCGAATGGGTACCTAACACTAGTTAGGCGGCTGGGTAATGTGTGGAGCACTCGTCACATCGTCTCTCAGACAATGTCTCGTCACTCTTATCACTATATACGGCACCCTCACTCTTTGCTCTCTCGTCACTCTTATCACTATATACGGCACCCTCACTCTTTGCTCTCTCGTCACTCTTATCACTATATACGGCACCCTCACTCTTTGCTCTCTCGCCACTCGTATCACTATATACGGCACCCTCACTCTTTGCTCTCTCGTCACTCTTATCACTATATACGGCACCCTCACTCTTTGCTCTCTCGTCACTCTTATCACTATATACGGCACCCTCACTCTTTGCTCTCTCGTCACTCTTATCACTATATACGGCACCCTCACTCTTTGCTCTCTCGTCACTCTTATCACTATATACGGCACCCTCACTCTTTGCTCTCTCGTCACTCTTATCACTATATACGGCACCCTCACTCTTTGCTCTCTCGTCACTCTTATCACTATATACGGCACCCGCACTCTTTGCTCTCTCGTCACTCTTATCACAATATACGGCACCCTCACTCTTTGCTCTCTCGTCGCTCAACAAAACAAAAACTACTTCTACCACACACTACACACTTTATTACCCCCCCCCCAAATTCAGTCCATCTCAGCTAAGTAAAAAGAAATTCAATAAAAAAACCTAAGGTTTCCAAAAGTGATGACTATATTCATGACATTTCAAATAACTTTATCTTTATTGCCAGAAATTCACTTAATAAAAATTCATTATTATTGGAAGTTAGCTAATAATCCTATAGAAGTTACCAAAATCACTATATTTCTCTACCAGATGTACTAACACTCCCTCGGACGATTGCGTCATAGTGATTTGTATATTCGTATAAAAAAACACTCTAATCCAAAATGTACGCTTTTTCTGTTCCATGAATTATGGCATGCGGCGGAAGTTCATAATTTTTAAATATCTGCACATGATTTCTTCATGTAGTCGTCCATAAAATTAAAATAGTATGTTTTTCTTTAAACGTGTAAGATTGACCGGAGTTCCATATCATTCCGAATTATATGATGCTAGCTGATTGAAAGCGTACATTTGATATATTTCTTCCATAAGAAGAAGAACGCTTTATAATAGCGCTATAAGAAACAAAGAGCATAGAGGCAGTCTTAAACCTGGCAGCATGGGGTGTGCTCCCACCAAGAATACAAAACTGGCAAAAATTTCAAATACAAAGTTAAAACACGAGCGACTTTCAAAACCATCGATTTCCTATCAGAGTAACCAGAAAAGGTAGGTAGCTAGTATCTATAGAATATAAACATTCTTATATGTGCTTCTGAAAAGCACATTAAGTTTTTTTTTAATGATCGTCAGTTTCCTTCGCTCCCTCAATCATAAACTAGTTTTGCTGTGTTCGATTAACTTCAAAGTATTTTTTTTCTTTCGTGAATTGGAGAAGGAAGTCTCGGCCTGCCCCCTAGCTGTACTATCTTTAGCAATGCCACTGCTGGTGCACACCGCCTGGAACAAGATCAAACACCGGGGTCTCGTACGGTGCGCACTCGTGTGAAACTTCTTTTATTTGTAAGCAAATTAAGCGCGGCACTCACGTTGGCTTGCATCTTTTGTCCTACTTAAAGAACTGAGCCAAGGCCGGGGGTAGGGGGATATAATGGAGGGGGGGCAAGGAAGGACATTATGTTACAGGATGGTTAAATAGATGTCCACATTATGTAATTTGGGGGATGGGGACAAAATAACGTTTTGCTTTCTGTAATGCTCAAAACAAACAAGTTTTCATTTAACAAAAGAGCAAGTACATGATAAATATGCATAAATGAAAATCGTATGGTCAAGTCCTTACGAATTGAATCAAGGTATTTTATTCTTCCAACGATCGCCACACAGACGGAAGATTCATCGTCTAATCCAAACAGCCATTCATTGTGGATACCCCCTGTCGTGCAGACCATTTAAAATGAATTCTTGTTTAATTTATTTGTCGGTCGTCCAACATATTCAATACCTTTCATTTCCCAATGCTTAGGTTGTCATTGCGATGTTGTTGGTTTTTTTATAATTTATTTATTATTATTATTTATTTTAAAGTTGTTTGAAAAGCTGAAATGAAAAGAATTTGATGTCTGACATGTAGACTTTGTTGAAAAACTAGTGACGTTTTTAAAGAGACTAACTTTCGAGATGTAGGTACTGTAACGACGACTTCTTCTGTCCAAACACAATCAGCTCCAAACCCTCTGTGTTTCAGCTCCACCAAATCCAGCCTGACCCGGCTGGACCTCGTGCGGGTCAACCGCAAGAGGAGCGTGCGTGTGGGGAAGCCGGCGTGTCCCCGTCCTGACGCCAGGTGAACAGATCAAGCTGCACGAGTCGTGGCTGCACTTCCAGAGCAGCTCGGAGCCCAACTCCGCCATCAACGCCTTCAGCCACATGCTCATGCATCACCCGGAGATCTACTGGGAGTTCTTTCGCTGGAGGCCGCAGTCGAGCACCGCGACGGACCCCTTTGAATCGTCGCCGCCTTTTGAGGTAGGGGGTTTTGTGGGACAAGGGAGTTGAGGCGGAGTCTAGCCAGAAATATAGAAGAGTTTGGGAAAGCCCACAATTTACACATGGTGTCGTTCTGACTTTGAATTGTTTAAAAACGTGTGTTAATGTGTGTGGTTCTTTCTCGCTGGCGAAATATTCTTGCTGACACACACACACAAGTGAGGAGTCCACTTGCAAAACCCACTAAGTCGATTTCAGCGGGAAAATGAGTTACTGCCATTTTCTGGTTTAAATGGTAAAACTCTACAGTTTTCTTTTGATTTGGTCATTTAAAACCTACTAAATACGCAGTATTTTAAAAAAATTTTAAAATATGAAACACTTGAAAAATATGCTAAGTCGCTCAAACAAATGCATTTTTCTCACAAAGCCCCAAAAAGTGATTTAATGATGTTTTTTTCCAAGCGGACTCCTCACGTATACACACTATAATATATGTATATTTTTAGACTTGTCGTTGTTTTCTTCTATAAACTTTACTGCCCACGCATAACTCTCACACTGTAACTGGATTTACACGATAAAAAATATGTTGAACCTTAATTTATTCAAAGTAGATAGCTAGTAAGTATAATGGCCTACTCATCATACTTATTTTAAGGTCTCCCAATTCATTTCAATCAGTCTAATGTGTATTCACTAGTTTCGCGCATCACAAAATCAGTGCCTTAAATGGTGTCTTGTAGGTTTTAAATGGTCCCCTTAAGTCTTTAGGTGTATTTATGCATTGGATGGGTTAAACGTCAACCGTTAAAGGGTAGGAAAGAGGGAGAGAACGAAGCTGGTCAGGTCAGAAATTGTAACAAACTGATTAAATCATTACATATTACTTATCAATTTCAATCGGTGACTATAATATTTTCTTTTTGATTGTCCCATATTTGATTGTTGATGTTCTTAATAATGCGCAAAAAAGAATATCAACCAAATAACCATGTATACATTTAGGAACACTTCTGTTCGAATCCAAAGTCTTATTTCTTAACGGCAATTTTACTTCTAAAGTAAAATATTCAACTTCGTCAATGCTATTAAATCGATTAATAATAAATCTCTACATTGTAGTAGTGTCGGAGGATCGATTAAATTTCTACTAATAAGATTTCTGGCTCCGCGCTATGTGAGACCGTCTACAACTAATGCCAGACACAAGGGACAGGATGTGTCTCACAGGCTTTCTTTCAAACCTTTGTTTGTATGGCTTTAAGGGTTTTAGTACGTCGTAGGCTGAAGCATTGGGGATGCTTTAAACTTTAAACAGAACACAAAACACAGACTCAAAATTGTATTTGACAGCAGCACTTTTATGAGTAAATAAATAGGTGTTCGCTATCTAATAATATTAGTACGCCAAATAATTAGCACTGTCTAACTTTTTATGTTGTACGAGACACGGGATAAAAGTGTAAAAATTATTTTGATAGTGGCATTTATTTCAATTAATAATTGTGTAGGGTCATATAAAAACCATACCGTACATGAATAGATGCATTTGTTTTGAAAGAACATCATTCCCCTTAATAAAATAATGCATAAGGTAGATGATATTTTTAAATGTTGTTTGAAATGATGTTTAAATCCAGCAAAAAAATTATCATCATCATCATTGCCTGTCGTCCGTTCTGGGGCATAGGACACAAACAAAGGCTCTCCATGCATACCGGTCCTGCGCCAATCTCTCTAACTAGTCTAACTGTCCCCAGCTGTTCCCACTCTTTTTGGTGTCTGCCTCCAGTTCCCTTCTCCTGGTCATTTTGGGTCGACAAAAAAATTATAATAAATAAAAATGAATTGTATTAAACATATGTCCAGCTATAAAATCGACCTGCTTTATCTCAGAACGACAAACTGATCCGACACAACAGGGCGGTCCACACTGCCCTGGAATGCTGCGTCAACTTCGCCCTGCACAACGAGCTGATGACGGCCGAACACACTCTCCAACGGCTGGGAGCTTTACATGCTGAGGTCTGTCGATAATATAAAACATGTTCAAACTGTTAATAGAGTCGTCCCCGTCAGATTCCGAGTGATGGTTGGTGTATCTGTTTAGTGTGAGTGAGATGCAGAGGCGTCAGTAGGGTTAGGCGTCACCCAGTGCGGTAGCGCATAGTGTCACCTCCTTACAACTTACCCCATAAACCCCTTACGAGTTCTGCCTGGAACAAATAACGGGAACGAACACAATTTTACACTTTTGGTTTCACCCCTTGTGATGGTGTCACCCTTTGTAATGGTGTCACTCCTTTTGATGGGTTCTGCCAAGGAGGTTTGATTAGCTGGAGGCGGCGTGACGTCACTAGGCTGAAGCCAGACCCCCACCCTGCAGCAGCCATCTTGAGCGACTCAAAACATTGGAAGCTGTGTAGTGTGTATGTTATATTATTGTAATATTTTGAACGGGAGCCTTGGTAATTGGGACAGGCTCAGTGTTGGCTTTCATTTTCAACTTCTTTGTCATTGACTAGTAGGTTCCAGTAGTCAATCATTCAATACTTTCAATTCAGTATTTAGATTTAAACATTTTAAATATATGATATAAGTTATATCATTTTAATAATTTTATATTCTTTGTTGTTTTTTTTCCCATTGAACTTTAAATGGCAGTTGCAATTGTGAGTTGATTGCGAACTTAAAAATAAAATTTTTGCTTGTCTCACGTGTTATATTTATATCTTTTTTATTCTTATAATTTTAAAACTGTCTATTGTGAATATTATAATTATTAATTATACTATACAAAATAAGTTAAGTTAAAAATTAAGTAATACATTAAATTATTAATATAGAACAAAATTAACAAATTAATAAGCGTTGATCATGAAATCGTTCAAATCCATGCAAAATATAGCAAAACAATTTCAATACGCGAAAAAAATATTTAGTTCAAAAGTTAAAAGTATAGATATTACTTAACTACATAAGATAAAGCGGCTGGATAGCGAAGTCAGTAGTGCGCTTGCCTCACAAAGTTGAGGGTCGTGGGATCGAGCTCACCCAAAGCCACAATATAAATGATATACTAAGAAAGTCCTCCGCTGACCCCTGTAATGTTAATAAATGTGTTGGCCTGTTTGTACGTTCTTTATAATATATATAATATAAAAGCCCAAGTGGCTCACTCATTGGATGTGGAACGCTGATGATGTAGAACAGTCTATAGCAGTTTTAAAAAATCGTGTGGTGATTAGCGCTGTAAAAATATTTAATATGACGTCATTGGTTGATCTTATATTTAACACAAGGTGTGCATCAAAAGGTGTGCAAATTAATTACAAATTAAAGACGCGCTGTAAAAAATATATTATATGACGTCATTGCTTTAGCTTATATCTTAATTTTGGAAAAAGGGAACGATGTAAAAATAGGTTTTGATGATTTATAATTATAAAATACTTTGTGTACATTTCAGGAAGTTTAATATTTCGTATTTATCAAACAAGGATAAGTTACTTGGGGTTTTGACAAAAAAAGTGGCGTACTTTATGGACGGCCCCTATAAAAATACTTTGTGAACATTTCAGCAAGTTTAATTTTTGCTTATGAATAAGGTGGGCGCCGTAGGCGCCCTAAAAGAAGTGGGCGCCGAAGGCGCCACGGCGCCCCGGAACAATCTAGTTATGTATAGTAGTAGAACTTCATTTCGATATAGTTGGCGTATTATTAATATCAGACCAGGCTCTGTAGCCCTCGATCAGCTGACCGAATAAATAACCTTACATACATTACAGTTACAGCTCTTTGTAATTGACCTATTAGAATATCTAGACCACCAGAAATTAACTAGGACTTTAGCAGACTTTAGAAAAAACGAGATGACAAAATACGAAGCTCATTTACCAGAATGAGAAAACTGGTATGGTAATGAAAGTTGGTGGAATGTTTTGAGTCCAACAATATGGCGATAGGCTCCCCCCCCCCAACTCTTCACCCGCTAGCGACCATCTGATACCAGACGCCACCTCCAGCTAATCAAACCTCCTTGGGTTCTGCCCTTGTAATGTCGTCACCCCTTTTGATGGCGTCACCTCTTATAGTGTCACTCGGTGTGGTCCGCACTTTCTGTACCCCCTGAAGTTTTTCATGTCATTTTAAAGTGTATTTTTTTCATAGTATTTTTCAAAGCAGTTTTCATAGCATTTTTCAATGTGTCATTTTTCTAAAATGAGCTACCGCACTAGAGATGTGAGTACAATTAGCTAACAAATGTTTACTGTGTGTAAAAAAGGTAAATACGTTACTATTTTTAAAAAATGGAAATAAGATTATTATTATTTATTTATTTTTTGTTACTGGAGGGTAATTGTTGTTGCTGTGTTGTTGGTTTTTTTTTAAAATAAGAAATTCTTTCTGAGTTAGTTAGAGGTTATTTTATTTTTCATGCTGAAAAAAGGTGAATCATAATTGTTTCAGCCAAACGAATTAATCAAATAAATAAAATTGAACATGTTGAACATATTTCAGATCTTCGTCACCGGCAACGACATGCTGTTGTTTGAGACGAGCCTGATGTGGGCCCTGGACAACATGGACAAGTCCATCGACAGTCGCTGTAGACAGGTCTGGCTCAAGATCGTCAACTACATGACCCACAACATCATCATCGGTCTCAACAGTTACAACGACAGGGTAAGTTCATCGCCAGCTTCATGTCCCACAACATCATCATCGGTCTCAACAGTTACAACGACAGGGTAAGTTCATCACCAGCTTCATGTCCCACAACATCATCATCGGTCTCAACAGTTACAACGACAGGGTAAGTTCATCGCCAGCTTCATGTCCCACAACATCATCATCGGTCTCAACAGTTACAACGACAGGGTAAGTTCATCACCAGCTTCATGTCTATAGTTTTATATGGGAAGGTTGAAATCGGATGCAACATTCAGTCATCTAAAAATACCGCAGGTGTGAGAGATGTTAACACATTTTAACTGTGACATCTCATTGGTCTTTAGTACTCTTTAGTTAAAAGAGACCACCTAGAAAAAACTATTTTTCGGGCGTTCCAGGCACAGCGATTTTCATTGCCCTGCAGGAGAACAAATAATTTTTACAACGGGCTACAAAAATGCGTCTAAAATGGTAGACCTTTAAGTTGTTGGCGGCTGCACGAATCCTAAGTCTTATTCCTCTGGCCACGCCAATTCCAAAAGGTTGCTGATCGCTGTTCTTTGATTATATTTAAGATACTCTTTTGATTTATTTCTTTTTGTTGCTTGTTTCAACAAAATAAGTAATTAAACAAATAACAAAACAAAACAAAACAAAATCCACTATGCAGTTACTGTCTAATGTCTTTCAATGTTTTCCGGGTTTAACCAAATATCAGGCTGTTGAAGTGTTGAATCCTCTTTTCATAATGTGTACACGTTGTTTTTATTACCATCCTTTTAACAGTTGGGTTTTTTTTCTCATCACACCAGTTGATTTACACTTTTGCCCCAGAAGAGCTCCGGCGGGAGCTATGCTGTGGGTTGTGCCGCAAGTCCAAGCCGACGCCCGAAAGATTGCCTTTGCAGAAATGGGGACATCCCGTTGAGACCCGATCTAACTTGGACCAACTCAAAGAGCTTTAGTGCGCTTGCTGCGTGAAGGCTCAAGATCAGAACGAGCAAAGAAGATGAGGCCGATACTTAAATTGTTCTTTCAGTTGACCACCCCTTGATTTAGTACTGCGTTGTCTTCTTGTTATGGGAGTACGGCAACATTGTTGAACTGTTTTAAAAACCAATATTGGGAGAAAGATCTTGACATAATGCCTTTCCCCCAACCAAAGCAGACACTGGAACTGACCATAAAGGTGACCAGTAGTTGAATCGTGCTTGACCGGTGAATAGAGGATAGGGCCAAACAAGACAGACGTAAAGAATAAAAGCGGCCCACATTGTCCAAGTCGTTAAAGGCTTATTGTGACAACCATGTTATGTATTGGTTTTCATTTCTGTTATAAATAATATTTTGTAAAGAAAATAAATAAAGTATGTACCAAAAATATGATTTCTCATTTCTATACTCACAAACATATAGAAAAGAATAAGCTTTTTAAAATAATATTTTGTTCTTAAAATAGTCCTCTGGTGCTAAGATATTAGCATTGCAAGATTAATAAATCTACTTTTAATATTTTTCCCTTGTTCAAAAAAATCACAAAGATATGCTCTTATTTCAGAAGTGAACGCAGAGAAACCCCTGTAAAAAGACAATATACATAAAAAAGGTTGTTTTTTTTTAAAATACCGCTACCTGGAATACTTGAAATGTTTAAAGGCTTGAGATGAAAGCGTGTGACACAAATAATTGAGATACAGTATTACCTCGAGATACGAAAACCGCAAATTACGAAAAAAATCCAAGATACGAAAAACATGCAGCTGACAAACTGGGCATCACATGACTGAAAAGGTTCAAACATGCCGTGTTGCTGCGCTGTTCAATGACATTTGCCTGTCTCATTTCAGAAACATTGTAAAAAGCAGGCATAAACAAGCTTCCCTTGATCAATATTTTACTAAGAGACCATTAGTAAGAGACCATTAGTAAGAGACCATTAGTAAGAGACCATTAGTAAGAGACCATTAGTAAGAGACCATTAGTAAGAGACCATTAGTAAGAGACCATTAGTAAGAGACCATTAGTAAGCGAAGACGTTGGTGGAAGTGAGGCAACGAAAATGAAAGGTTTAACAGTAAATTAAAAAGCCCAAAACAAAAAAGATTTTTGTAATTAGAAAAGTTTAAAGATCACACAAAATTATATGCGTTTAAGTGTTAAGTTACATATGTTTAGTGTAATTGCACTATAAATTTAAGTGTTTATTTAGCATTGATTCATGCAAACTTTTTACATAAAGTTAAAAGTGTTTCGTACGTAGTGCCGTAATGTTTTCTGCCATCAGTTCTCCTCCCTACCACCTTCTCCGACTCTTCGCCATATCGCCTCACTCGCAAGATAAGGTTCACATTTGTGTAAATATTATTTTGCATTTATTTTATTCTGTTTTCATTGTTGTATTATTATTTATTCGATTTACAATGTGTGCTTTTAAGGATTGAAGAATCCTACTTTGTTTTTCTATGGTTTTCCATGATATTTTCAATTTTAGTGTTGTTACTGTTCTATGGCTTGGAATGGATTAGGCATTTTACACGTAAAACTTAGTTCGACATACGAAAAGTCCAAAATACGAAAGTCATCCCGGAACGGATTAATTTCGTATCTCGAGGTATCTCTGTACTTTACTTTACATTTTAAATTGCAAATACCTATATCGATAGACGGGGGGGGGGCAGTGCAAGGTAAATAAAAGAGTTTAAAAATTGGAAGATTTGGCTAGGAATCCCTCGACCGCAAAGATACAACACAAATTAACATCGAGACCACGATGTGATAATGTTCATAAGAAAGACTTCATTTCACAGCTGAACAATTAGTCCTAACTTTTGATTTGTTTATTCAATTGATAAATATCTGTAGTAATATTTCAAGTTATGTTTTAATTTTTAAAAATAAATTAACGATATGCTATATCTGCAACGATGTGCTTCAACACTTTTTTTTAAAATTTGATAAACAATGTTTTTAAAGAATTCTTTTTGTTATACTTCTTTCAACATAAAAGCAATTACATTTCCTCGACTTGGTGTATTTTCATCTGGCCCGTCCACCAGTCGAGGATATCTGATTTCCTACTTGTTGCAGTCGGATGTCCTTTTCTGGGACATTTTGAGTTGGTCCACATTTATTTTAGCTGTCACCACAACCCATAACGTTTGCTACACTATTGCTAGGGTGGCCCGTTTTATGTGTGGCATTTTAGTATCAATTTTTAATATGAATGCCACTTCCTTCAGGGATTCTAAAAAACGTCATTCTATCTTGCCAGTTTGAAATTCCCTTACATAGAAACGACGACTTTTTCAATGGCATGCCACTGAAATTATTTAAAAGAGGCATGTATCACTTCTTGCTTTTTAAAAAAGTTCGTGTCTAGCCTTAACAGCAACAACTAAGACAGCACCATCCATGTGGCACGTGGCGGCTGTATTCTTGTATATGGACGTTTTACTTTTTAAAAAAATATTCATATTATCTCGGAGCTGACGTCACTGAGCAGATAGATATATATAAAGATAGATAGATAGAAAGAGAGAGAGAGAGAGAGAGAGAGAGAGAGAGAGAGAGAGAGAGAGAGAGAGAGAGAGAGAGAGAGAGAGAGAGAGAGAGAGAGAGAAGAGAGAGAGAGAGAGAAAGGTCAAGAATCTGGTTTTACGCATCCTCAATGACTTTAAATAATAATACATCATGGTCTGAACTGAAGCAGTTTTCTCGGGATATTATCTGTGGCCCATAGGTGGGGAATGAGAGACTATGCGATCGGGGCCTTATGGACATTTAGCAATGACACAAGGCATGTGCACTGCTAAGGATAAAAAAAGAGTTTTAAAAAGTAATCACATTCTTAACGCAGTAGTTATATAAAATGAGCTTATGCTTAGGTTTAGTCGGTCTGATCTAGTTCAGATCTATTCTATTTAGCCTCAACATTTGAAACTATTGTTACTCAAATTTGATGTTAATCTCAGTCAAGTTGTTAATAATAGAACGTCATTATTGTTAAATAAATGGTAACTCACTGTATATCAATTTCTTACAGTGCACAGACAGTACATGCACTAATATTTGGCAGAAATATGACTCTATGCGATGCAAACAACTGGCCGTTTTTCTTTATCGGGTCAGCGTGAAAGCGCTTTTATCATCTGGTTTATGCACAACTGTCAAATTTGTATCGACTGTATAGAGGCTCAAGGTCTGCAAGACATTTGATTTACGGTTAAAAATCAGTCGAGCGGCTATTATCTCCACATAACCTTGTAATAGCATCACTCTTAGATATGTGATGGGTGACTATATCCATCTATCCAACCAACTTTCCATCTATTTAAACAAATTCCGTCCATTAATCTATATTATTCTTATACGGCTAACAATGGTTGTTTAAGGTGTGCCCAAAAACTGTAGCAGTGAACTTCGTGAGCTGCCCCTCTACTAAAAACAAGCAATAATCTTTATATAGTTTGTATCAACATTTAAAATGTTCTGAATAGGGTTTGTCATTTCTAAAACCGGAAAACGTCATAACTCAATGAGTAATGTTCTATTTTTAGATTACGTTTTAGCGGAACAATGTTTTGAAGTAAAATACAGTCGAATCAATATGTTCTCAAAATTGTTGGCATAGTAAAATTACGAAACTGTTTTTCCTTTTTTAAGTCCAATAAGCTGTCTTAAATTAACAAAGAATTAACAAATTAGCAGATGATAAGATACATGCTTCTTAATATACCTACATTTACATATTGACTCTTATCTTTTATTAAATTTTTTGAAATTTGTTTTGAAAAAAGATATATATAGCTCCAATATTAGGTTTTATGAGATGACATCACTGACCCTATGAATAATTCAAATATATTTGGTTAATAAATGATTAATATGTATAGTTTTGAACTTCAGAATTTTAATATCTCACAACTACAATTGGTCTACAATTGGTCTACAGTTGGTCTTCTACTTATAGCATTTTCTTCCCTTGGGGTCTTCAAATGCAATTTCTTGACGAATATAAAGAAACGGACGCTAGGGTAAATCTCACCCCCCTCCCCCGGAGGTCACTACTCCACACACCCTTTTTATATTTGATCTCCCCCTACCTGTATTCTAAAATAAGCACATCTTTTATATTTTTTATATTAGGAACACTTCGGCCGCTTTACTACCATAAATAATCGACACATGCGGGCTAACCATAGCCCATGATATATTACCGTTTCTATTGTAGGAACATATCCTGCTATTATAATAGATCAGCGGTCCAAAAATTTTTGAGATCAGGGATCGGATTTTCTGGAATTTAGGTTTTCCACGTACCTTTTAAAGAATTGTTTTTCGTATACTTCTTTCAACATAGATGCACAATACATTTCATCGACTTAGTGTATTTTCATCTGGCCCATCCACCAGCCCAGGCTATCTAATTGTGCACAGGCTGGGACAGGGGTTTGGACATTTGATTCTAATTTTTCAAAAACATAATTTTTATTTTAAAAAGACTATGAAACTGTGCTCTCCGTGTCACGGTGTGGTCCATTTCATTTAGGACCTTGCATCGGTGGGTTGGGGGCCCCTGCTATAGTATGGATCACCTCGCTAGGGCATCAGTGCACTTAGAGCAGCTGTACACAGCTGTGTGGAAAATGAAGTGTTGTATTCGAATCCCGATTCTAACAGAAGGGACGGTTACAATAAACCATGCAAGTAATGTGTTATTTGGTTCATTGGAGAGTTAAACAAGGACATCTCGAATTTAGGCCCTCAAGAAATACTGTATACAACGTCAGAAGACGTAACTCTTTACTTAATATGTCGGTCTGTCATGCCTACGGTGCTATAAATAGCTCTATTAACGCGGATGAAACGCCCGAGATCTGAACTTTAAAAAGTGGTTGTGATATAGTAAAAGCATTTGGTGGGTAATATTAAGTTTAAAGAAAATTTAATAAATCTGGTTTCAAAGAAATGGGTGTGGGGTGAATATTTATATAGTTAAGGGGCATGAACTAAAATTAGCGGTAGCGTAATTAAATGTGTGATGGATTAGCAATACTAAGGATTTATATATAAAGATAATTGTGTGTTATTTAAATTTAATTGTATTACATGTGATATTTATCCATCATTAACACTAATGTTGTCGTTTATTTTTTATTTTATTTTTTTAAGCTAAAAAAAAGCGGGGATATTTCTGTTAAATGGGCCTTCGCTTGGGCTGTAGTAACATAGTAAAGCCCAGACATGTCTTTTTTCTCTCAGAATTTCAGAGTATCACATAATATGACGTTTTACAAAGCTTCACGTGTGTTACGATATCAGAGTGCAGCCTCACACTAAATCAGTGTTTCTCAATTATTTTCTGTCATGCCCCCTTAGGAAGAAAGAAAACATTTCGCGCCCCCCCCCCGCGTCTGTAAATAGTATAATTTGCCTATAAAATTGTTATAAGTACACCTCTGCATATCGGTCAAACGAGCCCCCCCCCCTTTACGGAGCGTCGCGCCCCCAGGGGGCGCGCCCCACTATTTGAGAAACACTGCACTAAATACATACTTTAATGACAAAAAGTGATTTGAAAATACAGCTTTTATGGGGGGGGGGCGCGCAAAGCTTTGTGACGCCATGTTGCAGGGGGGGTCTAAGTTTTTGTGACGACGCGTGACGAGGGGGAGGGGAGTAAAAATCGCCAAAATTTGCGTGACGTCATTTATGGACGGCCCCCTAATACCCATTACTGACTACAAAATCCCATTTAATATGTTCACGTTTGTGGAGTTTTATTGTGTGATTTAATGTAAAAGTGTAAACATTTGATTAACAGAGTCATGCAAACATTCAGAGAGTAAATAGTCAGTTATTTTTGATATAGCAAGAGAGATCATGCATAAAATATTGTTTAAAATGTAGACCTGCCCTTCAAAGGTGGACATCGATGTGACCTTGACTCCTCGTAAGTATTCATAAAATAACAAGCTTTGAATCGATACGAACGTGCAACGGAAAATTTTACCTAACATTTAAAATTTTAAAAAGCTGAATAGGCGCCAGGAGCGTAGCGGGATGTACATATTTTCCCGGGCACCGATGTACAGATCACCATAATTAGGCTTACGGCGTTGTAACTTATATTACACCAAGTAAACAAGGGTGAGAATTAGGAGGGCAGCAACTTTATTGTTTATCCGCGGGCGCAAAATATCCTATCTACACCTCAGATGGGCTCGAAGACTTCTTAGGGTCAGAAAAAGAACTTCTTGGGTCGGACATGTCCTACTTCAATGAACCATCTCAAGTCTCAACCCACTGATCTGTGTGACTAACACGTCACCGACCAGACTTTCGACGATCAGAGAACGTTCCCAGACGACATCTCCATCGTCGATAAGGCACTTAATGAAATCAATGCGAATCTCAAACAATAAGACTTTTTAGCATAAATCGGTACACAAAAGGGATACGCTTTTCTTTATATTTTGTATTTCTTTTTTTTTGGGTGGAAGATTGTTCCGGTTATGATTAGAAAAAAAACGAGGTGTTATTGAATGTCTTAGCAAGTATCATGGAGAAACTTCATGGCAATCACGTTGGCAAATATATTAATGCGCAGTGAAGATCCGTGTAGCCCCAATATTTGACATCTCCGGGTCGGAAAATGAAACCTGGAGCCTGTTTCAGGAATGCGCTAAGCATGCACCATTGGGATTCCTAGACAGGTAAGGTTTCTTCAATAATAACACTTTCAGATTATTTTTCTTTCAGACGTCTCTGAAGGCATTATCGAAACGAAGAATGAACCGCAAGACATTTTAAAAAATGCGTATCTGATATTTTACAGACGCTCCTTCTATATAGAATACTATTGCATCCTACGCTCATCCACGGTTTATGTCTAGTCTTGCATTTTTTATTAAAGATTTGAATGTTTGATAGGATGACCCTGTACAAATACATCTATTTATTGCAGCGCGGACTGAGTAGTTCCTGAAGATTCTAATGTATCAGTAAACCACTAGACTCTGACATAAATGCTTTCTCATTTGCTGAAGAAAGTTTTCCTGCTGAAAAACGTAAATAAGTTTAATAAGAGGTTTTACAACCAACTAGACTCTCAGAGGATTGTAAAAGACTTCAGGGCAGCTTCATCCCTGTAGAAAACGTCTCAGAATTCAGCTGCTGTGACACGGATATTATTTGACACCAATCAACTTCACTCCAGCAACATAATTTACCCCATCACTTTGATTTGTGTATCTGAGACAGACATTTGATGATGTCGTTTTCTTGGATAAACAATTTGTGTCCTCATTTTCATGAGCTGGGACACAAAAATATGTGGCCTTAAATTCAGTGTCTTATCACCTGATATACACTAATACACACACAAAATCCCTTTAATTTACATAGCCTTCCTGTGTGTGTTTTTATCTTATCTTAACAGACGCTCCTTGAAGATTTGTGCGTCCACAGACCATGACAGATGATCTGTTGGCAAGTGATGCAGCGTTCACAGGCCACGGCTTTATAGGTTCCACGCATTACCCAGCCGCCTAACTTAGTGTTAGGTACCCATTCGGAGCTGGGTGACTCAGGGACGCCCTAGGCCCCGGGATCAAATCCTTGCCTTCACACGGATTCGAACCCGTAACCATTGGTACGCCAGTCGAGCGCGCTGCCACTCGACCACCCCTCAACGATTTCAACTTGATCTCCAATAACATCTTCAAAAATATTTTTCTCAAAGTGTACTAATTATAAATATCCCCCAAGACAAAAGCGTTGTTATTGTGTGTAAAGTGTAATAAAGCGTGGGGCACCCATGACACAGAATTTTGTATGACTCCACAAAGACAGTGGCTTTTCAGAATGTTGTTTGTAAACGTTTCCGTTGATGCAAGTGCAAGTAAGTGGTATGTGAGATTTTGACACATTTTTTTAAATATTACAATGGGAATATTGGTTTTAACTCATGCCGTATATTAGTATTAGTGTATTAGCAAACGATTGTGATCTTGACGAGTGGAAGGCAATTATTGACACCGATGCCATCATGGCATGGACATTTGCTAAGTACGTTGAGATCATAAGGATGATGACATTGACATAGTGTCGTGATTTTATTTTAGTGCTACTATTAATTCGTTTGACAGTTGCTAGGCATCGAGCAATAAGATTGTATCGTGTTTTTAGTGGTGAGCTGGCCTTTATGTATATGAAATATTGAATGACCAGGCATCAGATAAATTTGGATTCAAATTTGTGCTGCTTTTGAAATAGTCTTGATTTATGTTTTAATCAGGTAATAAAACTTAATGTTTATGGATAGGACCAATAAACATTGATCTCTTGGCCAAAAGCTGAGGGTCACACTACCAAAAACAAATGGTTTCATAAAACATTATTGACCACAAGTCTAGACTACTACCTGTTTTAATGAAAATTTTATTTAAAAAAAACAAAACAATAAATTTGAGAATTTAAAAGCACAAATCTTTGAAAGTTTAAGGCATAACCAGAATATTGTTGTTGTTTTTTTTAAAAATCAGGTTCCAAATGGCCTTAATTATTAAGCAATTATTTGATCTATTTACATAAATGAGTTTTTTAAAATTATCATCTCAGCAAATTTAATGATATTGTCATAAATGAATCTTCATAAACGTGTAAATTAATTTTGATGATTTTTAAGACATCCCTTAACAAAATAAATTCAATTCTGATTAATCAGAGAAAGAAAAGAAAGTTTGATTTTTTTAGAACACTTAGGGCAATATGCATTTGATAAATGGATATGCTTTGATATTTTTCTCCTAATTAAGCTTCTACATATTAAATTTGTATTGAAATATACACTTTAAACCCACCCCCACCATCACAACACACACATACACACACCCAGCCTTTTTTTCAGGGAATGCAACAAATTACTGATTCTGAAAATACTGACATTACTAATCTAATTTTATTTTCTGATTTGTTACATGCTTACTCATTGAAGAATCTTGGGATTTTTAAGGAAAATTAAAAACACTAATAGTAAGTTACTTTGTGAATGACTTTAAATTTTTAAATAATCACACAAGTCCACAACAAAAATTGAGAAACAGCCTCAAAAAGATTTAATCAATTTAACACGGCTGGCTCTATGTGGACCATCACGTCATCATCATTGTGAGACCTCAGAGTGTAAGGGAAACCTGGGTACAACTTTCCAGTGTTACAATCCGTCCAGGTGGTAACTCCAAGATTACCTGCTCCTGTCTGGCCCTGGCATTTTAGATGTTAGTAAAAAATTGAATGAAATATAAAAAATTGTAAGATTAAAAAAAGAATTAAATGAAATTATTCAAAAGCCTATTCAGATAAGATTTCTGTTGTCACCTTGTCATTTTGTCTTTTGTCGTTTTGTGTGGTCACTAATGTTCCCTTTAAGCTGCGGGATTGCGCGGCCACGCAGATATCTGACCGACGCCGCGCAGCCGTTTAGGATTACCGCGCAGAAAATTTTGTAAAATATTGCACAAAAAATAGATGCTGTACACAGCACATGGACCGACGAACCTTAGAGGGAACATTGCAGGTCACCATTTTAAAAAAATGGATTTTGGGTTATTAAACAGACAATATTCACCCCAAACCCCCTCCTGTATCAAAAATAAATGAAAAAATTTCAAAGAAGGTTTGTGCTTTACTAAACTATCTATGAACAAGAAATGGGACAACATGTTACAGAGAATTTGATGATTTTTTTGCTGATGTAATTTGTTAGAAGTCATATCAAACTCAAACCAACTTCATCCAACATTTATATTAAAAATAAGTTAAAGTAAACATTAAAAATATACCTATATCCTTTTAAATACTGATTTTCAATAAAAATAAGAGCTCAATAACGAAATGTTTATTTACCACACACTGCATCTCCAATATCAGTTTGCATAATTTTTCTATGAGCTATTCTTTGCAGAAAGACGATTTCACTAAGCATGACATCTTTTGACCCAACACGAAAATATTTTCAAAAACCAACAACCTGAGAGGCTCACCTTAGGATCCATAGCAATAATGACTAACTGGAATCTGTTCTTCCATGCACGGTGCTGAGAAATCTCCTTAGTAACAAGCTGACAAGCTTCATGGGGACTTTTGCCCTGTGACAGAAACAACCAGGTATTTAGAGATTATTCATTAATCATCAATACAATGTAGATATATTTGAAAATTATTTAAATTCTCAATTTTTCAGTCTTCTCTGAGCAAATAAACTTGAATAATAAATTTCTACTAATTTATGAAATGCCACCTAGATTAATTATATGATTTGCTAAAAAAAATTGGTAATATGTATTTAAAAATAATTCTAATAATTTTTTTTAAAATGACCTGCTTTAAAAGATCCACAACTTTATAGCTGGGACAGAACTTAAGAATTTCATCCCCATCACCAGAGCAACATGCAGCACCATATAAAGAGTCTATAAAAAAAAATTCAGCTTGATCTATAGTGTTCAAATTAATCAGAATATTTTATTATTTTCAATAATGATAAAAATATTTCAAGTGTCACCATGGAATTCTTATCAAGCAAATTAAAATATGTAATGAGTGCAGGGAAAACTCATTGATGTTGAAAAATTATGGTTTAAAAAAATAGTATTTCCAAAATAATTAAGGATCAAAAGTAAAACTAAACTCACCAGCATACAATCCACATCCAGGTAATGAACTGTCCCCTACTCTTCCAGGATGTTTACCAGACATCCCACTGGTGGACACACCTGAATGAAGAAATTAGACTTTTTAAAAAAAGACAGGACAACATCACATCAAATTATTTCTTTAACTTCCCATTTTTACCCAATAACAGTAAGACATGTTTTCATGTAGTATTATATACCACCTTATCAGTTGGACTTCAAACATTCATCAGATTTTCAATGTCATAAAAATCATAATTTATTTTAAGAGTTTTGACACACCTGTGTTTCAAGTTAATGAGCGAGTCATGCAAAGACAGTTGCTAACACTCGTGAATGTACATTCTTTTTTGGGTCGACCCGTTAAGCGCTTAGGACCCGGTTCATTTATCGCATGCGAGCCTCATCAAGCGGGCATCATCATAGAAGTACTCCTCCGCAGGTATCAGGACTTTTCCTTCCAATTCCCCGCACAGCTCGGGGCACTCTTCGAGTACGTGGGCCACCGTCTCCTCCGGGTGGCCACACAGCCAACAGGCCAGTTCCCTTCTAGTGTTGAACTTGTACAGGTAGCTTCATATGGGACCATGTTCAGTTCTCATTCTAGTTATGAGCGTCTGATTGCTACGCCCAATTTCGCACCAGGAGTCGCTTTTGCTCGGTCGCGGCATGTACTGGAATACTTTTCTGGCCATGCTTCCAGATGCCCAGCCCTCAAGCCATTTCTCTCTGAAATGGTCTTTAATCCACGCTCTGACTCCCAGCTGGGTCATCGGGCTGTCGGTTTGGGGCTGAGCTGACCCATCTCTTGCTAACTTATCGACCTTGTCTGAATGAGGCTCGCCACTGTGCCCAGTGATATACTGAAGGACTACTTTTCCGCCTCTTGCTAGGATTTCACCTACTGTTTCCAAAATGACTCGGACCGTTTTTGTCTCCAGAGAGGATCGAACCACAGTCTCGAGCGGAAACATGAGTCAGTGAAGACTACGACGGTCGGGAAAACCTTTCTTCTTGCTAGACGTCGGCGCACTTCCTTCAAAACCCCTGCAGATCACCTCTGCTAACACTAAAATATGCTTCTCTTGCTTTCTTTAACAGTAAAGAAAGTTGCATGTGGATGTCTCACCTGCACAAATGTTACCTGTGCTATCCATTGCCAGGAGCCCAAGTGTATCATGTCCAGCAGACTGAGCTTGGGCAAGTGAATTGGGCTCACCACATGGCTGGTGATGTTAGGAACTTGCATTAAGTAACAGGAGTACATGTAGCTTGAATTTCTTAGTGAAATCTCAGAATGCAAAACATTTCTAAGATAATTGAAATAATAAAAATATACTTTTAAAATAGGGCTCATGTTGATGAATTTGTTTAAACCAATTTATTATTTCAGTCAAAAACTTAATATTTTAATAAAAGAATGAATGTTATTACTATTTAGATTTTTTTAAACTTTAAAATCTCATAGTTTCATCAGGTTTAAACTTTTATATACTAAAATGTTTGAGTTACAAACTTACAGAATTCACACCAAGGTTTGGCTGATATTGGAAGCCAAGTGATTTGGCAAATAATGCAGCACCTGATCCAGTTAGAATACTGTGTGGGCTTTTGTCCATTACTTGACGGGCTATAGAGATGGCTTGTGAGAATCTGAATTGGATTAGAATATCAGTCTTCTTTACTCTCTGATCCATTGCTTAGGTCAGTTTATTTACCCAATATTCCTAAAAAGTTTAAGAGGACCAATAGAAATCATTTGATATGTTTGTTCTATTAGAATTAGAGTTTTAATTTATAAATAATAAAATATTTAGAGTCCAGCTCACTGGAAGAGTAAGTACAACAGCTATAAAAACTAGTAAGAAAGGTAAAATATAAATAAGTTACAATAGAGTCAAGCTGTGTTGATCATATTATTATTTAAAAAACATTTGTGTAAAAAATACAAATTACCCCTGCAAGGCAGTAACCGCCCCAAAGCTCAGACTATTTCCATCCATTATTGCAGCATCAAGTTCCAAAACATTGTTAGAATTTCGCCATCCAGAACATCCGACATGATATGGGCCATAAAAGGGATCCACTTCTGCTACTGTGAAATTTCAAGTTATTTAAGTCCATTAATCCATTAGTAAATTTGTTATCTCAACTTCATGAATGGCTATTGTATTAGTTTCACTTTCATATATTTCTTGCAAGCAGAGTGTGACTAATATTAGAAGTGTTATATACTGATGTTTAATTGCATTTTAGATTATCAAAAGTAAACTTTAAGATTAAAATTTGTATTTCAATAATAATAAAATTTAAGCAAAAAAACTGAACTAGATCAACATTTTTCCTTTTTACATTTAATTAAAAAAATTAATAAAATATGATAAATTTACAAGTGATACCAGCCTCCACAGAATCCAGAGCTGATTGGCCGTCTGCTAGGCTCCTGGCAGCCTCTAATACTGGAGCATGAGAGAAAGCCCAAGTACCCACTACAGTAAATGGATGGGGCATACCTGATTTTAGAGATTAAAGAAAGATTAGTTTAGTACTAGAGTAACAGTAACATGCCTTATTTGTTTTTATACATTTAAAAAGACAAAAAATACATTTAGATTCCATAGTATTTCACAAGATAAAAACAATTGTTGATTGATTCCTTTTAAAAATGTAAAGCAGCTGTAAACCTACTCAACATTTGGGAGAGGAAATCCTCCGGAAAATATATGGCCCGGTGATAGAAAATGATATCTTGAGAATTCGTACAAACCAAGAGCTATTCAATCTGTACAAAGACCCTCCCATCGTCACAAGTATTAAAAAAGGAAGACTACGCTGGGCAGGACATGTTGAAAGGATGCCAGAGTGTAGAGCACCAACAATTATTTACAGGCAGAAACCAGGGGTCAGACGCCTCACTGGTCGCCCAAGACTGAGATGGATTGATGATGTGGAAACGGACCTACGACAGTTGGGGTTTCGGGCATGAAGAAGGAAAGCCATCAATCGATCTGAATGGCAGGATGTGGTGGAGCAGGCCAAGGCCTCTGATGATGATAAAAGCATTGTGCATTGCTGAATTGATTAGGTGTATACTGTATAGTGTATACACTGACTGGATGTATTTATTTTTTACACTGAAACACTGTTTACCATTAGTAATTTATTCCGAGAGCCCAGGCCCTATACTTGTATTTTTAAATTTTTATTTAATGATATTTTTGGTGACTATAGCGAATAACATTCACATCTCTTATGGCTAATAGTAAATAAATTACATTTTACTCATTGTACAATTATGAACATAATTTAAAGTATAAGTTATAAGTGACTAAATCTGAATGATTTTCATTTATCTGAAAATGTAAAAGTATTTATATGTCAGAACTAATTATAACTTTATGTACATGTTTGTTTTTTTAAAATTAAACTTAGTTAATTACAGTTGGATGAGGAAAAAATGTTGGTTGTCTATGTGACGTGTGCGTGCTTTGGTTTAAGGCTAAGACTAAGGCCAGTGGTGGGGGATGTGATTTACAAGATGACCTCCCTTGCAATCATTGCAACTAATAATCCTTTTTTCACCACCTAAAATACAAAATGAGGCAGCCCATTTGATTAAAATCGAACTACAGAAGGGGGTAATGTTACTATTAATTTGGGAACTTGACTTGAGTATGAGCGCTTTACTGGCTTAACAAAATAAAAATAGTAAATGTAAATGATTCAATCAAGATATTACATCCCCTATCGCCTATCTCTGCTTCGATTCTCAACTCAATGAATTCAATGTAAATTAATGATTACAATGGATTTACAGTAAAGTCTATCTTAAAATCAAGTTAAAAATACTTAAACTTTGCTTCTATTTTCCGATGTAAAATAAAATTCGCACGAATAACGGCATGCACTGAGAAGAGTTCAGTAACCGAGTTCATTCATCTATGTACTACATGACTTTTCTCACATTTTGCGAGGATACTGTTAATGAGTTAATGTTAATAATTGTTAAAATATTATTAATTAGAGTGGATATCATGAGAATGTGTATATTATTAATTAACCTGAACTTATCCCGTAAATATAAAACTTCTACAGAGATTGATACAATGTTAACCCATACAAAATATTTATTTATGATTAAATAAAGGTTTCACAAGTCATTTGTCACATTAAAACATTGATTATTTTTGTTATGCCGCTATCTTCACCTTACGCTTACTAATTTAATTTTAATTACCTGTAATAACCTGTATGAGTTTTTTTTTATTAATACATATTATAAACGAATTAATTTTTGATAATTAAGATGTGTATTTCTTATTTCTAAAATTTAATTATAGGCAAAAAGCTTAATAATCCCCCGCTTCCCTTCTTGATTTAAATTAGATCTACACGTTCAGGCCGGTTTTGTTATCAGATAAATATATTATTGGAAGAGTTTGGCACGAGCAATGCACGATTTTTAAATCTTTTTCTTTAACCCTTCACCTTTTTTTTAATTTGCGCATGCGCGGCATCGGGTATGCCTTTTACGAATATAGATATAATTTGCAATTGCAATGCTAAATCTAAAATAAGCAATTTAAGTATTTAGCATTCAAAACTTTGATGCATGGTTACTACGCTGTTGTAAATTAAATATAAAACTATTTAAATAAAAATTGTAACAATACACAGTATAACAAACTTGACTTGAGTATTAGATGGGGATGTGGAAGGTTACATTTAATAAATTCAATTATAATACAATAAAAAAGCACTTTTGATTATTTTTATATTCTATGGTTTAAATTTAATTGCAACTCTTTTTTCAAATCATAAATTAAACCCCAAAAAATAAACTGCTCGTTATAGCAAAGGGTAATTACAATATTAATTTAATATTTATAGTTGGCCTTTGGTGTTTCATTAAAAAATGTTTTACATACAAAGAGAAAAAAATAGTTCAGGTGATATATATCTAGACTCAGACCTACTCCTACTCCTTTGCGTTGGCCTCTAGTGGGGTTGGAGTAGTCCCAAGCGGTACTTTTTTCTCCAGTTATATTTTAAAACTTCATTGTTGTGTTGTTTGATTTTTCATCCAGAAAGGGAAGAGAGGGGGAAAAATCGTGTCATGTTAGCTATAACAGGCGCTATCTACTCATTATTCATTACCGTTTAACAATTTATATAAAAAATGAATGATCCAAAGTGTTTTTTGTTTATTATTAAAGTTTGTTCTATGTATGTAATTTTTTTATTTTAAAAAATGAAACAAATATTATATATTAAAATTATTATGAAAATCATTTTTTAAAATTATTTTCTTTTCAGTGTGTTTTAGAAATATGATGATATCTTCACTTTTTTAAAATTTGAGCCATCTACGCTATGTTCCCCCTTGTTATCAATAATAATATTATTATTATTTATTTTATTTTTTTTGCAAAATGGTTAAAATAATTGCTTTCAACATTTTAAAAGATTCTTCGGTTACTCAGATGTCAGTATCGATTACACCCAATAAAAATACATCTTAATTATGTCCCCTAGCCTAGATGAGGAAAAGAAAAGAAGGGGAAAAAAATCAGAATGAAATTATTTGTGCAAATTCAAGTCGTAGGATGTTATATAAATAAATCATTGGCTTATAAATTATAGGCTTATTTGTGAGTAATATTTTTTCATAATTAATATTTTAGGTTAATCTTTGTAAATGTGTTAGTGTTAGCATTTAAAACCATCAATTTAAAATCGGTAAATTTATATTATGTTATAGTTATAGTATTTACAGTTACAGTATTTGTATTTATAGTGCATAGTATCAGTATAGTCTTATACTTACAGTTATAGTTTCAGTTATAAGTTATAGTACTGACGGTATTGTTACAGTATTTAATACTATTTAGTATAGGTATATTATACGCAGTGTCTGCTGCTACGATTTAGTCTTACTCTTAGCAACAGTCAGTAATCTGTAAACTACGACTGGTCATAGCACTAGACACTAGTCTTAGTCAGTAAACTAAAGCTACGACTAGTCAGCAATAAAATTATTTCGTAATGTTACAAGTTACGACAAGTCGTAGCAGCAGATACTTCATTATTTATTTATAATATATATATAATTTAGATGTGCATGCATAACATAGTAAACAAAAAGGTTTTTCTTCCTAAACTTCCTTATTTCTTGCATTTGAGCCATTTGCATAGCAGAACAAATTTAATTGCTACGACTAGTCGTAGCTGTATCCCGTAAACTACTGCTACGACCAGGGCCGGATTTCCACCTAGGCCTACAAGGCTCCGGCCTAGGGCCCAAGCCAGCCTAAGGGCCCCGATGGTGGAATCTTTACATAAGCTCAAAAAGATTTACTTTAACCAAGAGAAAAAATCTTGAATTTAGAACATTTGAGGAAAACTGAAATTATCATAAATAAATTAACAACTAAACAACAAATTGAAACATAAAAAATATATTATTCCAAATAGTAAAACAAAGTTCTATTGTTTAATGACCCTCTCTTTTATATTCGTAATAGAAATATCGATATCAGGATGTCTGACTTCAATAAAATCTAAGCGGGTTTCAGAAAAGAAACGGAATAAAGAAAACAAAATCGAAAAAGAAAAAGTGCTTCTTCGTAATGTATCTAAATTAAACACATTTTTCATCTAGACCTAGTTCTGGCTCTAGTCCTAGAACAAAAGTAATTGTACTAGTGCATTAGCCAGTGTCAGTTGCAGCGATGCTGCGAATGACCGTCAACAGGCAACTCCAAAAAACTTGTCTGACTGCAACTAGCTACCTGAAAACATTATTTCTGAAAAACCCGTAACAGCCAGTGGTGTAATGGAGGGTGGGCGCGGGAGGGCTTTACCCTCCCACCTTTTTTGACAGGGAGGGCGCGCCCACCCTGCATGGAGGGCATGCAATTTCAATTATCTTCAATTTGACTTTTGAGACTGTGTTAGCTGTAGAACTTGTACCTTTGAGAAAAATACGCCGCGTGAAAAATTTGAAAAAGAGGCGCCCTCTCATCTCTTTCTTTAGGACTGGTAACAGCTACACAAAAAAAAAGATTATTTAGAAAATCCTGAGTATATTTCTTCTTTAAGTGACAATCCTGATGAGTGGATGCTAGACGAAGTTACATTGGAGTGCCTTGTTCAAAATGGCATGAAACAAAATATTGATGCCGACTTTTCTTTTTCTAGGCGTCAATACACAGATAAAACCAGGTATCTACCGCTGTCACTTTTTTGCCAAACATTAAGAAATAGTGAAAACGACCTCGACCTTGGCTCATATTTTTGAAGATGTTTGGGAAATTGCGGTCACTAGCTAATGAAGTGTTCAATGACTGGAAAACCACAGTTCAAAGATTGAAGGAACATGAGAATTGGGAAGAACACAGGTCAGCATTTGCGACACTATCTAGGAAGAATGATGGCGGTAGAGTTGACAATAGTCTTGTTCTTCAAACAGAAGAAGAAATAAAATACTGGTATGAAGTTTCAAGGCGCATTGTGGCTGTTGTGAGGTCACTTTCTGCACGCGGATTGCCGTTTAGAGGTTCCCATGAGAGATTTGGATTTTAAAAAAACAAACAAAAAACACTGGGAACTATGTTATGACTTATGACCAAGAACTTTTGGCGGAGTTTGATCCTTTTCTGGACGTACACATAAAACGCCATGGAAACAAAGTGGCACAACATCATATCTGTCGTCAAAAATATGCGATGAAATGATCAATATAATGGCAGAAAAGGTAATAAATACAATTATGACTGAGATCAAACTTGCCGAAAAATTCTCTATCGCTGTGGGCTCAATTCCAGACATTTCTCATGTAGATCAACTTTCTTTAATTGTGAGATATGTCTCTGAAGACGGATGTACTGTCGAACGATTTTTGAGATTCATTCCAGTATTCATTCATAGTAATATACATTGTATTATTCTGATGTTTATTAAAGTCAATTAAAGATTATATGTTCTGTACTGGTGCATTTAATTTGCTAAATTTCCAAAATAGCTTCGACATGGTTGGGGGGCCCAAAAGTGAAAAGTGCTTAGGGGCCCTGTGTCTCTTAAGTCCGGATCTGGCTACGACTAGTCGTAACACTAGCCAGAAAACAGAAAACTAGTCGTAGCAATAAAATTATTTCGTATTAGTATTGTTAGGACAAGTCGTAGCAGCAGACACTTCATTATATTTATTTAAATATATTTAATGAACGTATCTGCTTTTCAGAATAAGAAGTACAAAAATTACAATTACCAGCACTCATTGTGGTTTTAAAATTTTAAATAAATTTAGATTTTATTATTAATACACACACTCCTGCCTATAAATAGGTATGTATTTTCTTTTTGTAACAAAACAAAATAATTTTATTGTTACGACTAGTCGTAACAATTACAATACATGTAGTAATAGGCGATGTGCTTACTGTTACAACTAAAGTTGTATCTAATAATTTATTCACACAGTTTTGGCTTTTCAACGTGGTATATTAAAGCGTTAATTGGCCTAGGTATACCACTGCTAAAATATTGAGTCGACCCAGATATGGTCGTCTATTTTTTCTTCTATTTTTTTTAATTTAAACCATAATTAGGGTGTTGGCGAACCTGGTGATTGTAATTTTTGTACTGCTTATTCTGTAAATCGGATGCGTTGATTAAATATATTTTAAAAAAATTTAGATTTTAGAATTAATACACATATAAATAAGCCCAGATCTATTACTATTACTATCGTATTATATATGCGTATAAAATATTATGAAGAGTTTGTTAAGATATTATAGCGACTTAGATTTTTCGAAGTCTCTATTGCTAAGACTAGTCGTAGCACTAATTTACTGGCTAGTGTTACGACTAGCAGGGGCGGATTAAGACTGCACGGGGCCCCTGGCTGCAATTTAAACTGGGGCCCTATCCAACCAGTGTACCTTTAGATAACATGATTGCTAGCAGCTAATTTAAGACTGTAACTTGTAACTATTCAGCAAAATAGATTGTATATGAAAAAACATAACACGAAGAAATAACTGTTTGCCGGTATCGTAAAATTGAGTGTAAAAGACAATATAAAGAATAAAAAATACATAAATTAAAAATATGCCACACACCGTGGGATCGATCCCGCGACCGCTGGCATCAAAGGCCTATGAACTTTCGATTAGACCAGCTGAGCACAGCGCAAAAATTGTCAATTTACGACATATAAGTGATATTCTTATATAATTTCTCTTTGTGAGCCTATCAAATCAGGTTTTTCCGATTACTATTTTAAGACTATTATATCGGAATAGAGATCACATTAATAATAATTGATAAGATTTTATTAATTTGTTTAATTTATCAAAATTTCAGCGATTCATGTAAACATTTGTCCATTTTTATTATAAAATGTACTAAATTTGGGGGCCCCTAAATCATCGGGGGCCCCTGGCTTTAGCCCGTTCAGCCCCCCCCTTAATCCGCCATAGACGACTAGTCGTAACAATAGAAACATCCTATATTTTATATAGGCCTAATTTAAATAGGCACTACATATTTAAAACTAGATCACTTTTACTTAGACTACAGTATCATATTATTGGCTATTTGCACACAGAAATTATCGCTAGGGATAGTTAATTAAATAAAATAATACAATTATGGTTTTGTTTTCAACCAGCTTGTACTTAACCTCACGGTGACACAGACATAGTTCACATAGGCATAGGCAGGGCCAAAAGTTTGTTTTATTATTAGCCATAAATTAATTAATAATTTGAAGGGCTGTTAACGATTAATTTAAATTTAATAATTAACTTTTGAAAAATTAACAATTACAAGTAAATATAATTATGACTAGTTTAACAACATACAAACACTCTAGTAATCAAAGCTGTGCTAATACAAATGTAATATAATGAGTTTATTACGACAGGGAAACATTATTGGGTTTATAAACTTCATTTTTCCTGTTTTAATTTCATCTTCAGCCTTTGAGGCCAGCTGACATGGCCACACTGCTGCTCCTTGCACTAGCTGCTTTAGTTTTTAATGTGTGTACTCATGCAGCCGTTGTGCCTCCTGACAGCACTACGGAATACATCTTAATGAAAGGAGCAAAACCCAAAACGGTAATGTGATAATTTAACTTTGTCCTATTTAAGGACAGGGGAATATTGTATTGGTTTTGAGTTGCTGTCGGGAATAGGTTTTAGCCTTTCATGGAGTTTAAAATTTAAACTTAAGCACTCACTCTAGTGAAACACACCACCATAAGGCAGTTTTCTGGCCACAACTACAATACAAAACAAAAATTTAAAGGCAAAATTTTGATTACTTTTCTTGTTAAAGAAAATATGTCATGAAGAAAAGAATTGTAATCTCTCTACAGAAATAATTGCTATGAAAAGGGGTTTGAAAACAATTATAATTTAATAAAAAATATGTTTTTAAAGAAAGTGTTTTGTTTTGTAAATTTTTAAAAAGACCATACAAACATGCAGACCAAAGACCACCTGTTGGCCAAACATTTACGTAGCTATTGATTTTTGTCTCTCACCATTTACAACACGCTTTATCTCCCAGGGCTCTATTGTTATGGTTTCACCTGGACATTATTGTAAAGCCTGTTTGACCAGTGTTAAACTTTTAGGCTAAAAAATAAAGATTCAGATCTCTGCATCCTCCCATACTTAAGCTTACACCAAAACACATTAATTTTGACAAATTTGAACAACCCTATAGTTATCTTTGTGGGTAATCAAAAAGTTTTACACATCTTGAAAGATGGAAGAAGTAGCAAAAATAAACCAAGCTGTTATCTAGGAAAATAAACTAGAGAAGAAACAAAAAATAAGCTGTGAAGTAACAAAAACTGATGCAAATAAAAAAGAAAATAAGCTGCAGTTTATGGACCATGCAAAATAGTCTTTTTATGATGTGTGGAAGAGTAAGTGCAGCAAATGTGGCATCTGCTGGGTAAAGATCACAGTGACACAGTAACTGACTTAATGATTCTTGGCATGTTTCCAGTCATCTTGATAAGTCTTTGCACTGTATTCAAAACAGATTAGGACTGGAGAGTGAAGGTGACAACATGGCTAACTCTCCCTGAGTCCTTTATCAGGCTCATATATAATAAAAGGTCATGTTCTTTCTTCACTAGCTTTTAGATTAACATACACATTCTTGATGGTTTGAGCCTAACTCTTTAAACCCTCCTTGGCTACCTGCTCCATCATGGTGGGCAGTGGTATGAAGGTGTATAACATTTTCACTTGTTTACCCTGTCCTCCGTGTTGATGTCCAGGACAGGGGCCAGCTGAAGTCAACAGATGTGCATCTCTTTGTTGGGGTCAGGCTGAAGGCCAGGGATTCCTTTTAGTAGGGCATTCTATTTGGGCTCATAGGGTCCTTAAACACTTAATATTTTTTAATACCCTAACACTGAAATGAGATCTTTGGTTTCAATGACAATGAAAGGGGTTTTTATTTGTTGATGGATAGGACACACTTTGTTCTCTCCGAAACGCACCCCAAAGTATTTGTATTTGAAATTTGCCCAAATTTTGACGATTACACTTATTTAAAATGATCAAGTGGATAAAAGATCAGAAGAGTTACTTTGTAAAATTGAATCCTATGAAAAGAATTTGAATTTCTTTTACTTTAAAAGTATATTTTTAGTGTATAATTAAAGACTTTCAAATTTTTTGAGGCAACAATTCCTAATTTTCATTAATTTGGGTGTAAAATTAAAACATCATATTTATTATCCAAAAAAGTAATATTTTTAATGAATTTATTTCCTGCAAATATATTTTTGGTACCCCAAAAAATATTTTTAGTCAATCAGTTATTTTATTAGTATTATTATAATTTTAATAACAATAAAATATTATCACAGTTGAGGCACCATTAGCTACCAGCAAGAAATACAAACTAATAATTTCTGGTCTAAATTTTGATGTGTTAAAATTGCATTATTGAACCTAATTTAGGCTTATCTTTGTTTCAGCCTGACGCTTATCTCTGCTCAGCATATAGTGTGGATAAGATTAAAAAGTATATTTGTAAGTTTTTAAATGCTTAAGAAACCTATTATTTTTTAACCTCTCTGTGTCACTGTATTTCCTACTCCAAAATCCTTTCATTCATCCCCAGGCTACTAGAAGGAGCACATTAAAATAATTAGGTCAAATTGTATATTAAGTTAGTTTTCTTCTCTCCGACATTGGCTGCACCTTTCTCTTGCTCATGTTGTTGCTAAATATAGCTCTAATTCTACATAACTCTGTATTTCCTTCTGTAAAATAATAACCTTAGACCTAGAAAAATAAACATTTAAGTTTACTTCATTTTATTATCTTTTATACATAATATTTCTTCTGTTAAGCAACAGCATTTGATAACTATGTCAAAACAAAGATATTTGAATTTTGTATTTCACCTTGTTTGTTTTTAAATAAATGGAAATTTAAGAAAACACATTTCAAACACAAATTTAAAATATACAAATGTTTGTAAAAAGTTTTGTTTTTTTTTCTTTTGGGAACCAATGAGATTATAAAGTAAAAAATAAACTTTTCTAACTTTATCACATGTGTAATTCTAAACCCTCTTGAAGAACAGTGTGTCTTTTTTACTTTGGTCTCATTTGATCCTTGTGAAATACATGTACTAAATTGTGTCTATTTCTATATTTTTAAGCTTTAAAGTGATAAAAAATTAGATCTATTATTTTATTCTAGTATTTCAAACTTCAATTGTTGCTATTGTACTCTACTTTTATAATTGATTGGCAGATAAATTTGAGGCTGTAGCCAATGCATCAACTGCGCATCACATGCTTCTCTATGGCTGTGATGGCGAGCCATTTTCTAATGATCCAATTTGGTGAGTATAATCATCACCATAGCTGCCCTCAACAAATAATACTAATTAGAACTCCTTAACTGTATAATTTTCTCTTTCTTTACAATGAAGCTGTTATATAAAAAATAATGGTACATTCTTAGATAAAGCAGGCTTTTAAATTAAAAAATCTGACATAAAACATTTTTGAGTCATTGAGCATCATGAGCCTAAGTGCTTCAACTTTTAATAACAATTAGAGTGATGACTGTCCCCAATCCTTGTAATTCTCTTTCAAGCCTCTCTAAACCAGGGTAAAGTGCCCCAGGATTGGAAATTAGCTAACGTAACTCCACTCTTTAAGAAAGGGGATAAATCAGACCCTGGTAATTACAGGCCTGTATCACTCACTAGTATCACCTGTAAATTACTAGAACACATAATATATAGTAGAATAGTTAACCACCTTGACAAATATAATGCCATATGCCCACATCAACACGGCTTTAGAAAAAACAGATCATTTGAAACACATTTAATAGGTTTAATAGATGAACTATCAAAAGGCTTAGACAAAAATGATCAAATAGATACAATATTACTAGACTTCTCAAAAGCATTTGACAAAGTTCACCACCTTAGTTTACTTAAAAAACTTAACTACTTTGGAATCTCAGGTTCCTTACATCACTGGATCCAAGACTTCCTTTTGGGCAGGGAGCAAACTGTAATAATTAATGGATCTAAATCTGCACCAATAAAGGTCAATTCAGGAGTTCCACAAGGAACTGTGCTAAGTCCCTTACTCTTTTTAATATATATAAATGATTTACCCAACAACATCTCAACAGGAACACAAGTTAGGTTATTTGCTGATGATTGTATAATCTATAGAACAATTAAATCAGAACAAGATAGCAAAATTTTACAAAAAGACCTAGATGAATTGATAAAATGGGAAACTGACTGGAGTATGAGTTTCCACCCAGAAAAGTGTCAACTGTTAAGAGTAACAGTGTCAACTGTTAAGAGTAACAAAGAAAAAGAAATAAATAAATTCAAAATATTTCATTCATGGAAAGGAACTAACCCAAACTAAAGATGCAAAATACTTAGGAGTCATAATAAATGAGAAATTATCATGGAATCCCCATGTCAATGAAGTTATTAAAAAATCAAACAAAACCTTAGGCTTTATAAAAAGAAACCTTTACAAATGTAATAATAAAGATATAAAACTAAAATGCTATCTCACTTTGGTGAGACCTGTACTAGAATATGCATCTTCTGTATGGGACCCATCCACCAAAGAAAACATTGATAAACTAGAACAAATCCAAAAAAGAGCTGCCAGATTCATTACTGGAGAATATTCAAAACTGACTAGAATAACACCATTAGTTAAATCATTAAACCTTGAAACACTAGAGGATAGAAGAACCAAGAGTAAAGTAGTAATCATACATAAAGCAATTAACTCTAAATTAGAAATACAACACAAAGATAACTTAATACAACCCTCAGATAGACATAAGGATAAAAACACCTTTCTTATTCCGTATGCAAGAAAAAACTCATACAAATTTTCGTTCTTCCCGTCCGGAATTCGGGCGTGGAATGGGTTGCCTGAAGACACCAGGAAAGCCAACACTTTATCAACATTTAAAACTCTTATAAGAATGCAGGACTAAACACAAACCATAGATAAGCGTAGGACGCAATAATCTTCTGTATAGAAGGAGCGTCTGAAACAGATAAGATAAGACTGTGCTGCTTGAAAAGATCTTAATGAAATTTGGACATCTAAATCTACATTCATTGAAAAACTGCTTGTTCTAAAACTATTTTAGCATGTACATGTATTTCTAATTTGTTATAAGCTTGATTTTTATTTTTTCAAAATTAATGGGTAATTCTCTTCTCTCCTATAATTTAAATTCAGGAATTGCCCATCTATGTGTAAATCCTCACAAGCAACCATTTTATTTGCCTGGGCTAAAAATGCCCCACCCACAGTTCTCCCAGAAGGTAGAGTATTTTCTCTTTTATCATCAGTGGGTATTCCTCTGTTTTAAATGATGATTTCAGTTTTAAAGGATTATTAGCTTTTTTAAAATTTTTGTGTGTGTGATGGATATTTCAATTATATTATGCTATGAAGGATTTTCAATATCTATATCAATATCTACCTCTATTTTGATCAGATGTTGGTCTAAGGATAGGGACCACAATCACAACTCTTGTGCTTCAGGTACATTACGCACGAAGTTTTGAAGGTAAATATTTTATTTCGCATATAATAAAATTGCACTCAGTTTAAATATAATTTTATTTGAATTGTTTTGTTTTTAAAAAAAATTATTTTGTACTCATAATATTAAATTAATTTGTTACTGAAACAAGATTAACCAATAGGTGTTATTTTGTTTTTGCTGTTACTAACAGAAATTGAAGTGATGAATCCTTAGTTGGCCCCCACTGTCTCTACTCGGAATTAACAAATTTCCAAGCTCAATTTTTATTTTATTTTAGAAAAGGGAAAAATATATTAAGCACTCAATCGTTTATAGTAATCTCCTTTGGTTTCTGAATAGCCTTGGTATCATTAATTTAACAACCAAATGTCATTTGTAAAGAAAATAAATTATTCAAATCTTTACGTGTGTGTATTCTCCAAGCCCCTATGAAATTTATTATAATTATTGTTTCTCATCTCTCTTATTTGTTGCTCACTTATAAAAACATTTTCTTAAAATGGCTGGATTTGATAATTTATTTCTTAAGAAATCTCTTATGATTACAAACTGGCCGTTCTCTGTCACAATTTCTTTTCGGACTCATGCCCATCGTATCTTACTGAACTTTTGTCGGTCTACTCACCCACTCGCAAGCTAAGATCTTCTGCAGACACACGCGTTCTCTCTGTTCCTACGACACGCACCAAAACGTTTGGTGAAAGGTCATTCTCTTTTTGTGCAGCCAAACAATGGAATTCTCTACCATTACACATACGTAGTATTCAAACAACCAAGTCTTTCAAGACTGCACTTAAGACACATCTTTTCACAATTTATTTTTAAAATTGATGAAACAACATTTCTTGTAAATGATTAACGTAGCTTATGTATAATGTATTGTAATTTTTTGTGTTTGTTGTGATATGAAAGTTAATTTAATACTTATAAGTATGTTATTTCTTTCATGTAAAGCGCTGTGAGCCCAGTTCCTTAGTGGGATACAGCGCCTATGGCGGATTAAGGGGGGGGGGCTGAACGGGCTAAAGCCAGGGGCCCCCGATGATTGAGGGCCCCCAAACTTAGCATATTTTATAATAAATGTGGACAAATGTATACATGAATTGCTGAAAATATGATAAATTAATAAAATCTCATCTATTAAAATGATCTCTTTACTCTTTTCCCACACAATAGTCTTAGCAGTCAAAAAACCTGATTTGATAGGCTCAATAACAGAAATTATTAAAGAATATTGTATATATATATTTTAAATTGACAATTCCAAATGAGTTCTCGTGGCCGAATGTTAAGTACTGAGGCTTATGGTGCAAGCGGTGGCGGGTTCGATCCCCGGGTGGGGTGTGACTTTTTTTTTCATGTGTTTTTTAATTTTATAAATTGTCTTTTACACTCAATTTTAGGATACCGGCAAAAAGTTATTTCTTCGAATTTGGTTTTTTCATGAATAATCATTTTGGATGAATATTTACAAGTTACAGTCTTATATTAGCTGCTAGCAATCATTTTATCTAAAGGTACACTGGCTGGATAGGGCCCCAGTTTGAATTGCAGCCAGGGGCCCCGTGCAGTCTTAATCCGCCCCTGTACAGCGCTATATAAATAATCAATTTATTATTATTATTATGATTTGTTAATGCTTTCTGAAAGGTTCAGAAATAGAAATAAATAAATAATGGGAGGTATTATACAAAGTTTCCATTTTTATTTGTTTTCCTCAGACTCCATAAGATGATTTAATTTTTTTTAAAAGTTTTGTCATTGTGAAGATAAAAGATGTATAAAATACACAGAGAACCATAAACCAATCAAATTGTTATTCTTGATTTAATTCTTTTATTCAACAGAAACAGAATCAGAAGATCATTCTGGCATAAAAATTTATATCACTACACAAAAGTAAGGACACTGCTAGTATATGAAGACCACAAGGGAAGAAACGGCTATGTGACATTTTTTAAATTTTTTAGTTATCCCCTGTATCTGATAGAGGATGAAAAATAGAATGCTCTGAATGAAGTTTTATGAAAAAAGTATGGCTCTGACCCTATTAAAAATTCAAATCTATTTAGTTAATGTATAAAAAATCTGTATAAATTTGAACTTTAAAACTTGAATATCTCAAAACTACAAAAATGTGACATAGCCGTTTCTTCCCTTGAGCTCTTCATATGTATGCTTTAAAAAAGATGTTATGTAATTAAGTTTTAAAAATACTCCATAGTCAAATTACATAACAATACACATCACAATGGATTTTGTGATTTATAGCTATTTAAGTTTAATTTGTTTAAAGTCAGTTTTCTACTTAGCTGAGCTGTATTTCATACAATGATTTTTGTATGAGAATACAAATAAACATATATATATATATCAAAGAGTTATTGTAAAGTTCAGTAATAAATGTTGGAGGCATATAAAATGTAAAATAGAGATAACCATCACTTTTACATCTAGATATTATTTGAAATGTTGAATGAGTTTGTTCAATTCTTAGAACATTCTATGCTATGCATTACAGAATTTTCAGAAGATTACTAATGTTTTTCTGTAGCTTTTGAATTTATAAAATAGTTTGTTTTTTTTGTAGAACAAATTCAAGTACAGTAATAATATTCTTGTAAAAGAAAATTTTAGTAAAATTTATTCTCTGCTACTCTGACTAGACCACAATATGTAGCTGGAATATACATCTTGATGGCAGCATACTTTTCTATCCCCAAAGGTAGCAAATGTAAGTGGAGCATATATATATTTATATATATGTTATATGCAAGCCATGTAGTCTGATATGCAATGTAAACCACACTTTGTGTAGTTAAGAAATAAATTATTGGAGTTTATGTTCCATTTTTAAATTTTATCTCTTTAATTTAATTAACAACTATGTAATTATTTAGAAAACATAATCGTCATAAATACTATTCTCATTTGTTATTGAAATTTCTCAAGTCTATTCTCAATATTGTTGGTAAGATTTTAAAATGTAATTTTTATATCTTTCTTGTGTTTAGCCTATCCCGTGGATGTAAGCTGTACATTTAATGACAAGAAAAGTATTTTCCCTTTTGCATACAGAACACATGCACATGGACTAGGTAGGTGACACAATATATTCTCTCAATTGGGGGTAAAATTCATAAATCTGTTAGCTTTTTCATTTAAAGACTTAAGACTTCATAAAATTTTTATAAACACTTACATAAGCTTGTAACTTTATTTGAATCACAAAATATATTCATATAATTTTTTTTTCAAAATATCAAAAGAGTTGTAACTTCAATTTTTTTTGCCACATATTGTTTAAAAAATGAAAAAATAAATAAAACCTAGATAGCAATTGCAATGAATCATTTGTTACTCTCACAGGCCGAGTGATCACTGGCTATCAGTTCAACGGATCTCATCATGAGATAGGAAAGGGCAATCCTCAATGGCCGCAGGTATAATTAATCTATAATAGTATTCTTTGCCAAAATAGTTAATAACAATTTTTTTTAATGTATTTGTGCAGTAAACAAAGTTTTATTTGAAGTTGTGATTTAATTTTAAAAAATAAAAAAGTGTCCGTCCCCCCCCCCTCCAAAAAAATTTAATAAAAAAAGAAGTATACGCTATTACTCTTGACAATTATTATCTCAAAAGGAATTTTGTTGCAAGTTGGTCCACCTGCTCCAACAGGTCTAAAATTGTTTGGAACGCACCTAAGTTTTTTTATCATGTGTTTAGATTAATTTTTTAATAATACACATATTAGCGGGAAATCTGAAAGAGAACAAAACTAAGCAATAGCTGCTTTTGTTAAAAATGCATCAAACAGTAAAAGAAGAAACGTGTTAGATGTCATTGTTTTCAGTTTCACTCGGTCGTCTTTTGTAGCACTCATGATTGATCACATATCTTTACAGGCTTTTTACTCCGCAAAAAGTAAGATTGAGGTGAAAGAAGGTGACGTCCTGGTAAGTTGTAATAGGCACCATTCTTATGTATTACATTTCTACCTTATTCCACAAGATCACAAAGTTCTCTCTGCTAGATTATAACTGGATCTCAAAATACAATTAAAACCCAATCACAGATTTAGTTTCTGGTAATAGTTGTTAGTTAGTGCTTAAATTTATGCTTAAACTTTTATACTCAGCAAACAATGCTTCATCCAGTCTCATCTGATTTTTCTTTACATAAATCATGTCTTAGCAATGATTGTGTGAACTATTGAAAACATCATTTTTTTACATGATCCAGTTGTTAGGGCAAACTGTGTAGAGTGATAATTTCAATGTTGTTCTCACATTATCTACCCCAGGCTGCTAGGTGCACCTATGACTCCACTTCCATGTCACATCCTGTCAGTGTGGGGTGAGTCCAGATTTAAAAAAAAATATTTTGCCACATAAGTTTGACTTATCTAAATTTATTTGCACCACGTTTTTGTGTTCCATTTACTTTTGATTTTGCTCAACTTGTACAACTTTATCAGGTCCACAGGCAAGGATGAGATGTGCAACTTTTATATAATGTTCTACACAGACAGCTCAGTGGTCAATCCTTACGGGCAGTGTGTAGGGGATTTTGAGCTCGCAGTGACCGGCAACAACTTCCCTAAAGACGTCAGCGACCCTCTGCCCCCAAATCCCGACCTGGAAGAAGAGGCAAAGGGACATCATCATCATGGGGGGATGACTGCGTCTAGTCACAAACCCTCGGGGGATGAAGACGGTAAGCGAATTCAACTCTACTCTGTCATGGAAATTAAATAATTGTTTTGAAAATATCTAGCCCAATGAATTGGCAAAATGCGCTGTCATATTAATCAGCAGTAGTTAAAAAAGGGCAGATCTGTCACGTTTAATGATAATGAGCGTCTGACAAGAAATTGAGTTAGCAATATTGAAGTAGTGCTGCAGTAAGAGTAATGTGATAATAAATGAGATAGACACTACAAAAGTAGCACTAGAAGCTAAAGTAATGTTACAATAAATGAACTTAACAATATTGAATGAGAGCTGACTGCTACATTCATTTAACAAGAAATGAACTTTGTAGCACTTACTAAAATTAAATATCAATGAATTCGAGAGATTTACTGTGAATTATAGTACTCTTTTTTTTCTTCTCCTCTCTTGATCTAAAGGACAATACACACTTTAATACTTCTTTGAATTTCAACTGAATGTGATAGTGATTTAGTGGATTTTTTTTTGTGTTGGGTTAAATGTCTATAATATTTCATAACTTGTTATAGGCCCTCCAAAAATTTTCTATTATCTGAAAATGAAAGATGAGTTATTGTTTTTTTTTAAACCATGATATTTAAAGAATTTAATTGCTTTTTTCTTATTTTAGTTTCAGGAGATACTATTACAGATTCACATACTGAAGACATCTTGATGAAGGGTGCCAAGCCTGCAAAGGTAAGGTAATCTTCTGTGGAATCTATGTATATTTAGATTTAACAGCTGTGTTATTTATATTTTCTTTCCAAATTTTCCTTATAATGTATGAAAATAAGGTCCAAGATAATGCAGAATATTTTTCAATTATGCCTTTTGTGTGCTTTCAAATGGTGACCAATAAATTGTCAGGTTTTGGGGTAGCTGTCGTGATCTTGTGACATGTACAGAGTAACCATCTCTTGAATGAAATTATGTGTTTCAGTCTGATGCTTACCTGTGCACAGCATATCCTCTTACAGACAAGGAATATTACATATGTGAGTTTTACCATGCTAACTAAATTAGAATGCTTTGCACAATGATACACTCAAACACCATAGCTCATGATTTCAGTCAGTACAACTCATTTTGAAAAAAACCTGTCCTAATAAAAAAAAACGTAAAAAACCAAGTTTTTCACTATAAATCCTTTATGTACTAGACGTAACTAAAATAATGTTCATTATAATACGCAGCGCAAGACCATCCAAAAATACAAAATTGCAATTGTGTCGTTAAACATGTTTAACATAATGCGCACCGATCAGGAATATGTTTATAAAAAGTGTTGTCAATAAAATACGCACCTTATTGCGCGACAGAAAGGTTGATCAATATAATACGCACCGCGACACTCTATCTAAAAAAATAACATGAAACATAGGAATAAATAAAATAATCTAAAAATTCAATAATTTAATTACAGTACATGCGATCAATCTTAAATTTTGATACATAGTTTTTATCATCGCGACGAAACTGCCTGCTAAATATCAGCTCGCTAGCTTACGAGAAAGTGGGTTAAAAATTGATCCAAGGTTTTGGCGACCGACAAGCAAGCAATCAAGGGTTCAAACAGATACCACGAGTTAATACAGTCGAAACCGGTTAAGTCGACGGCGTTGGGTATGAAAAATGGCGTCGAGATAACCGATGATCGAGTTAAAACGAAAACCAATATGGCGGCAAAATATTAACATGCGCTTGAAATTTCTTTATATACGTGTTGTGCGTTAATTAGTGATGGGTCGATTAATCAGAATCGTATCGGAATATAAGAAATATCAATATAATGTTAAATTATGTGATATATTATATTATGCGAAATGGAACGTCCTTGCGAGTATGATTTATGTTATTAGTGACTCGGCTCTGACTGAGACTGAGGCTCTAGTTTTAGTTCATTTGCTCGTTCGTCCTTGAACTTTATTATTTCATGCTATTTACTATTAATACTAATGATGTAATTATAATTAAAGTCATAATCTTAGTGTAAGTTTATTACTAATAAATACCAAGGCATTTATTTGTATAAGGACGAAGGAAAACAATCAATATTCAAATAAATATATTTTAAATATATTTGTAGGTACTTCCGATTGTCGTTCGCGCATGGTTCTGCACATGTTGAAAAAAGTCGCAAATATTGTTTCAATTTGTTAATAATTGACTACCATTACGCTAGGACTAGTGTTTACCGTAGTTACAACTATCGAACGACCGCTTACACTCATCTTTAAAAATGTTTAGGCTTATTTATTTAAGTTTTAAGTCTTCGGAATTTAAATAATTTATTCAGCTGCAACTTCAATAAGCCCGTAATAGCTTTTTACCCCGGAGTTAATTTTTGTTGTGTTAGCGACGGTGACTTCAAATCGCTTTCTCCCTATTCCGGTATCTAAATAATATACACGTCATCACTTTTAGTCTACTTTGTCTACGGCTAAGGAATGCTTTTTTAAAATTTTTTTTTAATTTGCTTAGTTGTCGAGGCACTGTAAGGTCAAAGGTCACGGCTATTACTACAGCGCTCTAAGTGAATTCAAAGGGACGGGGGGGGAGTTACGGAGTTTTCTAGTTAGGGATAATGAGGCTAGACAGGTCTTTGATGTTTATATAAAAGGAAGCCTCTTGCTTTGACATACCAATACAAGACCGCGAGAAGAGACACCTTCACTCCCCTCCCCCACTGTTATACATCTACAGTGGGTTGGGGGGAAGGAACATTTTTCTTTTTAAATTGAGTCAGAGCATGCCATGGTAAATGGCCAGTGTAGCTAAACCCCACCCTATTGGGTGGGGGGGATCGTCGTGTGCGCGGCGAAATTCAATAATTCTGGCAAGTTGACGAGTGAAACATAATATGGTATTTAAATAAATTCCATCTTATTATGACTGTTTACTCCGTTTTATCAGGACTTAGTCGGTATATTAGCTTATTACCCGGAGTTAATTTTATGTTGTGTTACGGCAGAATACCAGAGCCAACACGCGAGCGAACGTGACATCAAAATCAAAGCGTTTTCTTAATAATAATAATATTCTGGTCTATAAATATAGACTGTTTGTGGAGTTAGCTAGTGACTGATTTTTAAAAAAAAAGTATTCGCTTAGTTACCGAAGCATAGTACCAGAAGTAACAGCGCTGAGCAAGCGGGCTGTGACGTCACCAGCAGACCCTGGTGAGGCAGAAAATTAGTCCCTTCCCTTGGTTATAAAAAAATCATAGCTAACATTTTCAAAAGCTGGCGATTGGTCATGGGGATCGAGCTAACCAAGTTAAGTTGCAAATTTGGCCCTCTTTTGTGCTCGAGGTACTAGGTTTCGGCGACTTACAAAAATCGAATTAGCCGATGAAAAAATGCTAAGACAAAGAGAATTTGGCGGTTCCAATAAAAAAACGTCGAGTTAGTGGGGTGGTCGAGCTAACCGAGCTCGAGGTTAGTGGGTTCGACTGTATAAAGGATTTAAAAATACATCATTCTCTTGTAAACATTCCAGTCCACATGGTTAGTTTCAACAAGCCTGATTAAAATTTTTCATGTACCATGGTGACTATGATAAAAAGATACAAAAAGTTATTTTCTATAATAATTAAAAAAAGATATTTCACACAAATATTTTATGTTTTTAGATAAATTTGAAGCACTCGCCAATGCCTCAACAGCACACCATATGTTGCTCTATGGTTGTGATGGTGAGCCAGCTTCTACAGATCAAATTTGGTGAGTTTTACTGTATATACTCCAGTATTAAATTTGTGGGGAGGGGGGGGGGTCAACGTACTGTTTAGCAGTGTACCCTCAGGTGGTTTGGGTAGAAAAATGTTGCTTTTCTTTTTGAAAATGTAACTAAAACTACTTTTATTAAAAGTCATAACATTAAATAGTTATCCATAGCAAGTCTGAAACTGCAAAAGGTGTTTTCATGAACTATGTAATCTTAATAAATAAAAAGTATTTCCCTGTAAAGCTGACTCCCTCTGGTAAAGCTGACTCCCTCTGCTAAAGCTGACTTTAAAGGGAGGGTTAGGGAGACAACCCTCCAAATGTTCATATAAATGAATCCTCAGCTCTGAATAACAAGTGAAATTGATGTCAAGTGGAAATGTCGCCCCTGATTTTTATCCAAATACTCACGTTATATGTCCTCAATATCTTTCTTTTCTACTTAGGAACTGTCCGCCCATGTGTGATGGAAAACAAGCCACAATTTTATTTGCCTGGGCCAAAAATGCTCCCCCAACAGTACTACCAGAAGGTTAGAAATGTATAGAAATAGTTGGCCTTTAGTCCAAATTAAAGTGCTGTCTATTATGTCTTATTTTAAACAATATAGGGCACAAAATAAATTTCACTGAATAAGTGTAATGTTAAGTTTGACATATTTTTATGCCTTGCTTGCTCAGGAATTAATAGCTGTTTGTTGAAACCACCTTGAATTTTGATTTAAAGGGTTAACTTTTTCATATATGTATTCATGAATTATTTTTTGTCCCCTGAAAAGGTGTTGGTCTGAGGATAGGAAGTTCTACTTCTATTAAAACACTTGTTCTCCAAGTGCATTATGCTAGAAGCTTTCAAGGTAAGAACGTTTGTCTGTTTTATCATGGCAATGCAGTTTCATTAGGTTTGATCATCATTTTTTATTTTAGGACTTTTTTAAAATTAATTTTTTTTTAACATATTCATGTCTAAATTTTTTAAAAACCTGTAAAAACCAAAGTTTTTTTGTTACTATAAATCCTTCATATTTAGACATACCTAAAAGTATTGAATATGTTCAATATAATACGCTCAGCGCGACAGACTAGCATAACTAGCATAAAAATTTACAGATCGGGAAAATATTATAAAAGTATGTTCAATATAATACGCACCGCGCGATAGACTAGCACAAAAAATTTACATGTTACGTAGAGATAAACTAAAAATTCATTAATTTAATTGCGCTACATTCAATAGATGTGAAATTTTAATACTTCATTTGTATCATCACCACGAGTCTGCCTGCAAAATTTCAGCTCGATTGGATATGAGGAAGTGGGTTTTAAATTTCAAAGGCCCATCTAATTTCATTTTGATGCATTTAATTGAAAATTTTTATCGGAAGATATTGGATTTTAAATTGTGTACTTAAATTATTAAAATATTACACAACAGAATCAGAAGCTCCAGATCATTCAGGCATCAGGATTCATACAACTCTAAAAAAGTAAGTCGTTTTGCAAATGCTTTATAAATACACATAAAAATCAAAATTTCAACTATTCAGGATCAAATCTAAAGGTGGTTTTGATAAATTATTTCTTTTGATATTTTATACCAAAATGCGTTATCAAAAATATTTCTTTCCTTTCCCCCAGGCAAAAATTTGTTGCTGGTGTCTTTCTTCTAATGTCTACCAGCTTTTCTATACCCCAGGGAGAATCTTGTAAGTTTTTTTTTAGGTTTGGTTGTCAAAGAAAATCCCTGAAATATTTTTCAATACAAAACATAATGTGCTATTGGAGCCGTCCATAAATGACGTCACGATTTTTTAATCCCCCTTGTCACACGTCGTCACAAAAAATTAGACCCCCTCCTCCAATACGCCGTCACTAAAATGGGTATTTTCTATATGAAAATGAGCATGTTTCAAAACACTTTTTTGTCACTTATGCATGTGTTTAGTGTGCACTCTAATATCGTAACACGCATGAAGCCTATTTAAAATGTCATTAAATAAGCAATCAAATATGCATGTTTTTGATGTGGCGTCACATTTCTTAAACACCCCACTCACCCTCGTCATTACACATTGTCACAAATGTGTGACCCCCCCCCCTACTTCCCCCCTGGGTGTGTGACGTCATTTATGGATGGCGCCTTGACTAGATAACTTATTGGATATATTGTTTTTTAGATTTGTTTCTTGTGATTATTCTTGAAAGACAAAGAGAAGATTGATCATTTAAAATCTTTTTATCATAGTTGCCGTTTAAGATAGAGTGTGTTTGTTTCAAATGTTGTTTTTTAAATTAATTTTTTTAGCGTTGATACCAATATCAAAATAATTTGTTTACTGAGTGGACCTCATATTTGTTAATGCATTTTGTAATTTAAAAATTATAATAATTGCCTGTTTTTAATTACAATATAGATACAAAAATCTCATATTTGAATATTTTACCTGTGCAGCATATCCAGTTGACATTAGTTGTAAATTTGACCAGGAAAATAGCATTTTCCCATTTGCATACAGAACCCATGCTCATGGACTTGGTGAGTGCCTCAACAAGGCTTTGTTTCCAGTTAATTTTGTAATTTAACATGAAATTACTTTAGTCTAGAAATTAACATTGGTAACAATTCTCTGATAAATGAATAATTTTAAAAAAAATTAATTTGAAATGTTAAATAAACTTAACAATCCATTTCATGGCAGAGGCAATAGTTGAATTATAATTATAATATAAAATTGTGTTTATTTTATCTATATTTTTTATAGGCTGATAAGGTGGGATTCAAAGAAATATGTATTAAGCCACAAACGTGGAAGGGCATTTATTTTAAAAAAGAAATTAATTTCCATGTAAAATTATTCATAACAAAATTCAAGTTTTTAAATAAATTATAGACTTGCTATATTTTATTAAAAATTTAGTTGTTTTGGCATAATGGTTGTTATAGTTATTAACAATAATAAATATAGACAAATGTTGAGAATAATTGAGTTTACACAATTTTTACTTACAGCTTGAAACCTTTTTATATCAGCTTTCATTGGAAATTAAAATAATTTGTGTTATTTTAAAATTATTTAAAAGTGAGCCAATTAAAATTATTTAAAAGTGAGCCAATTAAAATTATTTAAAAGTGAGCCAATTAAAATTATTTAAAAGTGAGCCAATTAAAATTATTTAAAAGTGAGCCAATTAAAATTATTTAAAAGTGAGCCAATTTAAATTATTTTTCTCTGAAAAATTTTCAGGTCGTGTAATTACTGGCTACCAAAATAATGGAACATACCATCAGATTGGCAAAGGAAATCCTCAATGGCCGCAGGTATGTGGATGTTTTGGTCTTATGGTTTCAATAAGCCATTGGTTATTAAAAAGTATCTTTATCTTACTTACAGGTTAAATATGTTTAAAAGAACTATTAATATATGTTCATAAATTTATCTTTAATTTTATCCAAGGCATTTTACCCTGTCAAGGATATCATAGAGGTCAAGCCTGGAGATTACCTGGTTAGTTAATTTTTTTTAATACAATGACAATTTTGGAATTAATGTTAAAATCTTGGCAAGCTACATCGCAAACTACATAGTCATTGAACCACAAAGGGGAAAAGCAAGGCAACATTTTTTTAAAAATGATAGAAATAGAAATTTAAAAAAAGATATTTTAATAATTCAAGTATTTTTCAAAATTACAGGCTGCCAGATGTACATATGACTCAACATCAATGTCACATGCTGTCAGTGTGGGGTAAGTCTTATTGCTTTTAAATTATTTCCTCAGATGTGTTATTTTCATACATGACCCCTGACAGATGGGACAATCTTCAGTAACTTTATGGACTTTACCTCATATGTGTAAATGACACACCAGGATTTCATCCTAGGTGCTAGAGCCCCTTAAGGGTCCTGCCTTGGTCTACCACATCTTGACATTCTACAAATTATTATCTGTGTCGCTGAAACAGTTGTCTTTCTAAAATTCCTGATACTTTGTCTTCAAGCAGGCCCTTTTCTGATTTATGAGTTGAAATCTGCAAGACCTATAAATCTTATTCTTATGGTTTGAAACTAATGACTGCTCTTCATATCTATTTATTAAATGCAATCGCTCTTTCTTAGGTTTTGGTGTAGTCTGAGAATGGCTACTGCTTCAGCTATTTAGACTCAACGCTTAGTTCAAAATAATTTTTTTTTAGTTTTCGACATAGATTATTTAAAATCTGAAATGTTGGAGACAATCATCAGCCATCTTTACCGCATCCTTAAAGCGATAACTCACCCTTGCAAATGTTATATAAGTATAGAAGAAGGTTGAACAGTGAGAAAAATTTTTAAATAAACAACTTAGGGTTGCATGTAATAAATGTAGACAAATGTTTAAAATGGCTAAATCCCACGACCTCAAGCTTTGTGAGGCCCGTGAGGCGAGCGCACTATTGACTTCGCTATCCAGCCGCCAGAAAACCTATATTATGATTGAAATCCATAACCACCCTCACAAGCATTAACTAAATTTAATTCACACCAGGATGTATATAAAAATTTTCTTCTTTGCACTAACCATCTATTTTTCCATCAGAGCCACTGGTAACGACGAGATGTGCAACTTCTACATCATGTTCTACACCGACAGCTCAGTCCTTGATCCCCATGGGGATTGTTCTTTCAATGAGTTCCCCCAGTTGACCGGTGGAAATTTCCCCAAAGATGTCAGCATCCCACTCCCCCCTAACCCCGACCTGGAAGAAGAGGCCAAAGGAAATCACCATCACGGCGCAATGACCGGATCTAGCCATGGGTCATCTGATCATGTTGAAACACCTGAAGGTAGTTTTTTTTTAAATTGTCCTGTCAGCTGAGTCATGCCTGAATAATTTGCTTCTCTTTGCCAGCTACCACCAATAAAGTCCTGGTTGGTAGGTAACACAGTCTCCCTTTGCCAGCTACCACCAATAAAGTCCTGGTTGGTAGGTAACACAGTCTCTCTTTGCCAGCTACCACCAATAAAGTCCTGGTTGGTAGGTAACACAGTCTCCCTTTGCCAGCTACCACCAATAAAGTCCTGGTTGGTAGGTAACACAGTCTCCCTTTGCCAGCTACCACCAATAAAGTCCTGGTTGGTAGGTAACACAGTCTCCCTTTGCCAGCTACCACCAATAAAGTCCTGGTTGGTATGTAACACAGTCTCCCTTTGCCAGCTACCACCAATAAAGTCCTGGTTGGTAGGTAACACAGTCTCTCTTTGCCAGCTACCACCAATATAGTCCTGGTTGGTAGGTAACACAGTCTCCCTTTGCCAGCTACCACCAATAAAGTCCTGGTTGATAGGTAACACAGTCTCCCTTTGCCAGCTACCACCAATAAAGTCCTGGTTGGTAGGTAACACAGTCTCCCTTTGCCAGCTACCACCAATAAAGTCCTGGTTGATAGGTAACACAGTCTCCCTTTGCCAGCTACCACCAATAAAGTCCTGGTTGGTAGGTAACACAGTCTCCCTTTGCCAGCTACCACCAATAAAGTCCTGGTTGGTAGGTAACACAGTCTCCCTTTGCCAGCTACCACCAATAAAGTCCTGGTTGGTAGGTAACACAGTCTCCCTTTGCCAGCTACCACCAATAAAGTCCTGGTTGGTAGGTAACACAGTCTCCCTTTGCCAAATAGTGTACCACACGGGAGTCTGATTTATTCAACCAGAATTTTCTAGTAACCGTATATACTAGAGTATAAGTCGATCCACTGATTTGTCACTTGAAAAGTGGAATTTTACATTTATTCACTGATCACTATGGTAAACTCATGGCGTTTATAAAATGAGTTTTGTGTGTATAAGTCGACCCCCTGATTTTAGTTTTAAAATTTGGAGGGGGAAAAACTTGACTTATACTCGAGTATATACGGTAATGAATTATCAATTTGATATCCATTAAGTTTTTTTAAAGTAAAATTAAGCCAATCAAGGCTAAATAATGGCCAGGTCAAAATTTTCAAGATACAGTTAGAATGTAATTCTTTAAGTACTTTTTATTTATGTCCATGATTTTAAAAAATCTTTTGAATGATGGTTAGCACTGTGCAAGATACTTATATTATTATTATATTTAAAATTGTGTAAGGCTAAATTAAATAATTCTCTGTTGTTGTAATTTGATGAGATGTTTATTTTCAATGTTTCAGAACCTATTATAGCAGATTCCAAGAAAGAGCACATCTTGATGAGGGGAGCTAAACCAAGCAAGGTAAACTTCAAATGTCAATGTGGCCATGCTATTAAATGCTTTTTTTTTAATGATATTGAAAAATTTACAATAGTAATGTTTTTTATTTTTTGTTTTCGCATGCTGTTATTTTAATACAATCAACCTTAAATTATCATTGTCAAAAAAAAGACACACTGGGTAAATATTGAAATGTATCAAGCCTCGGGAAGAGTAATTTAAAAAAAAGCTATACTTATCCTTACTACATATTTTATATGTTGAAATGTTTTCTATTGTTATTTATTTAAATATGGATATCTTTTCAGCCTGATGCCTATTTGTGTGCATCCTACGCTCCCACAGAGGAGGAATACTACATACGTAAGATTGAACTAACTTTCATCATCTTATTTTTCTCTGATTTTACTTAAGTTCTTTCAATCTGTCTTTATAATCTTGCTTAGCTGTAATAATCTTCTTTTCAGAAAATGTACTGCATAAAATTTTATAAAATTTATCACAACTACTAATACTCCAATTGAATGTATGATGTTACGCTGAATTCGGTGGCACTAAAAATAAAATCAAAGCCAGATGCCATCGCTAATTTTAACTCTTAAAATGTCACCATTGTATTTGGCTGGTAATATTTTCTCATGTTGTATAGATAAATCGTCATGTTAAGTATTACATTAACAATTTTTGTGTTTAAAAGTGAGTGGACTTTATAGAGTTATAAAACTTTCAGAGGTGTCCTGGGGTGAGGGGGTACAGGCACATGTTGGGATTGTTATAAAATAATTTCTGTCATGCTTAATTTGTAATATAATTTTAGTAGATCAAATGGAAGAACATCCATTCCATTGCCAAAGTTTTTACAGGATATTTTTAGTTCAAAGAATGAGCATTAGTTAAATATTACAGGGTTTTTTTTTATGGTATCATTCAATAATTGTAATCAAGAACCAACAAGAGGCTGTGTTTTGACTAGCCATAATCTTCTCTACATATTTTGTTTAAACATTAAATGTTAAATTTCAGAGCAATGAAGGCCTTTAATACTTTAGAATGGTAATAGCACAATTTTTTGTTTTTTTAAACTGAAAAATGTTCTATCATACACTTGGTTGGATACTTAGTTTAACATCAGTAGGTTTAGGCTGTTCAATGATGTTCATTCAAATGATTTGAAAATTGTGTTATATAAAAAAAAACATATTTAAACGGGTAGATAAAAAGTACATCCCCCTTCCTCCCAACAGATAAATTTGAAGCCATGGCCCAAGCGTCAACGGCACATCACATGTTGCTCTATGGCTGCGACGGTGAGCCATTCTCTGATCAACAAATTTGGTGAGTAGCTTCTCATCAGTCACAAGATACTTCAAACTCATAGAGTTTAAAACATTAAGTCATGTTTAGAGCAGTTTTCACTGTACAGATTTCAGTGTAGTCACTGTTCATGCATAACACCCTGTTAAAATTAAAACTATAAGACCTTTTCCTGAATTTTTTCAAAACTATGAGTTGAAGGGTCCTCAAATTACCTGGAACGTACCTGTTGAAATGATTGGTCACCACAGAAATTAGTTATTCCTTTGAAATTTTATTTTAATGAAACATTTGTTATTGTTTCTTACTAATATGTTAGACCACCGCTATCACAGCTGATTAAAGATAAAACTTGTCTTCCACAGGAATTGCCCTCTTATGTGTAAAGATCAACAGGCCACAGTTTTATTTGCCTGGGCCAAGAATGCACCACCAACAGTTTTACCAAAAGGTAGGGATGTGCTGGAGATGTCAGCTGCACAACATTTCTTGTTGTTTGTTAGTTTTTGACATTATTTCAAAGAGAACATTTTTTCCCCATTATTATAGTCTACTGAGTGAATGACAAGCTTTTTGACTGTAGTTAAAACTAAAGCCAAGAGGGTGGTCCAGCCGCCTGCTTCCTTGGCTGGTGTACAGAGAGTCACGGGTTTGAGCCTTTTTGAAGGCAGAGATTTGTTCCCATGGTTAAGGGTGTCCCTGAGTCCACACAATAACCTCATAGCCCTGGCCTGTGAACGCTGCGCCACTTGCCAAATGGCCAACATGGTCTGTGTGATGTAATTAGAACACATGACGCAATAATCTTCTGTTCAGGGAAAAAAAATGAAGAAACATCTCCAGCAACCTGTGTGGATGCGACTAATGAACCTTGCATGGCAACTCATCAGAGAAAGGAAACCTCTGAAACCAGGGCCACAGATGAAGTTCCATAGGCTGTATGACATTAACATCTATATATATAGCTGTTTCTTCCCTTGAGGTCTTAATATATAATTCACCAAATGAGTATGTGCAAATAAGCATGACGCATGACCCTCACTTGGGTCAATTAATCAGTTTATGGTTTGGCAAGTGGAGGTCGTAGAGAGAGTGGCAACAATGGTTCTTGCGTTCACTTGCGTTGTTCCTTCACAGAATAACATGTGATTCATAGTGTAGTGGTTATCACGTCCGCCTTACACTCGGAAGGTCCTGGGTTCAAGCCCCAGCGAAAACATTATTTTTTAATTTTAAAAAAATGTGTTTGGTCCCATTCTTTTCCCCCTTTTTTAAGAACATGGCTGACCCTCACTGCGGTCGGCCAATCACAGTTTATGGTTGGCAAGCTAGGGTGGTGGGCAGATAGATAACCGCAGTGCGAATGTCTCGAGACCAACAATGCGTCGTTGTTTCCCCCTCTCACCAACGTTCACACGCATTGTTTTGATTATTTCGTGCTGTAGTTTGTGTCCGTTCTTTCCCCCCTTTCTTTGCACTCTCCATGAGCAAGTCTGCGGCGTATGCTACGCCATGGGGCATATCTAGTAATGAATATTTCTGGATCTTGCACACACAATTTGTTATCCAAATGTGTGGCAATATGTGATATCCCGTTTAGGGTACCAGCTTATCGTCCTAAAGAAAAAATCACATACCTTTTGATTGCATCCTGTCAAGTCCACTCCATCTTCATATACGTACTGACTGATGGCTGTAACAAAATACCTAGAATCTTATCTTATCTTATCTGTTTACAGACGCTCCTTCTATACAGAAGATTATTGCGTCCTACGCTTATCTATGGTTTGTGTTTAGTCCTGCATTTTTACTAGAGATTTAAATGTTGATAAAGTGTTGGTTTTCCTGGATTCTTCAGGCAACCCATTCCACGCCCGAATTCCGGACGGGAAGAAGGAAAACTTGTATGTGTTTGTTCTTGCATACGGAATAAGAAAGGTGTTTTTATCCTTATGTCTATCTGAGGGTTGTATTAAGTTATCTTTGTGTTGAATTTCTAAATTAGAATTAATTGCTTTATGTATGATTACTACTTTGCTCTTGGTTCTTCTATCCTCTAGTGTTTCAAGCTTTAATGATTTAACTAATGGTGTTACTCTTGTCAGTTTCGAATATTCTCCAGTAATGAATCTGGCAGCTCTTTTTTGAATTTGTTCTAGTTTATCAATGTTTTCTTTGGTGGATGGGTCCCATACAGAAGATGCATATTCTAGTGCAGGTCTCACCAAAGTGAGGTAGCATTTTAGTTTTATATTTTAGAATAAAAAAAATAATCTTACACTTACTTTCATTGACACATTTTTCCTGAGGTGTTTTTTTAATCACTGTAACTTGTAACTGTACATCACCCATTAAACTTGCTAACTGTCTGAGAGTGATGAGTAGGGAGTATGTATATATATATATATATTTTATTTTATTTTTATTTTTTTATTTTTTTACTTCCATACTAACATTGGTGATTAAAAAGACACACTGCCACAAAAAATTGAACCTGAACTAGTTTTATAAATAGAATTTGTCTTTCATTAAGATTTTATTTGCCTGACTAAAAGCAGTATGTAATAAAAAAGAAAAGGAACCAGTAACTGAGTGTACAATTGAACGTAAAACAAAACCAACGGCATTGAGGTTAAATACATTTATAAACAAAACATTTTATCTCTGTGCCTCTCATATATTTATGGCAGATGTTGGTCTGAGGATTGGAAGCAGGACCTCAATCAAGACCCTTGTACTACAGGTGCATTATGCCAGGAGCTTCACAGGTAAAGATTTAAGCTGATTGTCACTTAAAGATAAAGCTTCTAAAACACATGTAATCTATCAATAAAAAGAAATTCAAATGTTTCTATAGTCTTAATTTTAGGTAAAGGAAAATCAATTGGTCAAAAAAAATATTTTTTTAAAATTTAATGTAAAATTGTATGAGCTTGTTTAAGCTGTAGAATAAAATAAAACAATCAATATGTTTTCTGACAGACTCTGAGCCGCCAGATTATTCAGGGATTGCACTTTTCACCACACGCACAAAGTAAGAAATTTTCACCTTATCAGTTCCATTTCTTCCTTGATTATAAGAAAAATAATGAATTATATTTTAATTTAATGATTTTGAAGATGATTTCACTTAATTGTTAAAAATAATCAATGCCTTTAACATTAGGCTTATACATAATCATGTGAAGTGTAGGCTAATGACTTGCAACTGTATCTTTCAGGCCAAAATATGTTGCTGGCATTTACTTCCTGATGTCACCCATCTTTACAATTCCACCTGGAGAAGCATGTAAGAATGGATGATAATATGCTGGATTGAAATTTAAAACAATATTTGATTGTGTATAATTATTTTCATTTTATAATAAATTTTGACAGTTAAATTTTTTTATGATTAACATATCTGACATAGGAATAAAATTTCTGTACAGTTTTTATTTTAAATACTTAAAAACTGTATAAATATGTATACTAGTGTTTATAATGTATGTGAATGTCATATGTTTTTTTTTCTTCTTCAGCCTACCCAATTGATGTCAGTTGTACATTTGCTGCTGACAAGAGTATTTTCCCCTTTGCCTACAGAACACATGCACATGGTTTAGGTAAGAACATTATATTTATATTTATTGTAGTCACTGGCTGGTGTAGAAAAGTAGATGGTACACCCCAGGTGGTAGTTTTTCTTTATAAATGTATTTGTTTTATGACCTCTGGCTGGTGTAGCAAAGCAGATGGTACACCCCAGGTGGTAGTTTTCTTTTTAAATGTGTTTTATGACCTCTAGCTGGTGTAGAAAAGCAGATGGTACACCCCAGGTGGTAGTTTTTCTTTATAAATGTATTTGTTTTATGACCTCTGGCTGGTGTAGAAAAGCAGATGGTACACCCCAGGTGGTAGTTTTCTTTTTAAATGTATTTGTTTTATGACCTCTGGCTGGTGTAGCAAAGCAGATGGTACACCCCAGGTGGTAGTTTTCTTTTTAAATGTATTTGTTTTATGACCTCTGGCTGGTGTAGAAAAGCAGATGGTACACCCCAGGTGGTAGTTTTAAAAAAAAATGTATTTGTTTTATGACCTACTGCGGAGTTTGGTTTTTTTGTGTGGCGGAGTTTGGTTTTTTTGTGTGGCGGAGTTTGGTTTTTTTGTGTGGCAGGCATTTTTCTTGTCCTGTCTTGGGTGGGAAGAAGCAATATATGCACCAATAACTTCAATAAGTTACAAAAGTTTATTTTTATAGAATTTTAAACAAATTATTTTCTTGACTAAAGCTAAACAGATTTTTTTTTCTTCTGACCTCTAAGCTTTTTATTAAAGTCTTGATTAGGTTGAATATTTCTAGTTTGGATTTTTTTATTGCCTTTTCTGGCCATTGCATCGCCAACATATTAAAAGAATATAATCTAAAGTATCTAATATATTCTCTTTTCATTTAACTTTATATCATTGTATGAACCAGCTTGTTAGGGATTTCTAATGTATTTATTTTTTAAAAATTATTTGAGCTAACAAACAATGCTAATTTTATTTTTACAGGTCGTGTGATCACAGGCTACCAACATAATGGATCCTATCATGAAATAGGCAAAGGCAACCCTCAATGGCCACAGGTCAGTCAATAGCTTTCATTTCTGTTGTTGAGTGACATGTTTGTTTATATAATTATTAATATTTTCCACTTATTTAACTGCTTGAATACCTCTATAATTTTATAAATAGAATTTGTCTTTCATTAAGATTTTATTTGCCTGACTAAAAGCAGTATGTAATAAAAAAGAAAAGGAACCAGTAACTGAGTGTACAATTGAAAGAAAACCAAAACCAACGGCATTGAAGTTAAATACAATCAACTGGACCTATACGATTTCAAAATAAACAAAAACAACAGAGAATAAAAAATAATTTTCTCAACTAACACCAGTCCAAAAAAAAAGATACCTGAAACAGTTAATCTAAAAATAGCACCCAGTAAAAAAAAATATTCCTAAATAAAAACAGAGCAGTCGAATCTTGTAGAATGTAGAAAAGGACCTTGATGATCTACAATAACAACACTGATATTCAATATCCATGCAGTAATACATTAATGACCCGCTTGTAAGCCCACCCCCCAACTTTTCCCCCTAGATTTTGTCCAAAAAAGGTCGGCTTGAGAACGAGTATATACGGTAAGTGGTTTTTAAGAGGTTTAATAACTCTTTAAAGAACTGGTACAGTGACGAGTGGGACTGGCCACAACATGGTGAAATTTAATTATTTAAACTCAAGCCAGTTGGAGACAACCACTTGACAAACAAGAAATGCCCTTCATTTTAATTTGAGATGAAGAAAATTTTACCATTTTGTTAATTAATCCTCCTTAAGAAACAAATACAAATGAATGAATGATCTGTTATTTATTTTTCATTGTACAAACTGTTGAGTCCTTGCGCTTCTTCAATTCCAGGCATTTTACCCAGTCAAAGATCTGATTGAGGTCAAGCCAGGAGATGGCCTTGTGAGTTTTAAGTTAAAATTTTTTAATATCACTTCATAAATTTTCCAAGTATTACTATCACTGTATGACATTCAATTTTAGCTGTGGCAGTATTAGCACTTTGAAAATATAAAGATGGAAAGTATAGTTTTGTGATATATAATTTGATTAATATTTTTGGGGGGCCTTTATCTTAATTCCAGGCTGCTAGATGCACTTACGATTCCACCACAATGTCACATTCTGTCAGCGTAGGGTAAGTTCAAAATCTTTGGCTTTCTCTTGTATTTTATCATCAGGGCTGAAGTTATAAATTTTAAGGTTGTTAAGACCGCTCGTTTTTGAGGACCGGTTAACCTTTCAAAAAAAGACCGGTTAACCGGTTAGCCGCTCTGTATTTATACAATTTATACCATGTTTAGTGAACCAACAAGAGAATGGATCAAATTTTCCCATCGCGTGCGTCGTCGTTTAATTTGACATCAAAGAGCCCATGATGTACCGACTCTAGTGTTGCTGTCAAAACAGCGAATTCATCCCCAACAAAGAATTAAACTGTAATGATATTCAATTTTTATATAATAATAGTATTAAAACGGCATATTATAAATTGTTGTCAAGTCAGTTTGTTTTTGAGGACCGGTTAATCATTTTTTAAAAAGCCCGTTTTACTGAAAAGAATATTATTATTATTAAGAAAACGCTTTGATTTTGACGTCACGGTCGCTCGCGTGTTGGCTCTGGTATTCTGCCCTAACACAACACAAAATTAACTCCGGGTAATAAGCTAATATACCACGTAATTAGCTAATATACCGACTAAATGAAGTTACGATTAACCAGTCCTGATAAAACGGAGTAAACAGTGATAATAAGATGGAATTTATTTAAATTAAATACCATATTTTGTTTCACTCGTCAACTTGCCAGAATTACGCGCACACGACGACCCCCCCCCCAACCCAATAGGGTGGGGTTTAGGTGGGGTTGAGCTACACTCGCCATTTTCCAAGGCATGCTCTGACTCAATTTAAAAAGAAAAATGTTCCTTCCCCCAACCCACTGTAGATGTATAACAGTGGGTGAGGGGAGGAAAGGTGTCTCTTGGCGCGGTCTTGTATTGGTGTGTCAAAGCAAGAGGCTTCCTTTTACATAAACATCAAAGACCTTTCAAGCCTTCTAGCCCCCCCCCCACCACCCTCATCCCTAACTAGAAAACTCCGTAACATGTCCCCCCCCACCCCGCCCCTTTGAGTTGACCGTGGTTCTCATGAAGCTCTCATACAGTGCCTCGACAACTAAGCAAATTAAAATTTAGCATTCCTTAGCCATAGGCGAAGTAGACTAATAGTGATGACGTGTATATTATTTAGATACCAGAATAGGGGGAAAGCGATTTGAAGTCAACTCAACCCAACAAAAACAGAACTCCTGGATAAAAAGCTATTACGGGCTTATTAAAGTTGCGGGGGGGGGCCTTATTGAATTTGCGGTTAACCGATCCTGAGTAAACAGGACCGGTCCTGATCCGAGGACCGGCTAACCGGTTAACCGTTAACAACCTTAATAAATTTAAACATGTGTCCCGTAGGTGTTAAAAAAAACATGTCAAAGACATTACAGCTATCATCTCAATTTATTATGCTGATGAAGCTTGAGACAAAAGTAGTAAGATAAACAATGTACTTTGTGGAAAGCCTTCTTCACCTATCATACAGAATGGGACTGCGATAAAGCTTTTAAATAAAATACAAAATACACAAACAAATTGTGCAATTAAAACAATAAATTTGAGCTTTATTTTAAACTAAAACGACAATAGATATAATATGTTTTAAGAATTTAAATATATGTAAGTACCTATTTTATGTTATTGTACTGATGAAGGCATTAGCCGAAACGTCTATTGTCGTTTTAGTTTAAAATAAAGCTCAAATTTATTGTTTTAATTGCACAATTTGTTTGTGTATTTTGTATTTTCTTCTTCACCCAACTTTTCAGATAAAGTAAAGAGAGAAAAAACTAAGTCAAATTCAATTGAGGGAATAGTGTATTATAAAAAAAATAATAACTGAAATCCATCTGTGGAATTTGAGATTATGAAATGGGACAGTGCAAGTTACTTACAAGTTCATGCTCTAAGTAGAGATTTATTTTAATTTTGTTATCATTAAAATGCATGTTTTTTTTAGCTCCTGTACTGTGTTAAATTGTTATAAGCCGCAACTGCCTGTCATGGGGTGTCAACCTTTTTTGTTTTATGCTGAAGCAGTGGACCAGTTCATCTCTTTTTTATCTTTACTTGATTACCTTACACATTTCCTCTACAGGTCCACTGGTAATGATGAGATGTGCAATTTCTACATCATGTTCTACACAGACAGCTCCGTGATCAATCCCTATGGTCAGTGCACGGGTGACCGCCTGCCAGATTTGACCGGCCAGAATTTCCCGCCAGACGTCAGCGCCCCCCTGCCCCCAAACCCTGAGCTGGAGGAGGTGGCCAAGGGCACCCACCACCACGGTGGGATGGGTGGGTCAGACCCTCACGGGGATGGAACTCAAGAAGGAAGTGGTAAGAGTACTGATGTGTATGTACATTGTAAGACCTGTAGATGGTTATTCCTCACAATCTACTGTAATGAAATATAATTGACAAAAAGCTGAAATAATTTTTGTTTTAGCATTAATAATAATGCTCTTATTCTAAGAGAACCTAAAAATTAATGTGATGTCTTTAAGATAAATTAACTAATAAACTTATTTATTTGGGCTTTTTTTTTACAAGTCATTTACCAGACAACATTGAAATTTTTTTTGTTATCAACATAATTATTGGTTTGCTGCTCTCTCTCATTCAGCAGGTATCATGGACTCCAAGACACAAGAAATTCTAATGAGAGGAGCCAAACCCAAACAGGTGGATGTTGACCTATTACCTCTGATTTTGAGTTCTTACATTTCTTACATATTTAAATTTTTGCAACATAAGTAGTGCTGTAGTGAGGGGAGGAGCAAGGATGAGCACACTAACTACACCCACTAGCATCCTTGGGACCATCTTTATCATCAACTGGGATGCCCTATTCACCTCCACTTATTTTGTGACTCTTCACACCCACCACTGTGAAAGGCAGTGCACTCGATCCCAAATATCTTGCTTTATCACCGGATACATTTTTATGTGCTAATTAATTAAGGGATTGGGGACAAATTTTCTCTTTGTGGATGACCTGTTCAGTCAGAGTTTAGGTTTGAAAATCTAACTTCATGAATTTTTTCTATACTTTCAAAATTGTGTGGAGAAGTTGATTTTCTCTCAAGGGCCTGGAAAGAGCTAGAAGCTTCTGTATAAACGTTGTTGGACTCCATTGATTAAGTCTTGAGGTTCCAGATATTGCTCCATTAACAAGTTCCAGGGATACTTTTAAATTATGTTGTTAAAACAATTTATTTCTTACATCATTTCAGCCTGATGCCTATCTGTGCACAGCTTATCCTGTGTTTGATAAGGAATCTTATATTTGTGAGTTTTGTTCAATTTTTATGTTTAAATACATAACTACAGTTATTTTTCATCACCTGATAAGGAAAAGAAATAAATTTGTTCAAGTTTTTTACTTTATTTCATTTAGCATAATTTTCAAGGTATGATATTGTGGGCCAAAGTATTTGTAGTCAGTGCTAAATGAGATTGAAAAATAAAAGCACAACAATTATTTTAAATGCAAAATATTTTCTATTTTTTTAACTCAAATTTTAAAATGTTCATGAAATAAATATGTGGTGTTAAAAAGAATGTTAAAATATCAAATTTAGTTCTTATATAGGTAAAGCGCAATACTTTAATGCATGGTTTATATAGAAATAAGGATGAGGAGTTCCTAAATGGTCACTTCTTTTATATTGAGATTTATCTCTTGTTAACATTTTTATTTTATTGAAATTTGTTTTTGTTTCTATTTTTTTTTAAATGTCAGCACAATTTTTGTAATGGTCATGGGGAGTGAAATTTACAAAAATTTGGTTTACATAAACATATCCTTACATACTAAGATCACACTTGCAACTTGATTTCAGATAAGTTTGAAGCCCTGGCAAATGCATCAGTAGCACACCACATACTGCTGTATGGATGTGAAGGAGAGCCATATTCTGATGAAGCCATCTGGTGAGTGGTATGAAAATTTGTTACTGGTTGGGGGGGGGGCAATAGGGGGGAAGTTGATGGAAAATACTTTAACAGTAAAATTACTCAGCTGAAAAATATATCTGCAGAGGACTCTGTTATGAAATACATGTTTTAAAAAGTACCTTAAAACTGTGTTAGCGAGGACCAGTCTCATGTGGTAATTAAAGAATGAGATTGTGGAGATAGTCAAATGTATTGGCTGAAAATTGCAATAATGAAGCTAGTCTCAAGTAGTGGTTTGACCTTGCGATAACAGCACTAATATTACTAGCTCGGGTTCTATGTTGACAAATCATGCATTTTTGTGCTACAAACACCAAACCTGGCACAGATGTTCAGTTTTTTATGCTGAATAAAATGTGATACAGGGCCACAGCAAAATTTTGACCAGTTTCTATTTATAGTAACATTAAAAATGGTCGCTTAAAGAAATTCATGTAAGGTGACAAACTCATAATTTTTAAGCTACAAACACCAAACTTGGCACACATGTTCAGTTTATAATGCAAATCTAAATGTGAGACAGAAAATGCACTAGTTTGTTAAGTTTCTATTTTTATTTACATAAAAATGGCCACAAAAGTAAATTTTGAGTATGATGATAAATTGACCTTACATTTTTGAATCTGGTTCAATTCGTTCAATTTGTGTTAGATGCTTGAACTGGATGTTGTACTGAAAAGTCGGCTCCACAGACACAGTTGCATAAAGCAGTGCATTTTAATCCGGCCTTATTGCACTTACAACGCTTGGATCTGCATTCTTTTTTACAAGCACATTTCAACAGTTCACGACAAGTCATAGAGGCTTGTGGCAAAACAGTCCAAAAAGGCTGCCATTGTCTGTCCATTTTCCTGTATCACATCCAATAATCTACACACGTCAGCCTTGAATTTTTCTTGGAACCCTTTGTCTTGTTCATGATGCTGGTCTGATTCTTTGCTGTGTTTTATTTCAAAAGATAACTCTAGGTCTTGAAGAACTCTGGAGATCTCTGGCCCTCCAACCATCCAGCGTCTCAATGCCGAGGGGTTTTCAGTGAGTCCCACTGGTCCTCCCTCACCTTTGATGATGGCATTGTTTTGCTCATGTGCTTGGTCTAGTGCCATTTTTGAGAAGGGGCGAGATGTCTTTTGCAGAACGAATCGACCTTGCAACAAGTCTTCGTAGCACATTGAACTACCACCCTGCAGTTTCTTCATGTCATGAATGTGCACGGAGAGCCATCTCCCATAATTTTGTTGATCTAGTGCAAAAAACCAAGGCGTTAGCTCTTCTAGAGTTTGAAGATACAGTGTAAAGTTTCCATCTCGCAATGAGGCTACAAACACCATCAAAATCATCTCTAACTGCAGGATCAGTGTCCAGTATTTGAATGTTGGACTTGTGATCATAGACTCTTTCCAGTCCTCAAAGCACAGCACATTCTCTTCCAGTGCAGCACAAGACAATGAGTACTGTTTATAAGCATGTTTTAACAACATGAAGAGGGCGCATGCAGTCAACTGGTGAGCACGGCGAGTCCTTGTGACATGACTTCCAGTAAGGAAAGACTCAGCACATCCAGATGTGGCTACTTTGGCATTAACCAGGGCTTCTACCCACCCACTTTCCTTTAGAAGGGTTCCAACTGTCTTCAAAAAAGACATTTCAATATGCAGTCCTCCAAGCAACAATGTTATTTTGCTTTCTCCATAAGATTCCGGGCAACTTTGTCATGTTGGAATTGTCTGCAGGCCTTCGCTGCCAATTCTGATGAAATTTCTAACACTCTTTTGTATGAAATGCTCAAGCCTAGACTGTGCATGCGTTCAACTAGTTCCTTTTTTCTTGTCTGTGCGTGTATTGTTAAACCAACATAGACTGGGACAGGTGGTTCTCTATATTTTTGGAATGTTTATTCGTTGTGGAAGTGTTTGCCCTTGATCTCTTCCCCTCTGTCTTCACAGCATTAAAACTTGCAAGCTGGGCAAGCGACAGTGCTGCTTGGTTCTTCCCTTTGTTTGATGTAATGCTTGGGCCCTGCAATATCATCTGCATCAGAGCCAACAGACTCTCTGGAACGCTTGTGTTCTGAACATCTTCAGTGCATGAAGCATTAAACCTGGCCTGCAAACTAAATAGGTCCCTGCGTACTATCCTCGCTGCCTTTGCTAGATGTACAGCTTCGTCATCTATGGTTTCAGCATAGGCCTCTTGTAAGGTAGTGTTTAAACTGTCTGTGAATGTTAACGGAATGTCTCTGCCACTGTTGTGGGCTTGAAGGTCTGGAAAATGTGCTAAAAGCCGTGTTTTCAGTCTGCTACTGTGTAAACAGCCAGTTTCTATACCAACTTCCTGTAGACGACTAAGGTACATTTTAGAAAGATCAGCCAGTTTTAACACTTTTAAGTTGTCACCTGTAGATGAATGTTTTACTTCTTCGATGTACTCTGTCAATTCAGCAAAGACCAAAGCTTTTCGAATTTGATCAGATCTCTGATCTGTCCAGTCTACTTTAGGCTGAGCTTTTCTGTATAGGCTAGTGAGACAGGCAGGGTGGTATTTCAGTTCTTGGGCAATCACATCACCTCGACTTAATTTTGCCAAAAGGTGGCTGTCTTGAAGAATCAGAGCACAGTTCCTAATCCTTTCATCCAGCTTAAAAGTAGAAGCATGTCTAAGATCCTTTGCTGGTGCTTTCTTACCACACAAAAAACAACTGAGATCCTTAACAACTACTCCATCTCCAGATGATCTCTGTTCCCTGCGAGTAACTTTTTTAGCAGGTACACTTTCCTCACCTGGGTCGCAAGATGCAAGTTTTCTCTTCAGTTTTGTTGTATTATATTTTAAACGACATGACAAATGAAATGAAGCTTTCTTTTTCATGAATGTTTCCTCAACACCATCTCCATCATCAAGTCTAGTTAAAAAGCCAGGTGACAGTGCGCCACATTCACCAAACTTAGTCAGATTTTCAGCCAAAGTCACATATGTAGATCCTTGATTTGTTTGTCTGGCATTAGCGGGACACTGTAATTTTTCTTTGGTATTTTTCTGACAAAGCGCACACATATCCCAGTTAGTGGGTTGAAAACTAGCAGCATCTTGGTTTTCATGGCTTACATTATGATTATCCATGGCTGAATAAAAAGTGGCTGCACAATCTAAAAGAAAGAGAAAAATAAATGTTTAAACAATTTCAAAAATCTCATAGACAGCAATCCAAAATTTATACTGCAGTTTAGATGCTATGACGAATGATAATGAAATAGGAAAATTTAATGCATGCATAAACCTGACCTTATATAAAGTTAACAAAGATGGAGCACCTAAAAGGCCTAACAGAACAGCCTGTACATCAACAAGCTCCTATAACTACTACATACTACTACTACTACTACTACTACATTAAAGTATTATGATTATCACTACCAGTTTGTTGGGGTTTTTTTTAAAATGTGATTACTGATCCAATATAAATTATCCGCATCCTATATTATATTATCATTATCTAACAAAAATGAATGAAAGCACTTTTGCAGCAAAATAAAAGCTAGTACTTACCCAAATCAATGAATCTTTGCCTTTTCGGAGTTTCCCAAGACTCAAGACACTTTCACTTTCTGTTTGTGTTCGGCCATCTTGCGATTCAGTTTGTGCCGCACAGAACTCTCGCACTGAAGGCTTTATTTTAATTCTAAAAGTATGTGTACTCGGTAACCAATAAAATAATCAAATAGGACAAATCTTTTAGTTAATTTTGGTATAAAAAAGGAATTATTTTTTCTATGTTTACTGCTTTAGAAAACGTGTTGCAATATTTGAGTTGGAAATAAATAAATAAATAAATTCCTACGCGTCTTCAAATAGTCCCTACGCTTTATGTTAATTTACGTTAAAAAAAACAAAGATTTGTTTTGGCTCTGTTTCTAAAATTAAAATATTATTATTTGTGAACACATTTTAACTCATGTCATGTTTGTAGCATGATGATGCACGATCTATACTTATCAATGCAACATAGAACCCGAGCTATACGTAATGGCTGAATAATGAAGAGTTCACCGTCAACAACTAGTCTAGGCTCGATGTCCCTTCAATTAGTTTACTGGTCACTACTGGTGCCATCAACAATGTCTTTTTGAACTAAAGCACCTTTTCATAGATTATGGGTCTTGCTCTTAAAAATATAGTTAATGAGCCTGGGTTAGGAGTTGATTGTGACAGCCAATATTTATGACACCTGGGATAATATTTGGCTTACTTATAATACAAAATTCATTAAACAATTATTTGTTGATTGCTGAATCATTATTTATTGAAACTGGTATAGCACTACTTATCTCAAATATTGAGACTAATTACTAGTTAGATTCACTTTGTTAGTTTCATTAGCAATGTGGACGATTTTTTATTTGATTCAGTAACTAGTAAAAATTAAGACTTACTCTGGTAACTATAAACATAATGGATTTAGTTGACTGTTTGTGACATTGAGGAAATATTGATTTGTGATCAAACGTGTGTAATGGTGAAAATTTTTAATCAACAAATGAAAATTGAAAATGACATTGCCAATGTTAAAAATCATTTTGTGATTATTCATGATGACACTATGACTGTTCAGTAGTGGTTGTTATATGAGAGGCTGTGTAATCATGACATTTCAAATATTAGTGCAGTCTTCCTATCTCCCACCCAGGAACTGTCCCGCAATGTGCAAGGCAACAGAGGGAATCATCCTATTTGCTTGGGCAAAAAATGCCCCTCCCACAGTATTACCCAAAGGTTTTTTAAAAATAACTTTCCTTAATTGATACTAAAATATGTAATGTTTCAAACTCTTGACATGTTTTTCCTAATCTTAAAGTGTTGATGCTCTGCCTTAAATAATTCAATTTCTGAGTAATTTTTACAAGAATTTTTATTTAAGTTCTATCTTATTATATCTAAATTATTTCTCAGATTTATTAGCAACCACTTAGATCTCTTTTTTAAAATTTATGTAATTTAATAAGTCTTTTGAATGAACTCAATTTTTATATAGTGAGTCTCTCATAAACCAATATATATATATATATGTGTATATGATTGAAAACAGATGTGGGTTTGAGAATAGGAAGCGACACAATTATCAAGACTCTAGTGCTCCAGGTACATTATGCCAAGAGTTTTTCAGGCAAGTCCCCACACTCTTTTCTTAATTAAAATGGAATTTACATCTAATGTTAAAAATAAAATAAATTTAAGGTAATTTTTTACTGTAGAAAAATAATTAAATTTGTATGTAAAATTTCTCGCCGGGGAATATCCACTGTATTAGCTCCTCAGCTTCCCTCTGTCGTCTTGCTGAAAATGTAAGTGTCGCACTACTTTATTTTCAGATGAGGAAGCTCCAGATCATTCAGGGATTAAGATATACACCACACAAACCAAGTATGTTTTCATTAATAATTTTTTGTTGTTGATGTGGAAAGGTTATGCCAGCTTGCGCATAAACATGACAAGGTGGCTATTTCCCATTTATTTAGACTTACAATATATTATATGCATAATTTTTAAAAAACACATGTCATTTCATAATGTTCCCCATTGTTACAGGCAGCCTTTTGTTGCTGGCATCTATTTCATGGCTTCAATGTTTGTGATTCCCAGTGGAGTTCCTGGTGAGTATCCCCTTTTCTTGTTGGTATCTGTTTGATAATAACATAAGCTTGAGACTGCAATCAGGTTAGGCAGAAAGAAATTTACTAAACCAGGTTAGGAGGAAACCTGAAAAAAAGACACTAAAAAAAACAAACGAACCATTCTACAAGAGAAAATAATTCTAAAACATAGCAATGATGTCATATCCTTGTATTAACCCTTTGCTGCTCTCTCACCCCAAAACTAATCTTCAGTTACCTTGTATATATTGAAATGTTTGTATATTCAACAAACCTTTGTTCCAGCTTATCCTGTTGATGTAAGCTGTAGGTTTGACAAGACGAAAAGTATTTTTCCCTTCGCCTACAGGACTCATGCCCATGCCTTGGGTAAGCAGTGTTGTGATTGAGGCTTTCAATCTCCTTCTAGTTGGTTGGTTTTGATGCTCAATAACTGTAGTCGATAGTTCCAATTTAAGCAAGAGCTGAGCTGGAAATTTAATCTGACAAAGAATGTTTCAAAATTAATTCAAGTTTGAAATCATGATTTAAATTTATATAAAACCTAAGTTGGCACTTTAAATTATGTATATCCAAAAGTGATATATATGATTAAAGAAGTCTTCTGATTTATTTAATGTAAAACGTTTATCCACCTCTTTTCAGTCAGCCTAAAAATTTATTGGCTTTGTGTGGTGATGCATTTTTTTTCAAGGCGTTCGCATGATAAAATGTTTCTATTTTAAACAATAATAGGGTGATTTTATTCCCATTTTTTTTTAAAGCAAAGCTGTAACTGGTATTGAATATTGCTTTGTATTTATATTTTTCATTATCAAATTTTTTTAAAGTTCATTTTTGTAATTGCTATAATGAAGAATGAGTGAATATGTCATCATAGATATTTATTGGGTTTAATGCTTGCCTAAAAATCAAACTAGCAGTTAATAAATTTTAGAATGGTAAATGGTAACAAAATTCACTAATATAGCTTTAGAAAATAACGCAAATAACTCTATCGTCTTAGGTCGCGTCATCACTGGCTACCAGTACAATGGCTCCTATCATGAAATTGGAAAGGGAAATCCTCAGTGGCCACAGGTTTAGAATGCATTTTTGTATCTAACTTACTTTGTGTTGCTATGCAATCCTTACAAAAATATTAATTTTATGTAGTGGGGAACTAATTTTAGGAACATAGTAATATAATAGAATTAACTGAGCTCATGTGCCACTATGTTAGGTGACATACCCACCTTTTACTGCTTTGATTGTAGCTAATGGAGAGGAACATTGATTATTTACAGTCCATATTTGTTTATTGTTGATGCAAAACATATATTCATTGACATATTTGTAAAGGGTCTGTTCACTATCATAAAATTTTAACCATTGCACAAGTAAATCATATTTTCATGAAATATTAAATGTTTAAATATCAAAAGTTCAAATGGCATTTACAAATAAAATGATTATCTCAAATATCCACAATTACTGGTATATACAGACAAAACATGCAAAATGTCAGTTGATTTTTGCCCCTGTAAGGAAAGAAAATTGGATAAAATAATTAAACTTAAGGAGCTGCCAAAAAGATATACATACATCCCATCTAAGAAACTTATTGTACATAATAATAATAATAATAAATTGATTATTTATATAGCGTTGTATCCCAGTAAGGAACTGGGCTCACAGCGCTTTACATGAAAGAAATAACATACTTATAAGTATTAAATTAACATTCATATCACAACAAACACACACAATTACAATACATTATACATAAGCTACGTTAATCATTTACAAGAAATGTTGTTTCATCAATTTTAAAAATAAATTTTGAAAAGATGTGTCTTAAGTGCAGTCTTGAAGGACTTGGTTGTTTGAATACCACGTATGTGTAATGGTAGAGAATTCCATTGTTTGGCTGCACAAAAAGAGAACGACCTTTCACCAAACGTTTTGGTGCGTGTCGTAGGAACAGAGAGAACGCGTGTGTCTGCAGAAGATCTTAGCTTGCGAGTGGGTGAGTAGACCGACAAAAGTTCAGTAAGATACGATGGGCTTGAGTCCGAAAAGAAATTGTGACAGAGAACGGCCAGTTTGTAATCAATACGGGCTTGTATAGGCAGCCAATGAAGTGAGCGAAGAAGTGGAGTAACATGGTCATGTTTTTTTGCATTGAGCACCAGTCTGGCAGCTGAATTTTGAACTTTCTGTAGTCTTTCAATGCATTGTTTTGGCACACCTGACAGAAGAGAATTGCAGTAATCCATACGAGCCAGTACAAGAGCACAGACTAGTGTTTTTGTGGCACTAACTGTTAAGTAATGACGGATTGAGCTGATCTGACGAATGGCAGTGTAGGCAGAGCGACAGATGTGATTGATGAAGTTGTTAATAGACATGTTGTCAGAAATAATGTAGCCAAGATTCCTAGTCGATGTTGTGAACAGAATATCCGAACTGGCTACGTGAATTGACTTCGGAAGAGACAAAGTACTGCGTGATTTATTGTTGCAAAATAGAAGTGCTTCAGTCTTGTCATCATTCAGCTTGAGTTTGCTTAACGTCATCCAAGACTTCACTTCACCAATGCACTCCTGCAACAATTGGACACCGGAGTCCATATTAGAGGGATCAGTGTGAATATATAGTTGAGTATCATCTGCAAATGATTGGCTTTTAACTGAATGCTTTTCAAGCAGTAGAAGTAGCGGTCTTGTATACAGTACAAAAAGTACCGGACCCAAAACAGAACCCTGAGGCACACCATAAAGCAAGTCAGCTTTGTGAGAGATACAACCATCTACTGATACTACCTGTGATCTGTTAGATAAGTATGATTGAAACCAAGCCAGAACTGAGCCAGAAATTCCAAAATAACTTTGCAGGGTTTTCAGCAGTATTTGATGGTCAACAATGTCAAAGGCTGCACTAAGATCTAAGAGGACCAATATAGAAATTTTCCCACTGTCCAGTGCGAGCAGGAGGTCATTTGTTACCTTCAACAGAGTGGTCTCTGTGCTGTGAGAAGGTCTGTAGGCCGACTGATTAGGACTTAATAGAGTGTGGTCATTTAGATAAGAAAAAAGTTGTTTTAAGACTAGTTTTTCAATGACTTTCGACAAAAATGAAATATTAGACACAGGTCGATAGTTGTTTAAATTGTTTTGGTCTAACCCTTTTTTTTTCAGCAAGGGTTTTATAATAGCAGATTTACATAATGAAGGAAAGGTGCCAGATTTTAGACTTTCATTAACTATATTAGTTACTGTTGGGAGTAAGAGATCTAATGACTCAACCAATCATGCCTATCGATTAAGGGTCTCTCAAAAGGATTGATTATAAATTCAAACTTAAGGTATACTTATAATTTCAAATTGAATTTGCGTGCCAGATAGGTTTTAATATTTATTTTGTTTTGTTTTATTTAATTTTTTTTTGTTACCCTCAAACTTTATCTAATCAGAGAGACGTTATAAATATTTACTAATTTTATTTTTTCCTGTGCAGGCATTTTACCCTGTCAAAGACAAGATAGAAGTCAAGCCAGGGGAATATCTGGTATGTTGACTCACTAATTTTATATGCACTGCGATAAACTAAACAGCTTCATAATTTCCTAGTGATAAAGCCATTTTTTCCTTCTTTTTATGATTATAACCCCCAGAGAGGTAATGTAACCGATGTGATAAACTGTTTTACAAATTTTTGTCTTAAATTGAAAAAAAAAGAACTTTTCACTTATTTTAACCATCACTGTTCTGAACTAATATTTTGTCCTCTACCTTTCTTGTCACTCTTATTTTTGTGTGTGTGCATCCAAGGCTGCCAGATGTACTTACGATTCAACCTCCATGACCAGCTCTGTTAAAGTTGGGTAAGTAGAAGATTTATTTAGCTTATACATAAAAAGATAGCGTTTATTCATGGGTCTCAAAGTTGAAAGTAAATATTTCACCTAATCTCACTTAAGAAACGTTTTGGAGATTACAGAATTTGTTTTCAATCAAAATCTCTATGAATCTTAAAAATATATGCTTAACGGTATCATTTAAGGATGTGAACTTCAGTTCCTAGATATTACCATTAAATGTTGCCATTGAGAATTAAATTTTAATATAAATATAAAACTTTCTAGGTAACAGTAAAGCAATCAAAAAGTAACATAATTTCTTTTAATGCGTAATATTTTCTTTTGTTCTACCGAATTTTAAATATTGATTTAAAAATCGGCTATGTAAAAAAGGAGGTTTAAAATAATAGTATAGTTCAGGGGCATTTAAAAAATGATGGTGTTGGGATACACCAAGGTGTGGGGTAGCACTATTTTGGATTCTCCCATCGATAAGTGCATTAATTAATTTTTGATTTTTATCAAATAACATAAGAAGGTGGTTGCTCACGCAAAATTGTAAGGATTTTTATTTGCACCCTCCATTGTTAGGCATGTTAATTCTAGATGGTTTTTCTTTTTAAAGTTTTTGTAGTGGGTTTTACTGTCACAATGTCATCACCATGTAAACAAACAGATTCTCACTTTGGGTTGAGACATATTAAGTGACATTGATTTCAGAAGTTATTTTTCCAGTAAAACTGCCCAACTAAAAATTTACTAAATGATTGTGGAATTTTTGCATAAATATTTTCAAAAAGCGTTTGGGTTTCAAAATTATTTCAAAGTAAGTTGAAACTTATGTCAAGTCGCAGTAGATAAAAGAAAGGAAATAAAATGATTATTTGTTTTATTAGCCTCAGTAAATTTTTCTTCTTTTTTTTCAACTTTCTTCCCAACAAGTTAAGTAGGTATTTAAGCTTTTAAAAACAAACAAAGCAATTTTTGAACACAAACCAATGAATTTTTTGTGGACTATGTGGTATTTAAATAATTTTTTGTTCAGGTCTACTGGCAACGATGAGATGTGCAACTTCTACATCATGTTCTACACCGACAGCTCCGTGCTGGATCCTTATGGGAAGTGCTCGGGCAACTTTGCCCCCCAGCTGACAGGGGACAACTTCCCCAAAGACGTAAGTGTGCCACTGCCTCCCAACCCTGAACTGGAGGAGGAGGCAAAGGGACAGCATCCCCAGCATCACAGTGGCATGAAAGGCAAGTTATTTTTAATCACTAAAGACTTATTTGTTATATAAAACAAACTGATTTTATGGCTTACCTCAGGAGAATTATTAGTTTTTGTGTTTTGTTTCTTTTGAACTCATAGTTTATAGGGTGAGTTGATTTTTTAATAAAATAAAGAGCAGGACAAGGGGCGCAATGGTCAAGCAGCTGCGCTCGGCTGGCATACAGAGAGTCATGGGTTCTAGTTTCGGTGAACGCAGGGTCTTGCTCCCGAGGCTAAAGGGCCTCCTTGAGTCCACCCAGCTCCAAATAGGTACCCGATATCAGTTGGGGAAAGTAAAGGCGGCTTGGCATTGTGCTAGCCACACGATCCCCTTGTATGTCGTGGCTATAAAAACTCGTGAAGGCTGCTTCACTTTCCCCATAGGCCAGCATGGTCTGAAAGGGGAACTTTACTTTTTAAAGAGGAGGACAGTGTTTTTTTTTAATAACAAGATGAATTAATAAGTGGATGGCAAAATACTTTTCAATAGTTATATTTTCATGTGTTGAGTTCTTATTTAGAGTGTACCGTGGGTAACACAAGTTCAGTTCCATTTGGGAGACAGTGTCTGTTCTTACTATCTTGTTTCTTTTATGGCATTGTATTTCAAAATAATATACAACTATTAGTAAATCTATTTACATTACATTGTATAATGAATGTATTAACTAGTAGAATTTTGAGAGATATTGAATTGTTTCTTATTTCATTAAATATTTTCTTTTTCACTGATTCCAATTTTTGTCACATGAGTTTTGCAGGCATCGATTTACAAATTTTAAAAGGAATTGTTAATAAAATCGAAAATCTTCCTCTGAGTAGTTAAAAAATTCTTCTCATGGCCCTCTGGCAAATGTCTGTTCGCCATCTTTTATTTAATTACAGTATTACAGGCCATTTCTGTAGTTATCTGGGTTTTATCTTTGACTCATGAAAGGGACAACAGAAAATAGTCTTTAATCTCTTTAGTGAAATCAAGGAGGCAGCACAAAGACAGTCACAGACTGTCGCACAGGTACCGGATCAGGCAGAAAAAGCTTAAAAACCTTGATTATGACTACCATGACTGGTCCGAAGCACACCTCTTGAGGCACAAGCGGCAGGCCCATGAGTACTACGATGATTATGCTGCCAATGACCTCAGGGAGAAGGGTCTTTACGGCACCGCCGGCACAGCAGAGGAAGGGCTGAGTCGCAACCGCAACAAGGAATTTGAAGCCATCAACCAAGAGCTGCAACATTTCCCACGCAAAAACCCACCTGGCAAGTTCACTCAGAACAGTGAACAGCGCCTCGCACCCGCCCAGCAGCAACACCTGGCAACAGCCGCCGACCCTCAGAACTCGGCACCACGAAGGCTAGCACCTCCAGGGGCCGGTGCGGCTGGCCAGCCGGTCAGTAGGGAAGAGGTTAAGGTCCACAGTAGTGAGTTGAAAGTTTGTTTTGCTCATGTTGGATATTGTAACTTTGGTGTCACATAGAAATAGCTGCCTGATGATCAGCCTGACCAGATATTTATCCAAGCCTATGTTTTATTTTATTTCAATTTTTTGTAGCTATGCATTATGTTACCTGCACTTGTATTGTAATTTCATTGAATGTTTTCTTTTTTTTTGTTTAGCCATCCACCCTAGCCCCTCACCTCAATACAAATATAACCCACAAAAAAAATATAATAAGTATAGTGATAAGTAATGATTTCAAACCTGCTACTTACAAATGCATGTGCAAATTTCCTCTTTGAAGTATATCACAATTTTTTAAATATAAAATTACATAATGATATCACTAGGAGTAGTGTCCCTTATGATATGTCTAATTCTGCAGAAAACAGAACAATTTATTAACTACTCAAAAATCAAACAGCAATATCAGCTAAGCATGTGTAGTTTATGAATTGTTTTATTATACTGATATTATCCTTATTTTATGTATTTTACTGCGAACATTGTTGTTTTATTTGCATTTACCTTGAGTATTTTGTATATTTTCAAAATACTTTTTAAAAACTGTTCTGATGCATGTCAATTAGTTTATTACATGAAATTTAGTGATAACTTACTTTGTGTTGGAGCTTAGTTGAAACGGCTGAAATTTGTAGGGGTGAAGCGTAGATGTAATGAGGATCCAAATATAATAGAAGTGTATTTCCTTTGTCACTATAAGTTTATATTTTATACAGTCTTTTAGTTTATTTAGTTTCAATTATTTTGAAGAGTATTATTTGTGGACAAGCTGAAAAAAGAAATATAGATACAATTTTATAGTTTTGTGGATTTTATTCTTTGTGTGAATGTTATTTATGTTTTTAGACTTGAGGTAACAAAATTTTTAGAAGACAAACAGAAAATTTTTCTTATAATTTATGGTATTTTATAAATAATTTAGTACTTGAATTGTTTTTAAAGGGGAAAAGACTCCCTTGACATAATAATGTTACACTATCTTTAAAAATAATATCATTCTCATATTAATTCCATAAGTTTGCTTAACTCGATGAAGTCTGTTAGTAATTTGTATTTATCTAGAAATTTGGCTTCTTAAGAATGTGTATATTTTAGTTTTATTTCTTTATATGTATTTGGTGTTGTTTTTTTTCCACTCAATGTAATTAAATTGATGCATACATTTCATTTATAAATAATTTCATGGCATAAATATTAATTTTACGAAAACAATGTTTTATTTCATCAAGTATATTTTTTGTTTTCCATCATAACATATTTGTAATTAATGCATACCACTTTAGTTGTGTACATAAAATTAATTGCAGCCAATGGTACAAAACATTATAAACAAAATTCTTGCATAAAATAAGAAAATTTTCTTGAAATAAAATCTGTGCATTATTTTCACTAGCACTCTGTGAAAAGGTAGCGTTTGGAAAATCAAATATAACATTTTTTTAATGTGATAAGTGTGTGTTTTTTTCTGCATCATTAATGCCAACATTTTCTACTCTGCAGGTATCCATTTTGATCACAATCTTGTTTTCAATTCAACCTGGCCAGAGCAGAAAATTCAGTTAGGTCAGATTGGGGGTGTGGCAACTGACAGAGACGGCAATGTGTATATTTTCCACCGGGGTTCAAGGACATGGACTGCACAGTTAGTACAATAACATAACCAACATTGAATACATTAAATGCCTGAGTGAGACAGATTTTCCTAAAACTGTTGCAATATTCTCAGTTATTACTTTTTTCTTATTTATTTTTTTCCTCGAACCCCAAGTTTGTGTACATGAATAAATCTTCAGGTTAGTTGAGATGTAAATTTTATGTTTATGATTGCCTTTATTCTTAACAGATCATTTTCTTATGACAACAACTTTCAATACCAAGATTCACCAATTCCAGAGGACGTCATTGTTATTTTAGATAGCGCTGGTCGACTGATTAGGAAATTTGGTGCTGGCCAGTAAGTGGTGTTTAAAATTGTGTTTTACTAAAAAAAATAATTAGGAGAAGGGATTTTATTCCAGTATATAAATCACATGAGTGTTTGTTTAAGTTGGTCCTAGGTTGGACCATCAACCGCTAAAACCATTTAGTGCTGGTGTAAAATGTAACATAAAATAAGACAATATTCGTTTATTTATACAAAAATGGAAATATTTTGATAACACTTTTACATCTAATTTTAAAAACAGGAATAAAAAATAATTTTTAAACTAGTAAAAAAAAATTAACATAATGCATTTTCAAGTATTTCTTATGCGCAAACAGCCATCTTTTGCTGTTAAAACTCTATTTCTTCATAACATTTTAGACTTTATCAGAGAAATAAAAACAATAGAAAAGACAGAAATACAGTATCAGAGCAGAACAATATTTTCTCAGATTAAGCACTAATCAACTTCAGAGCTAAGCTGAGCGCAATTGTTCCTATAATGTTATAACTCATGCAGTTATGGAACATCTGTTTGATTCACATAACATACTTGTGGAAATTTAATCCAACTTTAATTATATTTTTAATAATTGTGAATCTTGAACAAAAAATATGATAAAATGTTGTGTTTTCCCATGACAGGTATTTTATGCCTCATGGCATTGAAGTTGATAAACAAGGAAATATTTGGCTTACAGATGTAGCACTTCATCAGGTACCAGCTTAAGTTTAGTCAATATTTTAAGATAGAATTTTTTAAAAAATATTTTTTTTTCATATTTATAGATATGTTTCAGTGTCAGAAGCCTAAAAGCCCTTTCTTTTAAATATGCTTAGGTTTTTAAGATACCAGCTGGTGAAACCAAACCAACCTTGACCCTGGGTAACAGATTCCAGCACAGTGAAAACCTGACATGTTTCTGTAAGCCCACAGATGTTGCTGTTCTTTCTAATGGGGATTTCTTTGTGTCTGATGGGTAGGTTTAAGCAATTAATCCTGGATATTACATTTAGAGCCTACAATCTATGAACCATATTTAAAGATATGTAAATATTTATAAGTGAATTATTAAAAAAGTACAGCTTGAAGATTTCAGAATGTACTATTTTTGACACAATTATGTAAGTGTTTTTAATTGTTACTTAAGTCCGTTTCATTCTAAAGATTAAAATATGTACACTAATTATTTTTAATTGGATAAGTTTTTAAGAAATAAGTCAAACAAGGCTTATCTGAAAGAAAAGTGCCCAACAAAACAAATATATTAGCAAGAAAACAATTAAACCAGTATAAAGATTAAAATATGTACACTAATTATTTTTAATTGGATAAGTTTTTAAGAAATAAGTCAAACAAGGCTTATCTGAAAGAAAAGTACCCAACAAAACAAGTATATTAGCAAGAAAACAATTAAACCAGTATAAAGATTAAAATATGTACACTTATTATTTTTAATTGGATAAGTTTTTAAGAAATAAGTCAAACAAGGCTTAGGAAAACCTGAAAGAAAAGTACCCAACAAAACAAGTATATTAGCAAGAAAACAATTAAACCAGTATAAAGATTAAAATATGTACACTTATTATTTTTAATTGGATAAGTTTTTAAGAAATAAGTCAAACAAGGCTTAGGAAAACCTGAAAGAAAAGTACCCAACAAAACAAGTATATTAACAAGAAAACAATTAAACCAGTATAAAGATTCAAATATACACAATGCTGCAACGTAGTATCTGAGAGGACAGCAAGAGGAATGTAACAGACCGAGTAAAGGAGAACATCACATCCATATCACAAGGTGTCAAGGCCCAATAAGTCTGAATCAGTTTGTCCCCTAAGTTCAAATGTGCCAGGACGTTGCTAAAAAAATTTGGCAATAATTATGTTCCAGATGCCATTGTCAATCAGAAGAGACCTGACGGAACCAGAAATAGTCTAACATCAAAATTGGCTTGTCTCAAAGTTCATTCTCAGACATGCAAAGTCCACAAAAATTAAGTAGCTGAGTAAAGGGAATGGGGTCCTTACAGGATTTTGAAGGGGATGAGCAGAGTGGTTAAAAGTTTTGAAATAGGGTTTAAGTAGGTTGAGGTGAGTAGTCTGTCTTTGGGCTGGACCAACAAAATTGACAAATAGTTCTTCTTGTTGAGGGGACGTATTTTGATGTTTAGACTAGTCTGGTTTCCTACATTTGGGAGAATTATCATTATGTGATTGGGACACCCATTCCAAGTTTGGATTCAAAGTTTTCCATTTCTCAGATGAGTTTCCATCCATTCAAATAGGCTGCTGGCAATGTTTATCTTACTTTTGGTTTTGGCCTGGTTCAGCAGGGTTGGGAATCAGGCTGTTTAAACCACTCTGTCCCCCAGCTCCACAATAACATAGAATACAGACACCTGCGATGTTAAGTTGAATCTTGTATGAAGTGAGCCTCCTGGGTTGATGAGATTTCGAATTCACTCCTCCCCATTATGGTGACCCTGATACCATCATCAGTGTATGTTTTGTCAAATTCAGGGTGGAAACCAGTTTAGCTTGAAATGTGCCTTGAACAAATATGCTTAGCTAAGTCCCATTTCTACCCCCAAAGCAACTCCGCTAATTAAGACGAAGAATTTGCTTCTAGACCTCAAATGAATTAAGGTTGAGAAAAAATGTATTCAATGCAAATGTTATTGTTATCCTTTGTTCTTTTTAATTGTTTTGCACAAAAATGGATTCAATGCAAATGTTATTGTTATCCTTTGTTATTTTTAATTGTTTTGCACTATAGAAATTTTTTTTAAGGTATATGTAATTCATCTTATATGGCATGTTAGTTTAGATATTTTAATCTTCAATTTTTAACAGGTACTGCAACAGCAGAGTATTAAAATTCTCAAAAGATGGTCAGCTGATCAAGGCATTTGGACAAAGAAATTTAGTTTTTTGTAAGTGATCTCTAAAAACTATGCAAAAAATAATTTATTGATAATTATGTACAGGACAATTGCAACTTTGCATAACTTTTAGGAACTTCTGCTAACAAAAGTTAACCAAAGTTGAGTGCTGTTTTAGTAATGTTTAAAAGTATTTATAATTTTTTTATACATCATTTATTTGAAGCACGATATAATTTTATTCATTCTGTAATTTATAGGAACTTATTATTTTTAAAAAAGGTGTAAGGTCAAATTAATCATGTATACCTAAATAAGCTGAAGACAAATTATGTTTTTCCCAACAATGCTGGCGTCTTGTTTAAAATGGTAACAAATTACATAACTGTTTACACTCTCTCCAGCCAATGCTCCCCCAGCGGGTGTGTTCGACATCCCTCACAGTATTACAGTGTCAGAAGAGAATAACTTGGTCTGCGTAGCTGACAGGGAGAATGGACGGGTGCAGTGCTTTGATCTGGATGGGAACTTCAAACACATGATCAAACATCCACAGTTTGGCCCTCGCCTCTTTGCCATCGAGCAGTGCCCAGAACATGGTTAGCTTCTACCTTTTTAAATGAATTTTATGTCTTCAGTGACCCTCAACTATATTTATTTAAATATTTACTATATACAGTGGGGCCCACTTAACTCGAGCCCTGGTTAACTCGCCAGCTCTATTCAGTCGACGTTTTTTTTTGAACCGCCAGCGGTTAATTCGATTATTTTAAGTCGCCGAACCCTAATACCTCGAGCACAAAAGAGGGTCAAATTTGCCACTTAGTTATGGTTATCTCGATCCCCATGACCAATCGTCAGCTTTTGAAAATGTTAGATGTGATTTTTTATAACCAAGTGAAGGCATAAAATGTCTGCCTGGCTGGTGACATCACAGCCCGCTTGCTCACAGCGCTGTGTTACTAACTTAAATAGCCAGCTTTTGAAAATGTTCTTATCGATAGGGCTGAACCGATCGGTTCAGCTACTCGGCATCAGCCGATTTTCGTATACTTGGAGATACTCGGCAATCGGCCGCGTAAGTGATGCCGAGTATTACGTAATTGCTCCAATAGCAAAGATGCACGCAGAATCGCATGTTTAAAACATTTCGTTTCGTTTGGAATAACAAAATGTACCGTGTGCAGACTTGTTGTCATTGGCAACCATTCATCCTTCAATCTCATTTTGACTCTATTACTACTGCTTTGTTCTCATTGTTTCATTCATAAAAAGTGGCCGTGTACAAAAGCCATTTAACTATTGGTTAGAATTAATTAAAATGTATCAAAGTTGAAGGTTCAAAAGGAGTTCCTAATTTATTTTTGTACACTTTTATAGAGAAGAGTTCGCTTTATGAGTCATATATAGGTCATGATAAACAAATAACAGCAACGCCTTTGTGTAAAAAAAACCTCCAAAATCGTTGCAAATTCGGCACTCTTTTGAGCTCGAAATATTAGGGCTCGGCGACTTTAAAAAAATCAAATTAACCGATGAAAAAATGCAAAGACAAAGAGAGAATTTGGCGGTTCCAAAAAAAAACGTCGCCTTAATAGAGCTGATGAGTTAAGTGGGCCCCACTGTATTTGTATATTTGTTGGACATCAATCAGAGTTAAAAACTTAAGGTAGCTTTCACATGGTTTCTATTTACTGCTATTAATAACAGTATTATAGCACATTTAAATATATATGCATTTGTGTGTCAGAGCCTAGGTAATATCAATTTAAAGTTTAATTTTTTTAGTTGTAACTACCGGAGATTTCTGTAAATAGGCCATAGGCTTCAAAAAGGAAAATTGATGTTACATGATTGAAATTTTTGTACCAAATAAAGGCCCATGGGTGTTTATATGGAAAATACAAATCAGTTACCATCATAAACAGAAACGTAAATGCTTGTGCAGGTTCAAAAAATGAATTTTTTCCCCAGAAATAATTTGCTAAAAAAATTTCTGAAAATAATAGTATTGCGGTTTTACGTTTGTCGTTTGAAATTTTATCTTTAGCGACAATAAAAAAACAAAATCATCAAAATTTATTTTTATAATACTTAATGACAGTGACAATTCATTAAAAGTTTGGGTATGTGGGTTTAATAATTTAAAATTTAAGACTTTCCGTATACAAGCCCATGGGCTTATGCTCGGGTGGGCCTATTTACAGAAATCTCCGGTAATGATTATGAAAAATACAAAATTAATGTTATAATTCAGTGATGGCGAACCTTTTTGGGGCCGATTGCCAAGAAATTCAATAAAAACCTACTTTTATATAGCAAATTGCCAACACAAAGTGCCAGCAAAGTGGTTTGATGAAGGAAATAATATTTTAGTTGCATGCTGGCTGATGAGGCTCTGCATGCCGTCTATGGCACTGTTATAATTCATTGTTTAAATTAAACAACCCCGTAAAAACAAAGTTTTTGACTATAAATCCCTTATACATGAGACATAACTAAAAGTATTGATTATGTTCAAACATGACAAACATTTACAGACTGAAACCGAATTATCTCCCTTGGCTTTAAAACCGCGGAGGGGGGGGGGTGTGGACATCGACGGGTGGCTTCAACGCGTTAACTCAACTCCTGGTGTTTAACATGAGATGTGGTCATTGATGGCTGGCGTGAAGTCAAGTGACCCGTAAAATGTAAAGAATAGCGACAGATACATATGGTTTATAGAGATAAACTAAAAGTGCATTCATTTAATTACGGATCGATTTGAAATTTTGATACTAAGCATTGTTAGGTGACCCGGGTCTATGTGCAAAATTTCAGCTCGATCGCATCACGGGAAGTGTGTCATTTTTTACTTTTGTTTTCCGCCCGACCATGAGATGACGACAGAGATGGCCGTGAAGTTAATATAAGGGATTTAACAAAACAAAACCGTAAAAACAAAGTTTTTGACTATAAATCCCTTATGTATGAGACATAACTATCAGTATTGATTTTGTTCAAACGCGACAAACATTTACAGACTGAATCTGTCTTAACTCCCCTTTGCTTTATAACCGGGGGGGGGGAAGGTCTGGTCACCGATCGCTGGACCAAGCTCAGCGTGACACGTAAAATGTAAACAAAAGCACGCCGGTACATTGGCGATGGCGTCAACGTGTGACTGAACTGTCACGTGAAAAAAACACAATAACAAACAGTGAAATTGAATTACATACGTTGTATAGAGATAAACTAAAAATTCATTAATTTAATTACGGTACGTTCGATCGATCTGAAATTTTGATGCGATGCATTGTTAGGTGACCGGATCTATGTGCAAAATTTCAGCTCGATCGCATCACGGGAAGTGTGTCATTTTTTACTTTTGTTTTTCCGCCCGCCCATGAGATGACGACAGAGACGGCCGTGAAGTTAATATAAGGGATTTAAAAAGTCAAAAAAATGTATTAGCTTTTCTTTTAAATGCTAATTTTTGCCTCCCTTGAAAATTTATTTTTTTAAATTCTTTTTGCACCACTCTTATAATTTTTTTTTAAATGGCACAATTAATTCATGAGCTATTTAAATATTGCAATATTTAGTTGTCCATTAAGTCGAAGTTGTGATGGGGGGGTGTAGGTTTGCATAAAGATGAAGTAAAAATCCACTGCAGTCAGTGGCGTAGCTAGACATTTTGCCGCCCGGGGCGGTCTCCAATTTGCCGCCCTTTTTAGGGGCTGTCCATAAATGACGTCACGCACGAGGGGGGGGGGAGTCACACATTTGTGACGATGTGAGACGAGGGGGGTGGGTGTTTAAGAAATGTGACATCACGTCAAAACGAGCAACTTTAAATAAAATTTCCACTTGCATATTTCATTACTGACACTTTATTTAATGACGTTTATGTAAAACGCGTGTTACGATATTAGAAGGCAGCGTTACACTAAAAACATATTTAAATGACAATTTTTTTATTTGAAACATGCTCATTTTCAAACAGAAAATGCGCCTTTTATGTAAAAGCTTTGTGACGTCTTATATTGAAGAAGGTGTCTAAGTTTTTGTGACGATGTATGACGAGGGGAGGGGGGGGTGAAAAATCAGCCCAAATCGCGTAATGTCATTTATGGGCGGCCAGTTAGTCAATTATATTATGGTTTTTATCAATTAATAAACATGAATAAACAATTGTATTTGAAACAAAGTAAAGTTGGGGAACATGTTTACCATTGCATGCCATATTTATGTAAGCAGTAATAAAAGAGGCAGCATAAGATTATATACCTATAAATACAAATTTATAAAATACAAGATACTTTTTTAAAGGCCACAAGAAAGTTACTGAGGTAGCAGGTCCTAACAATGAGACAAAACATATTCCAAATTTACACCCCAAAAAAACACATTACCAATTACTATTCTTTTATTTTCTATTTATAAATAAAAGATTTTTTATTTACAAAGAAAGAAATTGTATACATTAGTTTGTAAACATATTTATTTTACTTTCCTAACTTTCATGATAGAAAAATCGTGTAGTATGCTATCAAAATTAAAATTATCTGCACTATCTTGTTCTATGGACTATGGAGAGTATTGCAAGATTTTATTGTCTTTAATCGCTCATTGTGGAACGAAGACAATTTTTTATCAACTTCAGTTTGGAGAAACTCCTTTCATAACTAGCGACACTGATAGCAATAGTTGAAAAAAATTCATAGCAAAATTACAATGTTGGGTACAGAATTTTCCAATCTATACTGTTAAAATTTTTAATAGTTCAGGGAGGCATTTACCCCCGTTTTTCTAACATAACGCCTCTTCTTGTAGTGTAGGTACAGCCATAAAAACCTGGATCCTTTTTCTTTCCATATTGAACTGTTCTTTATCAATGTCAAAACAGTAAGTTATTTGATGTTCAAATGCTTTATTTTGTAGGTTACATGGTATTAAATACGAATATTTTCTTGCAAGGACAGGCAACTCACCAAAGCGTTCTTTTATAATTCCATCCATGGATAAAAACATTTCTCGATGTACTTCTTTTTCTATAGATAGAACCATGTCTTTTTAATTTTCCCCACTCATATTTATTTTCCCTAACTCCGCGTTTAGTTGATATCTCCAACTCTTCACAAATTGTTTGGCTGATATAACATATATTTTTCTATTAGCACATCTCTTTGTTCCATGCAATGGATTTGAATTAATTTAAATCATGACGGGTTCCCATTTACTGAGATAACATAGAAAAGAAAAAAGATTGCATTGAATTGAGTAAAATTCCAGCATCAGATCTCGTTTTACTAGTTACTTCTTCAGATGTCAATTTTTCCAAGACGCTTGAAATTTTAAAGTACTGGTATGTCTTTTTTCGAAATTATCTATTGAATATTTTCATATTCTTATCATAAATCTTAATGATTTTCCATAAAATAGACTCGCTTGAAATTTTAAAGTACTGATATGTCTTTTTTTGAAATTATCTATGCCTATTGTGGTGTTTATTAAAGGAGAAATTTGAATATTTTCATATTCTTATCACAAATCATAATTATTTTCCATAAAATAGACGAATTCAACTTATTTATACATTACTTTATTAAATTGGATAGGCGTAACATTTTTAATGAATAACCGCATTTTAATGAAAAACACAAATTAATGCAATAAAAGCAAAATAAATTAAATTTTTAATAACTTACCTTACAATAATTTTCTGAAAACTGAAACAATAATATAAATGACTACCTGCAAGTTAAACACAATATTTGAACCACCATGCCTTGTAGGTACGTGTTCGTGCATCATTCTGCGATGTGGAAATTCCACGCAAAAACTTTTGTGGCGATAATAATAGCACATATTATTCAGCCCAGCGGTGATGTGTTTTTTGGTACTTTTCTTATAAAAGAGTCGTCTTTGACTTACACCGCTTAGTTTTCCAAACAAATGGACACCTTTTTGAGTGATTTAAAATTTTTGAACGGTTTTGCGTTAGTTATTATATCCACTATGTAATAAAAAAAATGTTGTGCAAGTCCGTTAATTAAGCCTCGAAATTACAAATACAAAAAAAGGGCGGTTGTCGGAAATGATTGTACTTTCAAATGCCCACAAATGCCGCCCCTTTAATGAGTGCCGCCCGGGGTGGACCGCCCCCACCGCCCCCCCCCCTAGCTACGCCACTGACTGCAGTTATTGTCCAGTCATGTAGAGAAATCAAATATCGAACATAATTTTTGTGATTGTTTTCCTAGGTGGTATTTTATATGCTGTTAATGGCCCCGCCTATGATGGGCCACCTGACTTCTCTGTGCAAGGCTTTACACTGGACATTAATACTGGGGATTTGTTGGAGATGTGGAATGTCCCAGAGGTAAATGAAAACATTAACAACAGTTTATTAAATTATTACAAGGTGATGGGTTCTTAAGTTAAAATTTAGATATGATGACAATGTTAAAAGCCTCATGAAATACCAATCCACTTGAATGTTAAAATTAGTATTCAGTTATTTCTTCATCAGTGTAAAACTAAAAAACTGATTCTCAAAAACTGCCATTGTGTTTTCATCATCAAATTAATTAATCCAACATACTTTGTTACTTTATTTAAAAAATAGTCCAACTTAAAATGGATTCCACTGTTCTGACACATACATTTTTGCCACCAGCATCTAAAGAACCCCCATGATGTGTGTGTGCACCCCGCCAGCCACTCCATCTACATTGGTGAGCTGAATCCAACAGCTGTCTGGAAGTTGACGAGATTATCTCCAGCACAGCCAGTGAGACCAGTTGTTATAGCAGGTGAGGTTCTTCAGATTATAATTTGTACAACAATTTAGACCAGTCATTATATGAGGTGGACACAGCTGTAATAGAACTTATGGCTGGTCAAGAGACAAGTCTTTAACACACTGTGGTCTGGTTAACAACTGTCTTTAATCACTATACACAATTCACTGTGATCAACTGTACAATCAACTACCTAAGCAGCTCGTATGCAATCAACCGCAATCAACCCCGGTTGCCTCTTGAACCGTACATTGATAGCCAGCTATTCTCTCAGTCCTTGACCAGCATGCTTACAGTTCACCTCTCAGACCACGTGTTTCATACTAGGTCAAGTCATTGCATTCTCATATAATGTAAACACAACAACACGTCTCTCACATCTCCCTTCTAACAAAAACAAATGAATGACCCAGATTATCAATAAGACAATACTACAGTTAAAAACATCGAACAATTCAGTACATGAACACTAACACTGAATCTCCAAATGTCTTTCAAAGCACAGCACACCTTTATGTCTCTTTGTCTGGGTATCTCTTTGGTGGCTTCACCTGTCTCCAGTATCTGTTGTTGTTGCTGTTGACTTCGCTTAAGTTTCATGTTTTGGTCATTTACAAACATGATCGTTGTCAAGGAACTCCTGCAAAGTTCTTTTAAAAGAATTATCCAATCCTTTTCCAGGATTGTTTGTTCCATCTCCGTCATCAACGATGACTGAAGTTTTCTGACCTGTTGCTAACTGGGTGGACACTTTCGCTCTCTGAGTTACGACGCTTGGGGATGACCCATTCGTACCGATGCTGGGAGCGTGTACTTCTTGCTTTGTCTCTGGTGTGTCGAACTCACAATCACCCGTAACACCTCTCCTTTCACAAAATGCCTGTCTCAGCATGTAGTTTCATAGGGTGTGTCACGCCATCGCAAGTCTTAACGATGCATGACCTTGGCGTCGTTGCTGCTGACACGACGACTGCAAGCTGCCACGAGCCATTCGATTTTTTCTGAATAGTTGCGTTGCTTACACGCTGAGAGTGTGTACGTCCGTTGATTTTGTCTAATTCATTGTAATTTTTCTTCTGCTGTTTGGACCTCTGATAAATATTGCTTTTTAAGCCCATGATTTTAATCAGATTCAGCTTTTGACAAGCTTGCAGACCAAGAATTGGCTTTGAGTGCGTTTTGACTATTTGAAACTCTAGCACCTCTGTCTTGTCTTTCACAGAGCATTTGATTGAAGTTTTACCTACAACAGGCAATGTTTCCCCACTGTATGTAGTGAGCCTTGCTGTTGATTTCTGCATTCTTCCCATTCTTAGTTGACTAAACAATCTGTGTGGCAGAATGTTTACTTGTGCGCCCGTGTCCAGTGTGAACATCACTGGCCTCTGTTCAAGCGTAACGATTTCCCTCCATTCATCACTTGTTGCGTGTTGCGTGGACACACTTCCTAAGCAGAATGTTTGACTATAGTCCACGTGATCTTTCAGTTGATGGTTGACAATTTTTACCCATTTTGACTAGCATACAGCAGAAAAGTGATTCAATTTTCCACAGTTGTTGCATAACCTGCCATAAGCAGGACATTCTCTAGGCTCATTTTTTTCCCCGAGTCACCCCGCTCCGAATGGGTACCTAACACTACATGTAGTTAGGCGGCTGGGTAATGCGTGGAACCCACAAAGCCGTGGCCTGTGAACGCTGCATCACTTGCCAACAGATCATCTGTCATGGTCTGTGGATGCAACTATCTTCTGCATAGAAGGAGCGTCTGTATAGATAAGATAAGAAGAAGATATTTGCATTTGTCTGCTTTTATGTGTGTACTTGACCTTACAGCTTGCTTGACATGTTGACTTGTTGTCTTGTGCGTAATTGGTCTCTCACATGCCTTTGAGATCACAGCTTGAACATTCTTTTCTTCATTTAAAGCTTTGAGTTGCCATTCTGACGTTTCCGCCGCTTTGCATATAATTTCAGCCTTGTTCAAATTCAGGTCTAATTCTCTCAGTAGTCTAGCCCTGAGATATTCATTATTTATTCCAGCCACAATTCTGTCCTTTATTAGCGAATCTGTTAAATTTTCAAATTCACAAGACTTTGCTTTAAGTTTAAGGTCTGTGATAAAATTATCGAAACTTTCTCCCTCACCTTGCTTTCTGGAGAAAAACACGTGTCTCTCGACTGTCACATTCTTTCTTGGCAAACAATAATTCTCAAATTTTCGTAATAAGCACTTCACTGAATGAAAATCTGTCACATTCCTGTCCAGTCCATTGGAATGTATTGTACACTTCTACCGCTTCTTGGCCTATAACATGCAGCAGTGTCATGCTCTGCACTTCTTTGCTTTTTGTGTCCAGTCCACTGGCTATCTTGTATATCTGGAAAGACTGCTTAAATCTCTTCCAGTTGGCAGCAATGTTTCCATGTAGCTCCAGTGGTTGTGGCGGGTGGAGTCGGTCCATCTGACACCATGTAATAGATATGGCGTCTGTACTTCAAATAGTCTTGAGGTCCTTTACTTCTGACACGATGTAATAGATATGGCGTCAGTACTTCAAATAGTCTTGTGGTCCAACACTTCTGACACCATGTAATAGAATTTATGGCTGGTCAAGAGACAAGTCTTTAACACACTGTGGTCTGGTTAACAACTGTCTTTAATCACTATATACAATTCACTGTGATCAACTGTACAATCAACTACCTAAGCAGCTCGTATGCAATCAACCGCAATCAACCCCGGTTGTCTCTTGAACATACATTTATAGCCAGCTATTCTCTCAGTCCTTGACCAGCACGCTTACAGTTCACCTCTCAGACCACGTGTTTCATACTAGGTCAAGTCATTACATTCTCATACAATGTAAACACAACAACACATCTCTCACAACAGCTAAATGTTCATAAAATAAACCTTTTTATTTGTTTAACCTTTATTTCTCCTAACAGCTTCATGTCAAAATATTATGCTAGAAACATTATTTTCATTTGTTTTGAAGTGGCACTCAAAATAAAGAGTACTCAGTTAATAACAAGTTTCTTTTTTCAATGTACGTTTTCTTTACAATTTTACTCAAGCGAATGAAGGTTAAAATTTGGTCTGCTGTAGCCACAAAAAAATATTTTTTTGTACGATCTAAAAGAATAGATGCATTCAGTGCTGTCAGATTCAACATCTATTGTTTTGTTCTATCTGTTTTACATTGGGTCAGCATTCTTTTATGTATTAATTTTGTTTTCCTTTGATTTGGATCAATCAGAAGAAAGCACACAACCCCATCCTGGAGAAACCAAGCTGTCTGCAGAAATAATAAACAACTTACCTTCCAACTACACAGTTTTAGATGGCAGTTCAGACAGCAGTAGTGACTTCACACCTTCTGTCGTTATAGGTATTCTGCTGGTCATCCCTGTCGTCCTGCTACTAGTCATCACGCTACTGGTCAGGGCCCATCATTCAGGTGAGAAACAGTTAATGTGAAAACCCTTTCATTTAGAGAAAACAAAAGCATATGGCAACCAGGATGACCTCGGTAAAACGACTCATCCTTGTTGGTTGTAGAGAATGTGAGGTGTGTGTTTGAACGTGATTATTCAATTTGTTTATAACTTTTATGAAAACATCATGCTGACAAATTGTAAAATTGAACTTAAGAGTCACATTTTTTAGTTTGCGTTCCTACAAAAGAGAGATTTCCTGACCAAAGGAAGGCAGATTTTAAAATAATTTTGTGTTTGCTTGTTTTTTTATTATTACTTAAAGCTTTAGATTACTAGATTTAATGACAATTTTTTTTAATTCACTTCAAAATTAAAGCTTTCGAAGTCTTAGTGGAGTGTAGAAGAAACTAAGTATGGACTATAAAAGTAACAGATATTGAACTTGGAACATAAACTTTGTTTTATTGGTTTTTTTTAAAAAAATTTGGGGGATTTTCAAAATAAATCGACTAATTTTAATTTCCCAAAATTACAGGAAAGTTGAAATGCTATGGACATGGAAAGAAGCCAAGGGTGTTTAATCTCCAGGGAATTATGGGCAACTCACACAAAGGATTTGACCCACTGAGCACGGAAGAGAGTGACCACGAGGGTGACCCTGACGATTCAGATCACAAAGAATATTTAGCACCACAGAGAATCAAAAGCAAAGCATAAAACACTAAACCTCACAACAGAATATTTATCTCTAAATATTTATTTTTTAAAATCAAAATTTTTATTCACCGGTCATGAAAACAGCAGGAAATGAATAATTTTCAGAAATCAGAACCATAACCTATTTTTTTTTAAATTTTAAATATTGGTATTTTCTAAGTTTTGGGTTCTGCTTAACTTATGTTGATACAGTTGTGATCTGCTAAAGTCTGTGTTATGAGATTGACTTTGATATACATATTCTTTCATTCAAAATAGTCAAACTTTTTCTAAATGACAAAACTGAAATGAAATGCTTGAGGTATTGTATTTATCTCATCACCTAACTGGAAGCGAGCTGTTTATACAGTGTCCTGCAGCAGTTGCCTTTTTTTTAAAAAGTTTGGTACACTCAGACTTTTCACAGAAGCCAAGTGTCATCAAGTACAATTAATTGTTTTATTTTGTTACTGAAATACCAGTATCTGATCTACGATTAGCATTTGGAACAAACACACGAAATTATTTTTGAAAAAATGGTTGTGGTAAACAAAACATTCCTTGTATTTTATCAATTTAAAATAAGTTGTTTTTTCTTTGGTTTTTAAAAATCTTTTTTAATCCTTTTGCTTATTAACATAAATTAAATGATATCAATAAAAGTGAGACATTTTGTCATGTAAAGTGCTAAAAAATTAGGCACAGTTTGGCTTCCATGGTGAAAATATCCTCAAATATTTGTTTGAATTGCCATGCGGATGTAATTCTCTAAATTACATGAGGCACGCATCACAGTTTTAGTTTTAAATACAACTCGGGGGAAATGTTTTTGCCATTCAGCAAACAAACAAAAAAAAAGTATTGAAAATAAAAATGAAAGATTTTACCCCCAAAACACTGCTTACCATGTCATTAAACAAAAAATGTTATTTGAATATTGATCTAGCTGTGACCTGCAAAGCCTTATTCCACCTGCTCCTGCTGTGGAATAATTTCTTGCCTGTCATCCTGTCACTAATTTTAAAACAAGTGAAAAGATTTCCCCATCAATTCTCTATTGAGCTAACAGTATGATTAATTGTAGACATCAGCCACTTGATGGAGTAGGGAGATGTCTGATGCCCATCGTTATTATACATTATGTCATGAGAGTTCAAGATCACTTCTTTTTCCTTTTTTGGGGTAAATTTTTGGATCCCTTTCGGAAGACCCTTAAGACAAGTTGGACCTGTCAACACATGCCTCTTTAGCTTTTTTGAGTTATCTACCACTGTTTCTATCCCCGATTATTAACCTTGTTGTCACTTAAAATATCTCTACTTACCAAATCAATGCTATTGCATTAGTGGAATCAAATTATTTGAATTCCCCTTTGTGTAACTCTTTGTATTCAGGTAATCAAGACTTTCGCTTGTTAACTATTCCTGTCAAAGCAATAAGACACCTCAGCTTCCAGCTAATTAAAAGGACTTTGATTTACTTTTAGCTGGCAGTTCTTTCAAGCTGAAGTGCACATGAAACTGGCATTGTTTTTGTCTTATTTTACTTCACTTATCCATGACGTGACTTGTGATTTATTTTGAAATTATTTAGTTTATCTAAATTTCAACCCATTTTCTCCCAATGCAAATATAGTTTGTTTTCACTAAGATCTGTTTTTTTTAATGAGATGTCCAAACATTCTTTTTCTTTAAAAAATGTGTTGATTGTTTAAAAGAAAAAATTTCTGTGTGATGTTTTTTGTTCATCTCAACAGTAACATTTTGACTTTGTCACCAAACAACTGACTTAAAAGAGACAATGTGTTTCACAAAAAATATTCATTTGCAATGAATTTATAACAGAACTATTTAACAAAATGAGCATGTAGCATTTCTTTCTCTGGATTACAACTGTGTAGCTACAGACACCACATTTACTTTGAAATACCATGCAATCATTAATTATACTCTAACATTTTCTGTTATAAGAATATTTCTATTTCAAAAACTGATGGAAATTTTTATTTAATTTTTAGATGTCATTACTAAGATAAAAATATCACTGTTTGTCAATAACTAGAAAAATGTTTTATGAATCTAGTCCAGATATTTTTCTTGGTGCCATTGTTGTTTTTTTCATTTGTAGAAATTTCTATTATTCTATTCTATTCTTTGATTAAAAAAAGAAAGAAAAGAAATCTCTTAATTTGGAAAGATTAGACCAGTTAGCTAATTTCGTTGATATGTCTGTGCATCAAAGAGAACATTTTTCAAGAATTTGGGCTTTTGCTATGCTGTGTGTACTAAGATCTGGTACATTCTTGGAAAAGTCCTCCTTCTGGAGTGATTGCATAATCATATCAGTGGTGTTGGTGTTTTTTATATATTTTTTTATATTTTGAATCTGTACTGTTTTTGTTGTGGACTCAGGAAATGCCTGTTATGATCACAGAGAAAAGACATTTTAAACATAATTATTTTAACCCCCCAAAAAAATGTGTTCTACTATTACTTCAGTCCAAACATGATTTTAACTAACCATTAAAATTAAAAGCCTATTAAAAATTCTTAACCCTAATTACAAATATGTACACATTGTCAGGTGTTAATATTGTTTTGTGATATGTGTATTTTTAAGTTGTTCCATACATGTGTACATCTTATCTCCATGTTTGCATATAGCGGTTGATTTATCTTGAGCAATGTAATATCACATCAAAACTGACACATATTTGTGTCACAACTGAAATAACATTGGACTAAAATTACTGACACATGACAACTATTGCAGCTTATCCAGTTTCAGTTATTCTCAACCTACATGACTGTTAAAGTTTGATACAAATAATGGGCTATCATAAGTTTAATTTGAATAAAATAATGTAAAAAAATCTTTTTTTTAAAAAGGACACGCTTTTATTTACATATAGAAAGTGCACTAAAAAGAAGAAAATAGAAATTTTCTATGAAAACAGGTGAAATCGGTGAACCTATCTACTGTACATAAAAGCATGGGGCGCCCATGTAGCTGCCTATCTTTTTATGAAACAGTGCAATTATAGCTAAATAACATTTATGGTAACGCTACATCACTGTGACACATTTTTTTAACAGAGACCAAAATAAATTTGAGTTATTTTGACACATTATTTCTTTTGACATCGATGTATCTTCTAGGTGGACATTGTGGCTGTGTTCTGTCCCTTATATACACAAGTAGACCTGTGTTGTTGTGCGTCTTGTGTACATGGTCTGTGCAGTGTGTCATGGGTATCTAGGGATCAATAAACTAACCTTTAAAAAAAAATCAAATAATGATGTTCCTTCCAGTTTGTCTTTTGGGCCTGTGAGTGTGAGACTCCTACTTATTTTTTTTAACATTTGGGAAAGCTGTGTGGTGGTTTGTGAACTCGGATGTTTTAAGCAAGTTATCACTAGCTGGAAAAAAGAACCCATCCATCTCTACTTCCCCACCCAAAAAAAAACAAAAAACTCGAAAGAAATCAGAATCCCTATAGTTAGTCTTAATATATATTTGGAAGATTGGCAGAAAGCATGCATAGGAAATGTCAAGATACATGTATGTCCAAAATTTATACAAACCCCCAAATCCCATTGCAATTTACAACCTTCAAGCCCTGACATTCCCAGTTTCTTAAAAAAACTAAACCAATCACCTATTGAAGTTATAACCTACATGGATCAGCAGTCTATTGCAAAATAGAGATACAGATTTGCTGGCATTCTTCACTTGGATATTCCTGACTGGGTGTTTAACCATTTTGCGCGTGGACAAACTTGGATCCCAAACACAGATAAATACAAACTAATATAGGAGCAGCTTATTGAAATACATGTATCCACAAATTAGCAATTTAAATCGATGTTCAAATAATGATACCACAAATTTTGGTTACAAAAACAGATCCCAATTTTAAATCGTGCATTATGGGCTATTGCAGAAAATTTGTTGACTGCTTTCCCGTCTTCCAATTTGGTAGAACAAGGATTCATTGCCGTTATAGATCACAGAATAGAAGCCGGCTAGAAATTATTGCTCGTGGGTAATAGCGGTTGCTACACACAAACGTTGAGTCGGACAAAATACATCAATATAATCTCATCACCTGCAGCCAAGTCGTTGCCTTAAGATTTAATTTAAACAAAAGTCATAATTTCAATAAAAACTACCTCATCATTTTCTTTTATTTTTAATTTTTGTACTATGCATTTATGTATTTTTTTTCACTTGGGGGTCCGTGAGCAAGTTTGGACTATAAAAGGGGTCCGTGGGTCAAACAAGTTTGGGAACCACAGTCACTGATCTAGATTGAGGTACTGTTTCATTGAATAACTGTGACAACTGTTGAAAATTAACTATTCTACTATTAAAGTCATTTTAATAATCTGATAGTTCTTTTAAGTAGGGGTGGACCGGATTTCGGCTCCAGCTCCGGCAAATCCGGAATCCGGCTATTTTTACAAATCCGGCTCCAGCAGGATTTCACTTCATAAATCCGGCTAGCCGGTAGAGCCCTAATTTATATATATTTATAATGACTCCGGCGTCTGGTCGGATTTCCGTTCATAAATACGGAAAAATCCAGCTTCGGCCGGTTTTCAAAATTTTGAATCCGGTAGGCTACATCCCTACTTTTAAGTGGAAATTTTATTTTTTAATACAGTTTAATAATGAAGTGTATTTTAAGTATTAAATTAAATATTTTAATTAGGTGTTCATTAAAAAAAATTGAAAGTATGACAGTTTGTGACGTCAAAAATAGCGGGACGTGCTTTATGGACGGCCCCATAGGAGATTATTGCTTCCAGTGTTCTTTTTATTTAACATATTAGAACGAACATAACATGCTAACCTATGTGGCAAGTGAAGCAGTGTTCACAGGCCACGGCTACTAGGGGATTTATTTGCACAATGCCGAGCTGCCTTTATTTAGCCCAATTAATGTCAGGTACTGGGGGGGGGGTACTCAGAGATACTAACAGGCCATCGGAACAAGTCATTAAGTCTCAAGCGGAGACTCAAACCCGCGTCTCCTGGTACGCCAGCCAAGCGCTCGTGTCCCTTTTCTAGGCAACTACATCTACGATAGCGAATGTCCCCCCCCCCAACCCCACCTTTTTTAAAAACATTTTCCAACACTGAAAAACTGTATAAAAGAAACATTGGTATTGATATGTCCCTGGACGCAAAATATTTTAACTTTTAAATTTAAATCTACTGTGCGTTCGCAGGGCCGGATTTCTGACTAAGCCTACAAGGCCCTGGCCTGGGGCCCCAGCCTGCTTAGGGGCCCATGTGGTGGAATCTTTACATAAGCTCGAAAGCCTGGCTTGCATTATCAAAAAGCTTCAAGATGGTTGGAGTGCCCAAAATGCGAAGTGCCTAGGGGCCCTGGGTCTCTTAAGTCCGGGCCTGTGCGTTCGTATAAAGAGAAAAGAAAAGTTACTGATTAGTTATTGTAGAAAATTGATAGGCATATCCCCACCATTTAAAGTCAAACTACTACTCTTGACTTAGAGTAGGAGCCAAGTTCATCCCCCACTCACCCAAAAAAACCTTAATTGAATGAAGGCTACTAATTGCTTTTTTTAAAATTGACGCATTCATATAAGATTTAAGCTCAATACTACTGACTACTATCACACTTTCTTTGTATTTCAAGTTCAAGTCTTAAATTTCCCTAATGAGGCTGACACTAATGAAAATGTGTTTCATTTCATTTGTCTTTTAATTGTAACACTCTCGACTTTAGTCAAATGGTAAAATTTTATTGATCATTTAGATCTCCATTGATTTTTTTTTCGAATGTATTATTTTGTGAACATTAATTCATAAAAAAACAACAACACCGTAGTTAATAAAAAGACTGAAATTCTAATATTACTCTAGACAGAGTATCGCGAAATGAATATAAAAATAATTCTACATTCGTGTTTTGAAGGATAAAGAGTTTAAAAAAAAAGAACGAATTAGTCTCTGTAAACAAATGGCGACGATAAATGTGTGTTTTAGACATTTGGGAAAGACGGAACGTTTTAAAGTAAATGTGTCTGAACTGGAAGATCAAGTTAAATCTTTAGCTTCTGAAATAAGTAAACATACAAATTATGATAATTTCGGTAAGTTATTGAGTAGGCTCATAGACTAAATCAATAAAAAATGATTGAGACTGAGTTAACTTAGTTACTACTACTACTACTACTACTACTACTACTAAGTACTACTAGTCCTAGTCTAAAAAATCTAGTTATTGCTAGTGGTGAGAGTGAGTCACTTCACCACTTATTAATATTAGTAGTACTACTAAATAACTAGTACTAGGCTACTACTACTCACTGTGACTTTCTTTGGTCTTCGTCGTTTTTATTACTCTTATTTTTTTAAATTATAACTTAACTAGGGCCTAATTGTTCTTAGTTTAAGTCAAGTACTTTAAGTTACAAAGTCTTGGACTTGGACGGTAATCCTGCAGTTGCAGTCATTCATTTTGTTTATTTAGCACCTTGCTAACCAGATTTTTGACCCATGCTAAAATAAATTTACTTACTGAAGAAGTTTTTTAAAAATTATCCAGAAACCATTCATCTATTTTATTGTTGTTACATGATCAATAAATATTTTACTGAAAATTTAATTTTTTATTCAAATTCAAAGTGTCTGCTGCTACGACTTGTCCGAACTTGTCGTAGCACTAGCAACATCCCGTCGAATCGTCTGCTGCTCGTGCTAGATTTTAAAAAATTTAGATTTTAGAATTAATACACATAACACATAAATAAGCCCAGATCTATTAATATCGTATTATATATGCATATAAAATATTATGAAGAGTTTGTTAAGATATTATAGCGGATTAGTTTTTTCAAAGTGTTTACTGCTAAGAGTACTAATACTAGTTGTAACACTAGCCAGTAAACTATGCTGCTACGACTAGTCATAACACTGGCCTGTAAACTGCTGTTACAACTAGTCGTAGCAGAAGTTTTCCTGGCTATAGTGTTAGAACTAGTTGTAGCACTAGCAACATCCCATCAAATTGTCCTCTTTTTATCATTTTACATTCTTCCTTGAAATCTCATTTGAATTTCTTTCAACTTGACTGTTTCCCTCAAATTTCTCTAAATTATAATTTATTATTCCATCAATATATGATAACAATAATAGACAGCACCTCTCCTTAAATAAAATTAACCCACCTATTTATCAGAGTGCTTACTAAGATGATTACTGACAGGCAGTTCAGTAGCTGTCATATAATAATAATTGATAATTTATATAACCAATGACCTTGGAATAACAACTTCATAAAAACCAGTTCATAAAATAGGCCTAATTGATTGAATCTCAACCATCTTAAATATTTTAAAATCAATTATAAAAATTATTTTTGTGTTACTCAATTATTTTACACCTATCTAAAATAAAAAAGAGTGAAACTGGCACTATTAATATTTAAAATGGGTTATTTAGCACCCAGGTTCCCAACCTATTTGATATTTGGGGGTCGCGAAGTGTTTTCTGGGGGGTTGCCAACTTGTACAGTCGAAACCGCTTATGTCGACGGCGTTGGGGTATGAAAAATGGCGTCGACATAACCGATGATCGAGATAAAACGAAATCCAATATGGCGGCAAAATATTAACATGTGCTTGAAATTTCTTTATGTACATGATTAATTAGTTAGCGTTAATTAGTGATGGGATGATTTATCGGAATCGTATCGGAACCCTAATATTTCTTCACTCTTTCCTAAGTCTAAGGTTGTAATGACCGTTCGTTTTTAAGGACCGTTTAAAATTTAAATATAACCATGGTTCCCACTCAGGAAAACGGGAAAAAGTCGGGAATTCTTAAAAATAAATTCTCGGCCTTGAAAGTCGGGAAAAGTTATGACTAATCGGGAATTTATATATATATATATATATATACATATATATACACATGCATATATATTTATGCCGAAGTAAAGGACTTTGATTACGTTTCTGTCATGTTTGATTCCATTTATTTAATGAAAAATAAGTTACCAGTTTATAATTGTCTGCGCATGCGCTAAAAGGTTAAAGTTTACGCTTCGCCGTGTCACAGTCGCGTTTTCCGTCGTATCAGCGAATTTAAAATACAAATAAACAAATCAATATGGTTATTTTAAGTTTAATGCTTTTGATGTATATATATTTATGCCGTAGTAAAGGACTTTGATTACGTCTCTGTCATGTTTCGATTCCATTTATTTAATGAAAAATAAGTTACCAGTTTATAATTGTCTGCGCATGCGCTAAAAGGTCAAAGTTTACGCTTCGCCGTGTCGCAGTCGCGTTTGCCATCGTATCCGCGAATTTAAAATACAAATAAACAAATCAATATGGTTATTTTAAGTTTAATGCTTTTGATGTATATATATTTATGCCGTAGTAAAGGACTTTGATTACGTCTCTGTCATGTTTCGATTCCATTTATTTAATGAAAAATAAGTTACCAGTTTATAATTGTCTGCGCATGCGCTAAAAGGTCAAAGTTTACGCTTCGCCGTGTCGCAGTCGCGTTTGCCATCGTATCCGCGAATTTAAAATACAAATAAACAAATCAATATGGTTATTTTAAGTTTAATGCTTTTGACGTGCAGGATATCTGTTAATTAACTATCAGAACGTTCTCGAATTTCCTCAGTCAATCAAACTTTGTAATATAAATAAAACTATTGTGGCCTTGACCGTTGATCACAGCACGCTGTGGGCTGTGTGTACTGTACTGTGTTATCAGTTTCATCGTCACGCGCGTGTTAGTGTCACAGTCACTTATCTTACTGGTAACAAAGCAACAACAACAAACTTTTAAAAGAATAATAATTTATTAATTTTTTTATTTAATTATATAAAAACCACCGTCGATTCTCGATACAAACCTTTATTTTCAACCGACGAAAATCGAGTTAAGTTGCAAATTTGGCCCTCTTTTGTGCTCGAGATACTAGGTTTCGGCGACATAAAAGAATCGACATTACCGATGAGAAAATGCTAAGACAAAGAGAGAATTTGGCGGTTCCAATAAAAAACGTCGACATAATAGGGTGGTCGATATAACCGAGCTCGAGATAAGTGGGTTCGACTGTATATTCAACTAAAAAAATATTCTCACTAATGCAATTTTGCACTATTGAATTCATACTTGTACATATAAATTATAAATATATTTAACTCTAAAAAGAGAAGTTATAAAATCTTTTATAAATGTCCTTTTCAATGCAAGGGCATTGCAAGTCACATGGCTTTTAGCATATGATTTAGCAGAATAAAATATTAACCTTTTTCTTTAATCAATTTATTTTTGTTTTGTTATTTTCAGACATTTTATATTGTGGGCAAGTCCTTAAGCCCAACAGCAGCTTATCTTCTTATTCATTACAGAATCTATCAACAGTTTATGTGGTAGACAAGTTCCTACCATCTGTAGATGTTTCTTCAAAAGATGGTAAGGTTCATGTTAATCAGTCACTCTTTTCTTTTTTTTTAATGAGATATAAGTATAAGTCCACTGTGTGTTCCAGAATGTTATACAAAATGTAATTCTGAATCTTCTTTATAGCTGATTTATTTGCCAAATTATTATTTTTAACAAACAGGAAATTATTATAGGCTTCACGGGAGAGAGCATACAAAATATATAGTTGCTATTCATTAGGAATGTAAATAAAGTAAATTCAGGCTTTACTTATTCTTAGGTTTGGTTGACTTTGATTGCAACATTTATGTTATTCGACTGATTTAGAATTTTAAATACCATACCTAAGTTGTGAAAATAAATAATGGATAGGGGCCATCCATATATTACGTACGCAAGGAGGGGGGTCTTAAATTTACGGCATTTTGCGTATGCATGCATACGGGGGGGGGGTCCTCGACTGAATGTGTATGTACGCACAACAAATTTAATTTGCATAATACTAAGCATAGTAACGTAAACCGTTCTGGCTGCAAACGGCAGTCGAGACCAACTGAGTCGAGACTGATATGCAATAATGTTTTATAATTTATTGCAAACGAAATTTTGAACTTGTAATTACTTAGAAGTAATTAACATCGGATTCAGACCAAACGTTTACACATTATTAAAATATATCCGTCGGATTTATATTTCCATTTCTTGAAATTAGGCCTAGATGAAGTTTCTCTTTCGCCCACCGGTGCCTTAGTCGTTATAAACACACAACGGGACAGCAATTTCACGCACCTAGGGAAAAGGGGGGGGGGTGATGTCTACATACATATTTGTGATGATGTGTGAAGTGGGGGAGGGGGGTGTAAGAGAAATGTGACGTCACATCAAACTTGCAACTTTAAATAAGAGTTCCACTTAAATATTTGATTTGTTACATGGTGTTTTACATGACTTCAAATGTGTTACGATATTAGAATGCAGGCCTACACTAATAAATACTTAAAAGACGAAAAAGTGACAAAAAAACTTTTAGTGATGACGCGTGGTGGGGGGGGGATGAAATTGGCCATAAACGCGGGACGTCATTAATGGATGGCACCAAAGCTTTGACCCCACAAAAAAATAATATTAAAAAATAATATTATTTTTTTAAAAAGCCGCATTTTCAAATATTTTAATGCGCATTTTGATGGGACGTCACATTTCTTTAACACCCCTCCTCGTCACAAATGCGTGACCCCCTCCCCCGCCTCTTTTTAGGCGTGTGACGTCATTTATGGACGGCTTCAAAGAGTAAAATCAATATCTTCTGACTCCGGCTTAAATATTATTTTTTTTCAAACTGTGAATTTGTACGTACGCATGGGGGGGGTCCCAAAAATGTACTGGGATGCAACGGGGGGAGAGTGGTACAAAAATACGATTTTTGTGCGTATGTAATATATGGATGGCCTCATACTGAGTCCCAAACACCAGAGGGCGGGGACTCAGATATGGTGTCCAGTTACTCGTACTTAAAAATGCTAGACCACAACAGGAAATCAAATGCAGGCATTTCATCCAGCCTCTGCAACATCTGTTGTCTTTATGCCCCACATTTACATATCTAGGGCTGCAGAAGAGTCATATGTCCAGAATATATTAAATGGCACTGTCCAATGTATGAAACAAGCTGCCAAGGTTTTAGCTGGGGCCTAAACAGAAAAAGCTCTAACCCAAAATAATTTGTACTTAGTATTTAAAATCTTGACTCTTTGGTCTATCTATACATTATTTATATATTAAAATGTTGCTATCTTCTGTTATAATTGGAAGTTAATTATGTCATTCTTGATCACACCATATGGAATTAGACATCATTGTATGAATAATTTGTATACTTTTCTTAAGGACTTGAGTTCCTGTATGTCATTATAAAAACAAGGGTCACTTAAAATTTAAAAAAAACAAAACAGCTGTAACAGTTTTCTAAACTGCATGCACTTATTACCTCTTAAGTCCCAATGTCTAATATTTTGACAATAGAACTAATATTTTTAAGTTTCCATTTCAAATTTAAATCAGCTGCTGCATCTGGAGGAAGTTTTACCAACAAGAGTGATGTTACTATGGCAATACAATCTGCACTTCTAAACTTAGAGTACAGAACAATAGTGAGTTTGGTTGATGAACACTCAAAATCTATTAAAAAAATGTACACCCAATAACAATGAGTACATACTACTATTATATGGATTTTATATCTTTATAGTTTTAATTCAACATATTTATTTTACCAAAATGTTACCACTTTTTAACTGTGGACAGAAACAGAACCCATAACACAAATGTAGGTTTCATTATGTAAATTGTGAATTGTTCATCATTTTTTATTTTTAAAGGTAGAGAGAATGCTCAGTGATCCTGATACAGTGGAAAACATAATAGCAGCTACACCAGGGCTAGATAAGGATCCATGTGTTTTAGGTGTGTCTTCTCTTTTCATTCAGTTGATTTTGAGATCACCACTAACTTCCACATTTGGCTTAATTTAAACTTTTTAAGAATGCTTATCACATTTCACATGTTATGTTTAAATGAATCAAAGCCTTTTAGAACTATTTGCTCACAAAGAGGTCCTCTATATTTTGAAGCAAAACATTGATGATTAAATTAATAATAAACAAAGTTATTCTTTTAGTCATTTATTTCTTTGTTATATATATTTCTATTGTTGATGGTTTCAGCGATGTTACAAGAACCAGAGCTGTTAGCTGTTATGGCACACCCTAATAACATGGACAGGTCAGTCATAGTATACATTTCTTAGATTATTAAGCACTGTTTTAAATAGTGGTTTTATTTTTGTTTTAGAAGTGTGGGGCAATAGTTTGTTTAAAAAATATATCTTAACCCCAAAATTCCATAAAATTAAATAAAAATAAATTAATGTCTACAAATGCTCACTACTGTTGATCCTACATGTGGAAGAAAATCAGAAGCCCCGAGCCTAGTGCTCTTCATGGGTCTTCCTGGAAGACCCTCCCAGCTATCTGGCCCCCTCCCCCAGAAAAGGACGTTGACAGCTGGGAAAACCCCCCCGGAGCGGTCGCTTCTGAAGCGGCCACCTGGGCATCTAAGACAGAAAGTCGAGGATGCCTCCCACTAAGTTGACCTCACAAGGAGGGGTGGAATTGCCTTACTACGACCCGCTACCACTTCGGCGCCACCCCGGCAAAGCATACGAGTCTCAATGGTTAGGATCGCCGCAATGCGGGGGATCATCAATGACCTACCTAGGGTGCAACCCCCACTGGAAGGTTTCCTCAGAGCTGGCGTCCGCTGCGTTCTTCGCGGTACCTTTTGCTAATCCGTGCTGGCGCTCCTGGCCCTAAACCGGCACCGCTCAATGGCGTTGCTAGTAAAATTGAGGGGGACGAAACGGTCGCTTCGGATTTACCCGACCCTCAACGGGTACTTTGGTTTTCATCATCGACAATGCATTTAAGATGCTTTGTCTAAGATCCGTACAGCGACTGTAATCATATGTGACTAGCACCTAACCCTAACATATCGGACTTTGGCATTGCCTGCCGGGAGATGTTGGTTTCAGGTCGCCGAGTCGCGGTCAGGTCCGTGCCCCACGACCTTACTCATCCGCCGAGCCCCGTAGAGGCCTCCCCCTTTCGACGGCTCACTACTAAATAAATAATTTTGAGTAGACAAAATTGTTTATTAATAAAACAGTAATTTTTAATTGAATTTTAAGGCAATCCTTATATTTAGCTCACTACTAAATATAAGGATTGCCTTAAAATTCAATTAAAAATTACTGTTTTATTAATAAATAATTTTGTCTACTCAAATCTGATAAGTTTTTTTGCAGAGTTAAATTCTTCTTTACATATAAACATAATACTCATAGAAGGAAAAGGAGCTAGTGAACAAGAAAATTTGATAAGGTTAAACAAACGATTCTCTTCTTCCCTCCAGTTTGCTTCAACTTCATCCATGTTTTGCTCAAGCTGCTGTTACCATAGCTACTGCTGTAAATGAAGAAGGTGCAAAGTTGGGACAAAAGTCGGGTGCAGGTACGCTGCTCTTATTTGTTACTTACAACTACCAGAATTCTTTTGGAACAATAATTTTTCACTCAATAACTCCTAGATGGCTACTTCCGTATCCATTTCATTTTCCTGACAAAAAGGAAGCAACTTCATTAAGCTTTTGATTCCATTTGAAAAATGCTTTTCTTTTCTAAATGTATTGGTTTATCTTAAAACATAAAATCATTACTGCATTGAGAAATGAACTACGTTTAATAGTAATATAAGATGCACTGCGAAAAAAATGACGATTAAAAACCGATAATGCGATTTTTGGCACCTTGGGTGAATACAAACTAAATTACACATAGATTGAAAGTGAAACAAGATGAAAACATCTGGTATTTTTTATTAAAATCTCGTAGAATCGCTTAACAGCTGGAAGTCTCGAGGAAAGCGAGATTTTGATGCTATTTTCAACTAAAAAATGCCAGAGTGTGCGCCACTAAGTGAACGGAGGCATTTGGACGCATCCATCCGGACCCCTATAAAGACACATTTAGTCGCATCAGGGACTAATGAATTAAAGCCAGGGTGTGCAATTAGATTCCACCTGAAGTCCTAAGAGATTAGAGGCATTAGATTCAGAAATTCAGAAAGCAAGTTATTATTTTCTAGAACTCCAATGAATTTGACGAATTGAGAAACTTTCTTACACCATCTGAATTATTTTAAGAAAACCAGACCACCTTAAGTATTCAGCTTCAGTGCTCCACTGATCAAAGATGTTATGCCATTTTGCTTTTCTATTTTGGCTCACCATTCTACCATTACTATCCAGACATTAAAGCTAGCTGCATAGACAGATATAGGCATTAACTAGATATTGCCCACATGAGGTTAAGGCATAAGCAGAGAGGCACTGTTCCCAAACATGTACCTTCTTAAAATAAGAAATAATGTTTAAAATAATTAAACATGTATACCCAAATAAGCCAATCTTTGACTTGTTTGAGTGCTACATGTACCCCATTATTAACATATAGGTAGGGAGGAGATTGATGTTGGGAGACTTAAATTGTCTTTTTTCCAATAATAGAACCAAAAAATATATTTATGTTGTTTTTAAATACAGAGTTAAATATCTCTAAACATATTTAATTACAAATGATTATGTGATGAAATATTTCACTGCTCTCAGGTGCTGTGTCATACTCCATGGATCAGATGTCAGATGATGAGGAAGAAATGCCTCAGGTTTGACGCATCATTTAAATTTAATTTTACTGTAAAATCATTTTTGTCGGGGCTCAAATTAGTTTTGTCTAAACTTTTTTTTTCCAAGTGATCATACATTACCATTACACTTAGACTTAGAGACCATACGATGCGTAGCAATGTAGCAACTTGTTATATAGAATAGTTGAAAGTTAACATCCTTCTTTCTGACTGAGATCCTTAGAAATTTCTCCTCTCTGCCCTAACAGTCAAGCCGGTCCCAGAACAACATATCTGGCATCACTGCCTCTCAGCTGGCAGCAGCGCTTCAAGCTGCCACAGGCTCAGGTGCCATGGGTGGCATGCCACCACCACCTGTTGCTGTGGTGCCATCAGCATCTCAAAGTGTAAGTGTTCTTTGTATAGTGGAAATTATTCAAACTGTCATCGTGAGCTGATCACGAAATGATTGCCCCAGTAATCAATCATGTGGATGGATTTGATTTTCCTCATCACGGCCTAATTATCAGCAGCTTCATGGTTGTGGCGTCAAAACAATAGCTCAATATCAGTAACTGTTTTCATTAATTTGCTATGCTCTTATTTTATGCAATATTTTTTAAAATCAAACCTTAAATTAATTTTTTTTTAATATACACTCTGTATAGTTTATTTGTTAGAATTTAAGCACATGGTGTCAGACAAAATCCTGAATTGGGCAAAATAATTTGTGGAATTTAAAAAAAATATATAGAAAATTAATTTGGAACCTCTTGCATAGCACAACAAAAATATGCTATACACAAAATGGCCAAAATATAAACTCCACACCCCCTCAATTTCATATGTAATTAATGAATGGTCCTCAGTGTTTTGAAAACAAACTATTTAAATGAGATTATCATGGGCATTATTATCTTGATTCAGGCTTTTGAAATTTATTTAGAGGCATTATATCAATTTGTTATAGAAAATATAATTTTTTGCTGATTTGTTGCCCTTTTCCTGTTTTTCTTATAGTCGGCTGGACCATCCGCCAGTGGAACAATAACTGGGGATTTCTTCCAACAAGCCATGGTTCATGCACAAACAGCTTCCTCAGATGTAAGTTATAACTTCTTAAGGAGCATACTAAAAGTAAACATCCTGGAAATCCTTAGAAATTTCTCCACTCTGTCGTAACAGTAATAGTTCAATTTATTAAATTCTTATGATTTTTATATTTTTTTAAAAAGTAGACCTTCCATACTTCTTGCCATAATAATAAATATAACCAAAACAACAGTTATACCTGGATTACTGAGTCAATATATATACTGAGTTCATGAAATAAGTTAAGGTTCATGATTTAAAATAAGAAAGAATTTGTTATTCTTCACGTTAATTTAAAATAAAATTAATTAACAATATCTTTTATGATCAATGACAAATCATCCTTAGTACCTTTAGTTTTAATCTTTCAAATTGTATCAACTGACCAAAATATTTAGTTTGAAATAAAGTGTTGTTTTTTTTAAAATCAACTTAATAAACCTACTGAGGAAAAAAACAACTTTCTATCCAAATACTCAGTAGTTAATTGAATAATTTATCTCATTTATCCTTGATTTTTAAATTTAATTTCTAGTTAGTTCATTGAAAAGTAGCACACGCTTTCTTTTAAACAGCCACTTCACTCTTTGAATTAGATGATGCGTATATAAAATAGTCTGCCAGGCTGTAATTTATTTATTTCAACATTGGAAAGTCACCCACAACAGTTTGAATTCGACAGGATTGAACAGTGCTTCTTATGATCTCTGCTTTTCTTAGGCTGCTCTGCAACAACTGAGAGACATGGGAATAACTGATGAGAACGTTGCCCGCCAAGCCCTGGCAGCCACTGGGGGAGACATTCAGGCCGCCATAGACCTCATCTTTGGTGATGGCATGATGTGACTCAGTTGGTGTTGCCCTTCGCGAGACTTTAAAAAAAGTCATTGTGTTTTACGTTTTAATAGTTACGCATCTCATGGAAAATATGCTGAAAAAATTAGTCATAAATTATGTGAATGCAGCAAAATGGTATTCAATAAACATATATGAAAATGCCATGATATTACAATTGATTTTTTTAAAGTGAGTTTGTTTCATGGTTTGGGATAGGTTAATGATAGTGATGGGATTAGCATTAGGGATTAGGGCTGTTTCTATTGTTTAAAAAAGCTGCCCGGGTACCTGTCCATAATTTGTACAGGTACCCGGGTTACCCGTTTGAAATGCCTCAAAATGTTCGCCGTCATGCCCGCTATTAGCCTTATACTTCCTTGTTTATTATGGAAATGCAAATTTAGATGTAAAGAATCACTGATGTTAAAATGATTACATTGAAATACATGTACTTCTATAGTACAGTGGTGTAAAAACAATAAGCAGAGGGGTGCTAAAGTGATGGGGGGGGGGCTAAACAAAGTCTTATAAAGATATATAATCATTCAACCATTGAAAAAAAAATTTTTAACCCAAGAATATAGCAGGTGTTTGTTTTTTTAAAGTATGGTGGCAATAGGATTGGATTAAGGAGTGAGTGTGTGTTTTGGGGGGGGGGATTAGATAAACATTATTGACTCGTCTCAATTGGTAACAAAGATGTGTGGGGTATTTCAAAGCCACAACCAAGGTCATTTCTGTCATTTCCTGCCCTTCCTTGTTATCGCTTTACTTAAACACTTCAAAGAACCAAACCTTTTTGTTTTAAATGATTTTTATTTCATGTTCCAAGAATAAAAAAGTGTATCAAAATACATTGTAGTTTGTCAGGACCGTGTTTTATTCCTGGGTACCCATTGACAGGCCTATTAGGTATATGCGAATATTTGGCTGCTTGCTATTTTAGATCCTTTTAAAAAAAACTGCCATTTTTATTTTACCAACTATTGACACTCATTCGATATACTACAAGGATGCACTCTACACACTGCTAAGACTAAGACACATTTTAATTACTAGCCGAACTAATTCTACACACTACTGTTTGTAAATATGAGCAGCCATAAAAATTCCCTCTGAGGAATGACATTACCTTATTGAATTTCAGGGAATCATTAATTGCAGGGAACCAACCGCAAGTGTTTTATATGCATTAGGTTAGTGAGTAAGCTAGTGTAATTTATGACTGGCGCCTAATAAAATAAAAAAAGCACATTTTAATTTTAAAAAATAAAGTAGATAATAATTCAAACTTTCTAAAAATGCATGTGGCAAACAAAGTAGATGCAGAAAGTATTTTCAGAATGTAATATAAATAAATTTTATCTCTTACTTCAGCAAGTTCAAGTCCTAATTGTAAGTAAAGGTCGGTTTTTAAAAATTTGGGATTTTTTTCCAGATGGTTTGGCGCCAAAAATTTTTGGGGCTTTTTTTAAGGCTTTAAAAAAACGATAATAAATAAATAAAAATTTTAATACAATAACCCACTAGTCATAAGTCAATAACCTTTTTAATTATTTCTATTTTTGAATGACGTATGTGATGTAAAACATTCTTGAAAGTTGAGATGCTGGGAAAATTTTGGATTTGGAGGTTGTATGTTGGTTGAGCAATCACTGTCAATCCCAATAATTATGGGGAGTTGCATACGTTATATAATTCATGGAATATACATAGGTGCGGGAAATAATCAAGGCTAGGGTTTAGTAACCTTATCATATCTTATCTGTTTACAGACGCTCCTTCTATACAGAAGATTATTGCGTCCTACGCTTATCTATGGTTTGTGTTTAGTCCTGCATTTTTATTAGAGATTTAAATGTTGATAAAGTGTTGGTTTTTCTGGATTCTTCAGGCAACCCATTCCACGCCCGAATTCCGGACGGGAAGAAGGAAAACTTGTATGTGTTTGTTCTTGCATACGGAATAAGAAAGGTGTTTTTAACCTTAGGAGAGAGATTGCTATTTAAGGGAGAGAAATTTGGGATCAGTCCTTCAAAGTACAGCGAGAATCACAGTTGGAGTAAGGCTCAGCTCATTTCAAGAACCACAGTGGAAAGGGGACTGTTGAGTAGAGCTGAAACAGTGACTGGCCAATAAGAGTTGGAATGCAGTTCCAGACAGAGTTGAGTTGAAGCAAGAGGCTGTTAAAGACCAGACACAGCCAGCTCACACTTTTAGATGCAATTGTGAGAGTCAGGGTTGAGCTGTAACTTATATAGCACAGCTGTAAGGACTTTTTCGTGTCACCAAGAATGGTTGATTGACTTTACATCTGATAAAGTTTATAATACTGCAAATAGCAGTCTAGAGGAAGATGACCAGGAGATTTTCTTATAAATTTTTATTTGAGTATCATATTTATTTTGTGCGTACAACCGTACATAAGAACATTTGCATTTACACATTTATTAACCTTTTTTCTCCTCTTTCAACCTCAATTTTCAATAGTGTTAAACTAATTCTCAGCCATTGAGGCTGTCCATAAATGATGTCTCGCGATTTTGGTCGATCCCACCCCCTCTTCACAAAAACTTAGACCCCCTTCCAATATAACGTTACAAAGCTTGCCCCCCCCCCAACCATAAAGCCTTTTTTTCTATGAGAAAATGAGCATGTTTCAAATCACATTTTTTGTCATTTAATTGGGTATTTAGTCAGGAGTTTCCAAAGTCCGGCCCGCAGGCCAAACACGGCCCACGCTTAAATTTTAACTGGCCCGCGGCCTCCTCTTACATAAATAATTGACAGACGTATTATTTATTTAACGACGTTATGTGTTTTTTTAAAAGTCGAAATTTTGTACAGTTTTAAAAATTGATAACATTTTTTTTTCAATTACTAGACTTTCGGTTTCAGTCTTAAATACCAAACACGGGAAACAAATTTTGTTCCTTCTGTTTGTTCTGCTGTCAATGACGTTAAATTACCAAGTAAACAATCTCTGTATTTATTACTGATCGTTCCCCTGCCATGACTGGTGAGCACAGTTGACTAGCAAAACTTGTCTATAACAAAATCATCGAAGAGGCTGGCAAAGATTTTAAACTTCACTGTATCATTCACCAACAACTTCTTTGTGCCAAACACCTTAGATGTGATCGTGTCCTTAAGCCAGTGATATTCGCTCTAAAGCCCTGTTTCGTCGCCAGAACATCCAGGGAGATACTAAGATGTGTATCACAATGGTATAAAAAAAAGGGGACGCGGTGGTCGAGTGGCAGCGCACTGGACTGTCGTACCGATGGTCACGGGTTCGAATCCGTGTGAAGGCAAGGGTTTGTTCCCGGGGCCTAGGGCGTCCCTGATTCACCCCGCTCCGAATGGGTACCTAACACTCATGTAGTGTAGGCGGCTGGGTAATGCGTGGAACCCACAAAGCCGTGGCATGTGAATGCTGCATCACTTGCCAACAGATCATCTGTCATGGTCTGTGGACGCAACTATCTTCTGCATAGAAGGAGCGTCTGTATAGATAAGATAAGATAAGATAAATAAGAACCAATTCCAGAACTACCTGATCCTGATTGGCTGGCAGTTTTTGGATTTTTATTTGACGTGACAAGACATCTACACTTTCGTAACACAAATCTTCAAGCAACGGTAATCCAATTATATTCACAAATCAAAGCTGCAAAATTTTCAAAGACAACTGTCTCAAATGCAGCATAATACCACACAATTCGCCCCACTACAGAAAATCATGACACATTTTCTAGAAAGAAACTGCAACGGGCAAAGGCAGAGGTAAGTTGCAGATGTCATATCCATATTGAATTTCAAAGACGCTTTCACGACTTAGCAACTATTGAAGTGGAATTTTTTTTTCTTCACCTTTCTCTGTGGACCCCGATGATGCTCCAGGCCATCTGCAACTGGAACTCATTAAGTTTCAACGTGATGCTGAATATCGCAGCAGACAACAGCTTTTTCTTATTGCCTTTTTACCGTCAGCTGGTTTATGACAGATTCCAAGAAGTTCGAACATTTGCTAAGAAAATGCTCAGCTTGTTTTGTTTAATTTGTGTAATCAGACATTCTCAGATATGAACCTTTACAAGAATCGTGTGAATACGAGACGAAGTGACTCTCAGTTGTGTGATAGTGATATCGTACGTATCAAACTAGTGGCATTAAGCCTGATCTCACATATTTACTGCAGTCAAGATCTCAGTTTCACCCTTCACATCAAAATTTTGAAACAAAAAAAAACTTCTCGAAGTACATTATGTCATTTTTGTTTATTATTTTAATCCGGCCCCCGCATATCTTTACTTCATGAAATATAGCCCACCATCCAAAAAAAGTTTGGATGCCCATGATTTAGTGTAAGGATGCACTCTAATATCGTAAAGTAATGGGGCGAGACTGCAATCAGGCTTTAAAATTAGTAAATGTATAACATATAAACAGGGTATTAGTTAGCCTGACAGGACGTAACACAACAGCGAACGTTTCGGCAAAGCGCCTTCCTCAACGAACAAATAGTACACAAATAAAACGAAAGAATAAAAAAAAACTTAGCTGCGTTGAAATCCAATTAGTCCAGTAGAGATATAGTAAGGAGAGAAAAGTAGCAGCTTATATAGGAAAGGAGTGGGTGGGTGTGGCCAATCAATCAGGTTGTCAGTGCAAAAGTGAGGGACGCGGTGGTCGAGTGGCAGCGCGCTCGACTGGCGTACCAATGGTCATGGGTTCGAATCCATGTGAAGGCATGATTTGTTCCCGGGGCCTAGGGCGTCCCTGAGTCACCCAGCTCCGAATGGGTACCTAACACTAGTTAGGCGGCTGTGTAATGCGTGGAACCCACAAAGCCGTGGCCTGTGAACTTGCCAACAGATCATCTGTCATGGTCTGTGGACGCAATTATCTTCTGCATAGATATATATATATAAGATAAGATAAGATAAACACCACATTCATCCCATGTTTAATCGAACGTACATGCTCAGCGATACGGCAAGAGAGTAACCTCTAATATCGTAACACGCGTGAAGCCATGTAAAACGTCATTAAATAAATTGTAAGCAATCAAATATTTAAGTGGAACTTTTATGTAAAGTTACCTATTTTGATGTGACGTCACATTTCCTAAATACTCCCTTCCCCTCGTCACAAAAGTGTGACCCGCTTCCCTTTTTAAATCCCTTATATTAACTTCGCGGCCGTCTCTCTCTGTCTTGGGCGGGCGGTAAAACAAAAGTAAAAAATGACCCAGTTACCGTGATCCGATCGAGCTGAAATTTGGCACACGGGCCCGTCTCACCTAACAATGCATCGTATCAAGTGGGTATTAGTTAGCCTTTAATTAATGCATTTTTAGTTTATCCTTATATAACGTATGTAATTCAAATTCACGGTTTGTTATTGTTTTTTTTCCCACGTGAGAGTTTGAGTTGACGCTTTGACGTCGACCCATCGAAGTACCGGCGTGCTTTTGTTTACATTTTACGTGTCATGCTGAACTCGCCCCCCCCCCTTTAGGGTTATGAAGCAACGTTGAGTTAAGACAGATTCCGTCTGTAAATGCTTGTCGCGTTTGAAAATAATCAATACTGTTAGTTATGACTCATATATAAGGGATTTATAGTCAAAAACTTTGTTTTTACGGGTTTTTTTTTATGGACGTCCCTCTAGGACAGATCCTTGGAAAGAGGCATTGGGTGATTGGCGTAAATAATTTATACAGCAAAAATAAATATTAATGCTAGTACTTCCAGTGGCGTAGCTAGGGTGGGGGGTGGTCCACCCCGGGCGGCACTCATTAAAGGGGCGGCATTTGTGGGCATTTGAAAAGTACAACCATTTCCGACAACTGCCCTTTTTCTTTAGAAGGGTGAAAACCAAGGTGAAACAAAAATATTTGTAATTTCGAGTCTTAATTAACCGATTCGCTTAACATTTTTTTGATTACATAGTGGATATTATAACTAACGCAAAACCATTCAAAAATTTTTAATCGCTCAAAAAAACGTAACCATTTGTTTGGAAAACTAAGCGGTATAAGTCACAGATGGCTCCTTTATAAGAAAAGTACGCAAAACAAAAAAACAACAAACAAAACACACACCACCGCTGAGCCGAATAATATGTGCTATTAATATCGCCACGACCGTTTGTACGTGGAATTTCGACATTCGCAGAATGATGCGCGAACAAGTACCTACAAGGCATGGTGGTTCAAATATTGTGTTTAACTTGCAAGTAGTAATTTATATTACTGTTTCAGTTTTCAGAACATTATTGTAAGGTAAGTTATTAAAAATTAAATTTATTTTGTTTTTATTGCCTTAAAGTAGCACAAATAATTTGTGTTTTTCACTAAAATACGGTCATTCATTAAACATGTTACGCCTATCCAATTAATGTGTAAATAATTTTAATTCGTATATTTATGGAAAATTATTAAGATTTATGACAAGAATATGTAAATATTCAAATTTCTCTGATAATAAACACCACAATAGGCATAATAATTTCGAAAACGACATACTTACAATTTCAATCGTCTTGGAACAATTGACATCTCATGAAGTACATAGGAAAACGAGATCAGATGCTGGAATTTTACTCAATTCAATATAATCTTTTTCTTTTCTATGTTATCTCAATTTATGGGAACCCGTCATTTTTTAAATTAATGCAAAGCCATTGCATGGAACAAAGAGATGTGCTAATACAAAATGCTGTTATATCAGCCAAACAATTTGTGAAGAGATGGAAATATCAACTGAATGCCGAGTTCGAAGGAGAAAAACATATGAGTAGGGAAAATTCAGAAGACGTGGTTCTATCTTTAGAACAAGAAGTACAACGAGAAATGTTTTTATCCAGGGATGGAATTGTAAGTGAAAATAAAAGAACGCTTTGATGAGTTGCATGTCCTTGCAAGAAAATATTCGTAATACCATGTAACCTACTAAATGAAGCATTTGAACATCAAATAAAGCACTTTATTGACATTGATAAAGAACAGTTCAATATGGAAAGAAAAAGGATCCAGTTTTTATGGCTGTACCTACACTACAAGAAGAGGCATTATGTTAGAAAACCGGGAGCGGGGGGAAGGCCCCCTTGATCTATTAAAATTTATTCAACAGTTTAGATTGGAAAATTCTGTACCCAACATTGAATTGTTTCAACTATTGCTATCAGTGTCGCTAGTTATGAAAGGAGCTTCTCAAAACTGAAGTTGATAAAAAATTATCTTCGTTCCACAATGAGCAATTAAAGTCAACAAAATCTTGCAATACTGTGTCCATAGTCCATAGAACAGAGATATTACAGATAATTTAAATTTTTATAGCATAATACACTATTTTTTCTATTACTAGCCCCCCCCCTTTCGGCGTAGCATGCGCCGCAGACTTGCTCATAGAGAGTGCAAAGAAAGTGGAGAAAAGAACGGACACAAACTACAGCACAAAGAAATCAAAACAACGCGAGTGAACGTCAGTTGGGGTGGGGGGGGGGACTGCCAACTCATTGTTGGTTTCGAGACATTTGCAGGTGAAATTCGGTACACCCCTAACTTCTATGAAGTCAGCTATAAAACGATAATCGGTTTAAAATTGGAGTTACATAATCGATAATCCAAAAAAACAAAAACAAACAACGACACGCAATTAACAACCCTAAATATAACTAACCCTTGCTAGGGTCGGCCAATCACAGTTTATGTTTAAGGGATGGTAGTAATAAATGGGAGGCGGGTAACAACAACCTCAGTGTGCATGTCTTCACGTTTACTCGCTATTTTTTATTTACTTGGTGCTGCTTTTTGTGTCTGTACTCTCACCCCCAACCGTTCTTTGCACTGTCTATGATGAGCAAGTCTGCGGCGTATGCTACGCCGCGGGTCTCTCCAGAGTTCCTTCTTTTCATTCAATCACAGTTGTTTGCCCAAACCCACCCCATTTTGACTACTGTGTCTTTCAGGTAGTCTTCACCCGTCACTAAATCATTAGCGGCGTATGCTACACTGCGGGTCAGCTAGTGTTGGCAATAAAAGGGTAAAAGAACGGGTACAAACAGACATTAAAAAAAATTATTAAAAAAAAACAATGTTTTCGCTGGGGCTAGAACCCAGGACCATGTCCGTATAAGGCGGATGTGATAACCAGTACACTACGAATCTCACGTTATTCTGTGAAGGAACAATGCAAGTGAAACGCAAGGAACATTATTGGTCTCGATACATTGGTCGACCCCAGCGAGGGTCATTCGTCATGCTCGGTTGCACAAACTTGCGTGGTGTCACGCATGGTGCCACGAAAAGAATTATATATATAGATAGATGAAAGTTAGGAAAGTAAATGTAAAAATATGATTACATACTAATGTATACACTTTCTTTGTTTGTAAAAAAAATATTTATAAATACAAAATAAAAAAATAGTGATTGGTAATGTTTTTTTTTGTTTTTTTGGGTGTAAATTTGGAACATGTTTTGCTACCTCAGGAACTTTCTTTTGGCCTTTAAAAAAAGTATCTTGTATTTTGTAAATTTGTATTTATAAATACATAATCGTATGCGGGCTAATAAAATATGGCATGCAATGGTAAACATGTTCCCCACCTTTACTTCGTTTCAATTACAATTGTTTATTCATGTTTCTTAATTTATAAAAACCATAATATAATCAACTAACTGGCCGTCCATAATTGACGTAACACGATTTTGGCTGATTTTTCACCCCCTCCCCCTCGTCACAGTCACAAAAACTTAGAACCCTTCTTCAATAAGGGGCCGTCCATAAAGTACGTCACGCTTCAGAGGGGGGGAGGGGGTATAAGAAAGTGTGACAGTTTGTGACAGGGTGAAGGGGGGGCGTCCGGCCTTGTGTGACGTCACGCTGTTTTAGAATAAATTATTATTTTTTTGTTAATAAAAAACAACATTTTTGTTCGAAAGTGTGACGTACTTTAGTCCGAGATGTGTGACAGTTTGTGACAGGGGGGAGGGGGGAGTTAAAAATGGTAAAAAATAGCGTGACGTACTTTATGGACGGCCCCTAAGACGTCACAAAGTCCCTCCCCCATAAAAGCCTTATTTTCTGTTTCAAAATGAAAATGTTTCAAATAAAAAGATTTGTCATTTAAGAAATGTTTTTAGTGTAACGTAAAGCTGCATTTTAATATCGTAACACGCGTTTTACATAAACGTCATTAAATAAAGTGTCAGTAATCAAATATTTAAGTGGTAATTTTATTTAAAGTTGCGCGTTTGATGTGACGTCACATTTCTTAAACACCCCCCTCGTCACAAATGTGTAAACGTGCGTGACGTCATTTATTGAAGGCTTCTAAAAAGGGCGGCAAATTGGAGACCGCCCCGGGCGGCAAAAGTTCTAGCTACGCCACTGAGTACTTCATACTGAGCCACAATAATCAATTCCAAACTGAGCCCATTGAGCCACATCAGCTTTTTATTTTAACCCCATAAATTATGGCATAATCGTTTAGTAAAATGGAAGTGGAATTTCCGATTATTTTTTGTGTAATTTTCTTTGTAACTGTATTTCTATGAAATCCCAGTGGATAGCATTTGCCATTTGGCAAAATCGCAGCCAAATCCTTTTTTTCAACTCGCGAAGTTCAAGATTTGTGTTATTTGCATTAGAATAACTATTTTAAATGAAAATTAATATCTTTTCAGCTTTTATATTAAAAATTAAAGTATTCGCAAAGACTAAAATTTAAATTGCTTTCTGAAAATAGCGCAATGCGACAGAATATTGCAATGGTCTGGGTCTGATCTGGTTTGTTATGAGCCTTTCACATTTGCTATAAATAGATTTAAAACTGAAACAATTGGCTGGTGGTAATTACTTGGTGCGATTCCCGGAAACTTCATCGCAATTTCTTCATCACGATTCTTGCTCTAGACTCTAGACAGCCGCAGATACAAAGGCCAAAGCAACATGAAAATTTTAACTATTTTGTTATAAAGGCAAGTGGTCGAATTATTTAAGGAATTTATTTATATGTGAGCGCAGGCTATCATTATCATTCATTTTGTCATAAAGTTTGTTGAAGTAGCCTAGTGACAACTGATACTGATAGTGATAGTGATAGTAACAGTTCAGTGAAAGTAGCAGTAATAGTAATAGTAACAGTAATAGTAACGTCTTAATAGCCTACAGGCTATTGAGACGCAAACAAAAAATATAGGTCAATAAAAACTAAGTATTTACTAATTACGGTTGGCGCATTTATTCTATTGATTGCGTTAAAAATTACACAACTCTTTTTATTTTTAAAGAAATAAATAAATGCATGTAAAAAGGGTGGTGGGAGGGGTAAATTAATTATCAGCGTTAAAATTGTATTATTTGTTTACACTCTAGGCCTAGGTCTCTAGGCAACTTCAATAATTCTGTATTAGCATGCTACCCGGAGTTCGTTTTTGTTTTGTTACGGTTAAGATGCAGGGAAGCATACGAGACTAACGCGAGCGACGGTGACTTCCCATCGCTTTCTCCATATTCCGGTATATAAATAATATACACGTGATCACTATTAGTTTACTTCCCCAACGGCTATGGACATGGAATGATTTTTTTTTAAATTTTAATTTGCTTAGTTAGGTACTTCACTAAGCGGCGCGCGCCGATCGATTTTTCCGATGCCGGAAACAGACTACTAATCCGTGACCGGTCAATGCCAATAGGTCACGGGGTCATATATTTTTATAGCTTTCTTTGTCTATATAAGAAACAGACAATGATCACATTGTTTCTCATTTTGTGCGCACGTGGACTGCGGTCATTGCGATCTAGATTTTTTTCAAAAGTATATAGTGTTTGTAGCGGAAATTCTTGTTGGAGAATAGGTAAGTTTAAAATCATTATCTTTTGAATATTATAATTAGTCCCACCTAATTAAATTTATTTTCCACATAAAGTTTATTCATTAAACTAATTGTTTAAATAAAATTAATTAAATTTTGATGTAGCGAAATTAATTTAGAAGTCGTAGTTTGTGATGAACCTAAAGGTTACCAGTTTTCGACTAGTCACAGTGAAGTCGGAAATGATAGTAATTGATAGCCAAACTTTAATATATTGTCTTGTAATTGTTAGGGATAGTTTTAAATCTTTATCAATCTTATGTTTTTGAAATCATCCAGTTTATTTTTTGTTAACATTGTTTGTTAAAATCATGAGCAAAAACAAATGTTTAGTTATTTAAGTAGTATCAGTGAACAATTTCTTAATATTCAAAATTATTATCACAATAATGTATAAACTGCTGTAACCACTGGATACGTCTAAAAAATAAAGTGGTTTTATGATTTTTCCTAACCTTGCTGTTAGTAATAGATAAGAATAATGCTCTTAACTGTAATTTAGCTTAAGTTTAGTTGTTAAATATGATCAATAGTTAATAGCATTACCTAATTGAAAGTTGTCCTCCTACCCCTAAAATTTTGAACTTATTTTTATGTCAAAATTTGTTTTTTTGCTTACACTTTCTTTATTCCTGGATTCTATTTTTAATTTTTAGCCATGTCAAACCCACTTTCTGGAGGAGCTTCTAGTACTAGCTATAATTCATGCATGACAATTCCAAGTGAGAGAGTGGCTGTAATCAAAACTCAACAAGATTACGTCAATTATGTAAATAAGTTTGTACCAGATAAAGGAATCATTTTCCTTAATGGTCATGTTATACAAACTTGGCTTGCTCTGAATAAAAATAATGTTGCAACCTCAAAAAGGATACATCAAATCTTGGCGACTAAAGGCCATGAATGTACAGCGACAGCTATAGGTACCAACATGACTCGCTTAAACAGAGAACTCCAAGTATATAAAAAAAGCATTCACAAAAACTGGCATAAAATTAAAGAACTTTTAAACCTGCCTTTTAAAATACCAGTACTAAAGAAGAAAGCTACAATACTTGAAGCTGTCATTAGTCATGAAAATGTAGAAAATCCAAAAGATGCACAAGAAATGCAACTCAAAAGAGACTGTGAGAAGTGTCCTGTTCTAAGAAAGACATTTATGCAGACCATATCTGATTTGAAGTCAAAGCTCAGGGCCTCAAAAAAAATAATAAGAGACATGTCAAAACGGTTTGATGTTAAAAGAGTAAATCAGAATTTGAAAAGAAATGCGGCAACTAGAGACAAGTTAAGACATGAAAAGTTTGTCTTAAGAAAAGAAAACTTGAAATTGAAAAAAAAGTTGGATTATTTAAAGGCAAAATTAGAGTTAGCCCCTCAGCAAGAGAAAAAAAGAATAAAGACAGAGTACAGTGTTAAAAAAGAAAAGACAATTTTAACACTGAAAAATCAAATGAAAGAAAAAGAAGAAGTGATTAAGTCACTGGATTGGGAAGTTTGCTCTCTGAGGAATAGCGTAAAAGAATTGGAGATGCAGTCCATTACCAGGAAAATAGTTACAACATTAGGCGATTCTGAGATGGAGCCTAAACGCAAGAGATACAATGTTTCCATTAGAAAGTGCATGTACATGTGCCTTTCTAATCAAGTGCCAATACAGAAAGCTGGTTTAATTATTGAATTTATAAGCAGGGAGCTGTGCCGAATACAATTATCAAGCGTGCCTGGACCCTCCACAGCATCTCTAATGGCATATGAAATGGGAGTCATTTCAGATCTACAAATAGGGGAGCTTTTGTTTAATGCTCAGGATGGCACTGCCACAATATCTTGGGACGCAACAACTAAAGACAGCTGCCATGTAAATGAGTGTCATGTAGCTGTTGGTGGTCAGCAATTGACAATAAAACTTTCATCCCTGGCCAGTGGGAAAACAGATTCCTATGTAAAACAAATTACAAGGTCCTTACAGAATCTGGCCACTACTTTTGCAGTGTATAATAAATTACAGCAGCAAGTAGTGATGTTTAAGTTCAAAAATTGCTTGGCCTCTACACTAACTGATAGGGCAGCTGTCAACCACTGTGTCAATAGAGAGTTATCTGAGTTTTTAGGTGCAGAGTTAGTGGAGTTGAACTGCCATGTCCATCCTCTAGAAGGATTAGCGTCGCAAGCACGCAAAATCCTAAAGAAATATGACGAAGATTGTCAAATCACGAGTGCAGTATATGGATGTGAAGGAAAAGCTTCCAATTTGCTGTACTCCATATCCAAGCTCAGGTGGGTGTTAGAATAGATTTAATTATAATTTATTTAAGATAAGTTATTCCATCATACAGCTGTATATTAGAAAACATATTTTTTTAATTCAACAGATAACTTCAATAATTTCTAACATATTGTCCACAGATACAAAATGAAATCTGGAGATCCAGGAGGCTTCAGGGCTTTTTTAAAGCTAAAAAATCTTCCTCCTGGAATAATAACCAGATATGTAGGAAATAGAATGCACGTACTGTTTCATCTTGCAGGGACTGTGTATTATTTGAAGGAGATTTTAATAGAATTTCTTTCAAAGTACAAAGGAGATGCGAAGATGTCAGTCGCCATTCGAAAGGATTTGGAGAATCCTCAAATTATTGTCCAGCTAAGGATACTTGGTATGTGTGTGTACATATTTTATTGGCCGATGCTGCTCGGTACGAAGTTCGAGTCATCCAGCATGCTGCTCGTCTCGCGTTCGAATCATCCAGCATTAATACTAGTCGTCTCAAAGTTCATTTTGATTTTAAAAAATAGACAACTAAACCTAACCCAGACCCTAAAACTACAATCTTAATTACGTTAATGGATACAAATAATTGCACTTATTCCCTATTTACTTATTCCCTATTTTAAAGTGTAAAAATACAACATTTCATTACCGGAAGTACGGTTTCGAACTTCGAGACGAGCAGCCACTTCGTATTTTATTAGCTTTCCTTAGTCTTTTCAAAGTGTTTTTTGACTTAAAAATAAAGTGTTTTTGAATATTTAAAAGCATACTGAAATAATTTTTCATTGATTTCTTTGCTTAGGTTTGTTTGGAAAAGTTCTGTCTGGCCCATGGATGACTCTCTTTTACCAAAACAAAGCTGGAAGAGCTCATCTAGAAATGGTAATTTAACTGGATATATTTTATTATATTATATTATATTAGTTGATTTGATTGTAAAAAATTTTTTTTAATCATTATTTCGTCAATTCTTAACCCAAATATGCTTTAATTATTTCAGGGGCCATTCATGAAGATGTGCCTGGAGCAGCTGTCAACATTGAATCAACATCCTGACCTTTTATTATCAATGGTCAAAGATTGTTTCAGCACATGCTTAAGAACTGATGACCCTGTGCTGTTAAGTTTGCAAAGAGGAGAGGCAGATGAGTCATTCAAAAGTTTGACAACAGCTCTTACAGAAGGATTTGTGGTTGTCCTGGAAAGGCAGTTGAAACCCTACCTTACAGGAGCACTGTCATCTGTGACACCCGAATTACTCTTGAAAACTTCATCTGCCCAACTCCATAACATGCACAGTGAAAGAGTCTTGGGCATGTTGGATCACCAGCTTCGGCGTTCCCCCAATGCTAATATGGGCTTCATAGATGGAAAGGTCAAATTTATAGTCAACAAAACGTTGAACTGGCTTGTTGGGAAAGGCCCCAATGAACAGGTGGCATTGATAGAATTCGCTGTAAGCCAATCACGTCACATAAAGAACCAGTGTGATGATTGGGAAAAGTTGGTCAAGGACTCGTTAGTCCAGAATTTATTAGAAGCAGGGCAGCGGAAAGACAGATCCACCAGGAAAAAGCTAGAAAAGGATGTGAAGCAGTTTATAGACAATGGTAATCCAGATTTAGGTGGACGATTGATGGGGCTTTTAGCAGACTTTCAGCAAAATACATTTGAGGCGTTGTGTAGGGTGGATGAGAATTTAGTAGGACGAAGGTTTGAACACATCTGGGATGTAGGAGGTGTGGACGAATTATTTACTGGACTTATTAGAGGATTTAGGAAGGGACCAAAGCCAGCTGTGTTAATTCAGTATGAGGATGAGGATAGAGATGAGGATGTAACTATAGTGTATGTTACTGAATTAGTGACCGACATGTTACTGGGGGATGTTCGCTTTCTTAATTAAACAACAAACCAAGCCGACTAGTTTGATGCCACAGAGACACGACATCTTCTGCCAACTGATTAGGATTCCTGTTTGAAAGCAGACTTGTCAGCTTATCGAGGGAGAATCCATCAATACATTTACGAGTGCAGAGTCTCCATACTTTCCTCTTGGATACCTTGGATATTGCTTCGAAGCTAAGTGATTCATTTCTATATTTTCTATATTTTTTAACATTATTTTTTTATTGTTAGGTGATATTAGATTATACTTAAAATTGGAAGGCTAAAGGTTTAAGATTTATGTAATTTTGAGAGTTGCGTTTTGGTTCAAAAATTTACTTACCCAGCGTAGTTCCCATCTCTTGCAATAATATATTTATTGATATATTCCAGTGAGCTTATCGAGGGAGAATCCATCAATACATTCACGAGTTCAGAGTCTCCATACTTTCCTCTTGGATAACTTGGATATTTCTTTGAAGCTAAGTGATTCATTTCTATGTTTTTTAACATTATTTTTTTTTGTTATGTCATTTTGAGAGTTGCATTTTGGTGCAAAAATTTACTTTCCCAGTGTTGTTCCAATCCCACGCAATAAAATATTTATTGATGTATTTCTCTGAAAGTGGCTTTTTATTGAAGCCTAATGTCAAAATTAACTATGGTGAAAATTTAAGGGCTATAGCTCTTAAAGTTTAAGAGTTATGGCATTTTGAGTGTTGCGCGGTGGCGCAAAAATTTACTTACCCAGCGTAGTTCCAAGCCCTTGCAATAATATATTTATTGAGATATTCCTGTGAAAGTGGCCTTTTATTGAAGCCCAAAATCTAATTTATGTATGGTGAAAATTTGAAGGCTATAACTCTAAAGGTTTAAGAGTTATGGCATTTTGAGTGTTGCGCGGTGGCGCAAAAATTTACTTACCCAGCGTAGTTCCAATCCCTTTCAATAATATATTTATTGATATATTCCTGTGAAAGTGGCCTTTTATTGAAGCCCAAAATCTAATTTATGTATGGTGAAAATTTGAAGGCTATAACTCTAAAGGTTTAAGAGTTATGGCATTTTGAGTGTTGCGCGGTGGCGCAAAAATTTACTTACCCAGCGTAGTTCCAATCCCTTTCAATAATATATTTATTGATATATTCCTGTGAAAGTGGCTTTTTATTGAAGCCCAAAATCTAATTTATCTATGGTGAAAATTTGAAGGCTATATTTTTAATGGTTAAAAAGTTACGGCATTGTTAGTGCTGCTGTCAGGCGAAATGTTATTAATAAAATTAACCTACTTTGTGTTTTTCAAATTTCACTAATTAATATATACTTTGCGATAATACAATGGCAATGGTTTCTTTTTAAAGCCACAAACCTTATTAAACTTTGGTGCAATTTTGAAAGCCTTTGCTTTACAGGTAAAAAAGTTATGGTACTTTCAGTGTCGACGAGGACTTTTTTCGGTCACAGATTTTTGGCAATTAATTACTAAGGCCATATAAGGGAAAATTCTGACACTAAAAATGCGATAACTTTTTTTCTATGTAAGATACAGAAATAAACCAGGTATCATTGTAAAGGTAATAGCAAGCCCTTTCTAATGATACAGTTTCATTAATATATATCAATTTTGAAATTTTTAGTGAAGTACCTAGCTTAGTTGTCGAGGCATTGTACAAGAGTGTTTGATGTGAACAATGGTCAATGTCGCTGACTATTACTATTTAAAACTATTTATATTACGGGACAATCAGTTAAATGACAAGACTTTATGAAGAAAATAAAACAAACCCGTAAAAACAAAGTTTTTGACTATAAATCCCTTATATATGAGACATAACTAACAGTATTGATTATTTTCAAACATTTACAGACTGAATCTGTCTTAACTCAACTTTGCATCATAACCCTAGTGGGGGTGGGGGGTGGGGTGGGGGGGGGAGAGGGGAAAAGTCTGGTCACCAATTCGCTTGACCGAGCTCAGAGTGACACGTAAAATGTAAACAAAAGCGCCCGTCGCTTCGTTGGGTCGCCTCAATGCGTCAGCTCAAACTTTCACGTGGGAAAAAAACAATAACAAACCGTGAATTTAAATTACATACCTCATATAAGGATAAACCAAAAATGCATTAATTTAATTACGGTACGTTCGATCGATCTGAAATTTTGATACGATGCATTGTTAGGTTAGACGGGTCCGTGTGCCAAATTTCAGTTCGATCGGATCATGGGAAGTGTGTCATTTTTTACTTCTGTTTTTCCGCCCGCCGAGCCCAAGACAGACAGAGACGGCCGCGAAGTTAATATAAGGGATTTAAAAAGTAATTTGACAATACGTATAGTATATAAAAGAAAATAATTATAAACTTGCCTATTCTCAAAACAAAGAATTTCCACTACAAACACTAAATACTTTTTAACAAATTCAAGATCGCAATGATAGTAGTCCATGTGCTCACAAAATAGACAACAATGTAATTATAGTATGTTTCTTATAAAGACAAAGAACGCTATAAAAGCATATGACCACGTGACCTATCATTCTCTGGTCAACGGTTTATAGTCTGTTTCCCGCATCCAAAAAAGTGATCGGCGCGCGCTGCTTAGTGAAGTACCTATTTTACGAGAGTCATTTGATAGACGTAGCAAAGATACCGGGCGATTAATCGGTCCTCAAATTCGAGTTCGGTCTTTTAGTGACAGTTTTCATGCAAATCAAAGACATTTGACGTAAGATTACCATATTAATATCAAAACTGATATTTTCTTTAAAAAATGTAATTGTTATGTGTTGGAAAGGGAGTACGGCGAGTGTAGAGTGTAGCTCAAACCCTATTGAAATAGGAAAAATGAGGAAAGGGGGGGGGGAACGTCGTGTGCACCGCTAAATTCAATAATTCTGGCGATTTGACGATTTAAAAATAATATGGTATTTAAATCAATTTCATTTTATCATCAGTGTTTACTCCGTAAGCTTTATAATTTTCTTATCAGACATCAATATTATTGTCTTATCAATATTATGGATTAATAAAATCAAAGTGAGTGAATGATTTCCAATGGGTAAAATGAATTGTTATATATACATAAGTCATAACTCCTTCGCGTTTGTAACAGCTTGTTGGCGCAATCAATAGAATAAATGCGCCAACCGTAAATACTTAGTTTTCATTGGCCTATTTTTTGTTTGCGTCTCAATAGCCCGTGGGCTATTAAGACGTTAGCGTCTCAATAGCCACTGCCGATTCAGATTGTACTAACTATTACTGATTTAACTGATACTGACACTGATTCCTGATTGATACTTAATACTAGTCTAGTGATACCTTAGTCTTAGTGATACTGACTGTCACTGTCGACGTCGACTGATTCTGCCTAACCTTCCTACTCATACTCTGCCTACTGACTAAAAGCAAAGGCTAAAAAAGCCACTAAAGGACCAAAGGACCATTAGTATTTTACTACACTTATACTTATAACTTAGTAGACAGAAACATACGACATACGTCAGTATCATAGTCAGAATCATAGTAATAATAGTAATCATACTGATACTCATACATATTCATATACAATTATAATTAAATATAATTAGAAATATATACTAACCTATAAATATTTTTAAAAATGAATTTATATTTCATGAGATTTGTCTTCAATTTGAATCTGATCAATCAATATCTAATTTCTAAGGCAAGGCATCAGTTTACTTATTTAACTGCTAGATATGAAAATTTATGTTTCATAGATTCATAGACAAACTAAAATTTATTGCTTTATTAAGCTCAAAATATTCTTGGCAAGGTGAGTGAGCTGGAAAAGATTTTGACTTAAATTTAAAAGAGGGAAGGGATGATAGGGTGGATGACATCTTTTTGAAATTCTTTTAAAAAATGTATATTCTGGTAGAGGGAGCTTGGAATGGATTACGGAATGGTTAGCTGTTCAACTCCAACAGCAGGTTTTAATTGAAACCATTAATCAATCTTAACCAGTTAGTTAACACGTTCTGACAGTAGGCCTTCTGTCAATGAGAGTATGAGTGTGAAATTGGTGTTAAATGGTTCAAAATATTAGTTTAAGATAGACAGTTGTGAAGTTAAATAATTTTGATAAAAAATATGACATAAATTTAATGTTTATTCCAGTTAGGAATTTTCAGTGTGGAAAATATTTCTACTGAATCCTCTTCTTGTTAACCATGGCAGAAACAACTTGCAAAATAAAAGTTGTTGGTCTTCCACCCAATGTATCAGCAGATCAACTCACAACTATCTTTAAAAACAAACGTGGCAAAGGAGGAGGGCCTGTAGAAAATGTTGAATTGAAAAATGATGGGCAAAATATATCTGCTATAATCACTTTTACCACCCCAGATGGTAAGTTTTCAGAATGTTTCATAATTAATATTAGTTATTTATTAATTTAAATAATGATTTTTGTGTTTGATCTGCCTTGGTATAGATTTGAAAAAACAGTTTGGGCTACTTTAAAGAATTTTTTTGGGTTATACAGTCGAAACCGGTTAAGTCGACGGCGTTGGGGTATGAAAAATGGCGTCGAGATAACCGATGATCGAGTTAAAACGAAAACCAATCTGGTGGCAAAATATTAACATGTGCTTGAAATTTCTTTATGTACATGATGTGCGTTAATTAGTGATGGGGCGATTAATCGGAATCGTATCGGAACCCTAATATTTCTTCACTCTTTCCTAAGGTTGTAATGACCATTCGTTTTTTAAGGACCATTTAAATATAACCATGGTTCCCACTCAGGAAAACGGGAAAAAGTCGGGAATTCTAAAAAAATTTTCTCGGCCTTCAAAGTCGGGAAAAGTTATGACTAGTCGGGAATTTTTATATATATATATATTTATGCCGAAGTAAAGGACTTTGATTACGTTTCTGTGGTCATGTTTCGATTCCATTAAATAAAATATAAAAAAAAAGTTACCAGTTTATAATCGTCTGCGCATGCGTTAAAAGTTCAAAATGTTCTCGTCGCATGTGGCGTGGCATGTCACTATTGTCACAGCCGCTCGCGTTTGCAATATCCGTCGAATCAGCGAATTAAAAAAAACAAACAACATATCTATATGGTAATTTTAAGTTTAATGCTTTTGACATGCAGGATATCTGTCACTATCAGACTGCTCTCGAATTTCCTCAGTCAATCAAACTTGTAATATAAATAAAACTATTGCGGCCTTGACCGTTGATCACAGCACGCTGTGGGCTGTGTGTTAGACCTTGGCCGGCAACTAAGTCTAAGCGATTTTAAAAAAAATCATTCCTTATCAGAATTCGACCTACAAAAGTGATGACGTGAATATTATATGTATATACTGGAATATTAAGAAAATGATTTGATTTCACCGTCACGCGCGTGTTAGTCACAGTCACGTATCTTACTGGTAACAAAGCAACAACAAACTTTTAAAAGAATAATAATTTTTTATTTAATTAAATAAAAACCACCGTTGATTCTCGATACAAACCTTTATTTTCATTTCTAAAGATATTCGTTTATCTTAAAAAATAAAATGATTAATGCATCAGAAAATGAATTAAGTTTAATAATAATATAACATGCACCTCGAAATAATGACGGATTAAAGACCGCTAACGCGATTTACGGGCACCTCGGGTGAATACATCTAATTCACACATGGATCGAAAGTGAAAGAAGATAATAACATCCGGTAATTTTTATTGAAATCTCGTAGAATCACACAATAGCCGGAAGTCTTGAAGAAAGCGAGATGTCAACACTGTTTTGAACTAAAAATGCCAAAGTGCATTACTAGGCGAACATTCGAGGATCGAGCTAACCAACGTTAAGTTCCAAATTTGGCCCTCTTTTGTGCTCGAGGTATTAGGTTTCGGCGACTTAAAAAAATCGAATTAACCGATGAGAAAATGCTAAGACAAAGAGAGAATTTGGCGGTTCCAATAAAAAACGTCGAGTTAGTAGGGTGGTCGAGTTAACCGAGCTCGAGTTAAGTGGGTTTGACTGTAGTACATTGCTTACCAAGAAGCTTTTTACAATTACGTTATTGGCATTTAAGAACATTTTTCACTTTGAAGTGAAAACTTGTGTACCATATATTTATTGATGCTTGATATTTTTGAAGTAGGTTTTCAAAATAGCTTAGTAATGCAATTTACTTTTTTTGCCATATTGAATCTGTAAACTTTAAAATAAAATCAGAAAATACTTAAAAGTGCTTACAAATATAAATTATATTGTTAACTATATTGTTTTCTATCCACAGCTGTTGAACTTATCTTGAGTAGGGGTAACACTGTGGCAATAAGGGATGTTGAAGCCAAGGTGGAACCATTATATGATCAAATAGAGACAGTTCAGAAAAGCTCACCTCTTGGAGACAATAAAGTTGTAAAAGAAGTCCCTGAAAAACCCATAACAAGTACAAAGACATTAAAACCAAGGAATGCACAATCTGAACAACTTTCTGAGGCACCTATAAAGGCAAAATCAGTTGCATCAGATTTTAATTTGGCCTCTAGCAGTGAAAAAAAGGACACTGAAATATTTCCCTGGGATGTTACTGTGAAAGCACATTTATTAAACCTTAGCCAAACAAGAGAGTTCTACAGTTATTATTTGTCAGATGAAGAAATTAACGAAGCACCATTTTATGAAGAGACTTTGATGCTTGATGGCATTAACAAAGTCTTCTATGTTACGTTTCATGAAAAAGAAGGTATGTAGTTACCGTATATACTCGTTCTATAGCCCGTTCGTTCATAAGCCGACCCCCCTACTTTTGGAAGAGAAAAGTATTAAAAGTGTATAACCTGCTCGCAAGCCAACCCCCCCAAAAATAATAGGACAGCTTAAACAAAATGATACACATTTTTTAAAAACTACAAGCTAAATCAGTCATTATGATTGTTTACTTTGTACTGCATATCTTTGTCTGGGTGCTCTTTGTTAGGCAAGATTTACCGGTATTAAAAAATAAATTCTTTGGTTAACAGTGGCGACAGTGCGTACATTAAAATTTGTTGTTTATAAATTGTACACAAATTCATAAGGTTAACTCTTATTTAAAAAATTTCAGGTGCCATAGCATTCTGCAACAAAAATCACAAACGAAACGAAAGTTTCATAACTAAGGTACAAATGGCCACACATGAGGATTTTAACATCTTTGAAAATGTTCTCTTTATCTATGGATATGACATTCAATGTAAAGATGACTTGGATTATCTCAAAGAATTATTCATTAAACATTCAGGACTTGATGTTTTGGATATAATTCATTATGAGGAATCTCCAGGATCTGCAATCATTGTGTTTGAACATGAAACAGGTATTATTTATCAACTTTAAAACAAGTAATAAAAACTCGAATGAGTATTTAAGCGCAATTTCCAATTTGTCCATAACAATTTTCGAGACAAATCACTAAATAGTGTTCAGCAAGTAAATACAATCACACATAATTTTAATAACAAGTGATTCAAACGCTTCTTTTGCGATGAAAACACGTTGAGTTGAAACAAAGAATTTCCAACTTTTTTATTCAAGAGAAATCATTCTAGATTACATGAAAAGTCATTTCAAATCAATAATTCTGAAAGTAAACAAAACAATTGCTATCTACAAATTGCTGCTAAAATTACGAGAGTCCAACAGGATTTTTGAAAAATTCCATCTCCAACATTTTCTAAATATTATTAGCTATCGTTTGGCATTTGTTTCAACCCGATAGAGTTATGGTTGCAGAGAAATAGACAAAATACTGATATTTTTTCGTTTTTTGTGTGGATTTTCCAGGAAATCCAGTAAACATTTTCGGGAATTTTTTTGGCCTGTGCACATCCTTGGGACCTCCTTAACATATTAGCAAAAGACCAAAACCCTCTATCTGGTATGGTTCAGGAGGAGTTGCTTGTGCAACCGGACAGATTTTTCAAACCTATAAGCCCTATTGGGGAAATTGCGCTAAAAAAGAGAAAGATAAATTATAAATCAGTTAAAATCTTTACGGGATAACTTTGTATGTTTTCTGATTTTTTTCATCCTACCAGAATTTATCACAACTTTGGCCTAGTAATTAGATTTGACAAAATATTTTTTACCTTCATATTATGGCATTTAAATATTAAAGCCTATTGATCTGTTTAAATCTATTTTTTGAGTTTTCAAAGTGCCCCATGAATAAATTTTTTTTTATAGAATAACTAGTTGCAGCCTGTCAGTAACCATTTGGTTCTATTTACATATATCAATGTAGCTATTTTAATATGACCACATTTTTTATAAACAAGAAATGCACTTAAAGTTCTCAGCTATTAAAAAAATATATAATTAATATGCTTTAGACTAAATGTAATTACATTATTTAGTGAATTTTTGCATGAAGTCATATAAGTGAGTTTATAAAATAGTTTATTTCATTATTTGATACAGCAAGTTGAATTCAGTTTAATATTTGGACTTTTTAGTGCGTTCCACCATGTCTTTGAACTAATTGAAAAAACTAAGCCATACTGAAAAGACGAAATATATTTTCTTTGTTAATGGAAAAGATACTAAAAATAATTAACTCCATGATCGAACCCAAATACTTTAGTTTAAACCTTGAATAATATCAAACAATTATAATCTGTTTTTATTAAACAATGAACAATTCAACCTTATTTGTTAGCTCAAAGTCTCTCTTTTGAGAAAAGGGAACCAATGAGTACCCTGGAGTTTTGCAGTGACTGTGTACACTGTAAGGAATTACTGCAAGTTGAACATTAAATAAAAAGTCTGATAGTGACACCTCATATTCTTCAAAAATAACCAATTAATTAATTTTTTTTGACAGACATCTCAGCAGCAACATGGTTGTGTACTGATCCTGGACTAAGTCACCTAAACTTTATCACTGGGCTAGTCTTTAAAGAATACAGCATATTAGTCACAGGCCTTAATGATTCTATAAGCTTGACATTGCTAAAATTGTACATGCAGAATAAGAACAACGGAGGAGGAAAGGTGACATCAATAAATTATGAAAGTAGTAATTCTGCAGTGGTCACTTTTCTTGAGGAAACTGGTAAATAAATTAAAAAAATTATAATAATACAAATTTTTTAACGCTTACTACTTAAAAAGATCACTATTTTAATTAAAACAAAAAAGCTTATTTAAATTACATGTTATTATTCTTATGTTTTTTTTTGATATTATGATCTCCAACATCTCCTACTGCATCACATTAATTTGCATAAAACTGTTCATCTTATGTATTTTACTTTCACTTTCAGATCATCACAATATTCTTATGAAAGAGGATCATGTAATTCATGGGACCCAACTGACACTTATTCCTTTTTACAAATGTCTATCTAAAGACTATCAAAAACATTTACATATTGGAAAAATATCAACCTTAAAAAACACACCAAAATTTAATGTAGAGAGAAGTCCAACAGTGAAGAAAGAAAACATTCAATCTGTTGATCTAAAATATAAACTGATTAAATTATACACACATGACGCAGTTAAAAATGAGCGGAAACGATTTTTTGGTTTTTTGAATTTGATTGATTTTGGCTTTGAATTTTTAAAAAAAAATGTACAGCAATTAGAGGATATTGTAAGAGAGGAACACTGTGATATGGAACTTCTTCCTAATTTGTTAAAATTGAGGCTTAACTTAGCTTGTAAAATAACCGGTAAGGAAGTGAGGGTAATGATTAATGCATGCTTAACAGCTGTAAAACAACATTTGGACAAATTCACTGTCATAGAGTTTGATATTCGGGAACCTGACATTTTCAAATTTCAATCATTTTGTCAAAGGCGCAACGAAATAGCAATTTTCTTTGACCATCTGAGGAAAAAAGCTGTTGTCATAGGTCCCCAAACACCTCAAAATATTGTGGATATGATGGATGACATGCTCAATGCTTACTTTTCTCAAAAAGACGCAGAAGGAACATCTAACAAGAATGAGGAATCCATAGGAGATGTCAGGCAAAGGATGAAACCGCAAGTAAAGCCAAAACCAGAATACTTGTCAAAAAATACTTCACAGCAACCTGTGGATGATTCAGAAAATGTTCAACCTTCATCTCAAGCTGAATCTCAAGCTCAGCCTTTGGAGGAGGTTAAGACACATGAAACATTTAACAGTGAAGACTGTCTTTCCCTCGAGACATATGAGTTATTGCTGCTTGACAAAAGCAAGTTCCTGGTTGAACTTGAAGAGAAATATAAACAAATTCAGGTGGTTTTAGATTTTGAGAATAAGAAAGTTGTGATCAAAGCCAATGACTTAGATAAGATAAAATGTGCCCAATTTGATGTATTAATGAAATCAAAAGATTTTCAGAAATTAAATTTAGATGATTTATCTCCAGAACAATTGGAGCTTTTAAAGCATGATGATGCACTAAGCAGAATCAATTCAAATTTAAATAATGGCCATCTTCAGTGTTCAAGTGAAGGCAGGCTCACACTTTATTACAGTAAACAAGAAGATCCCTTGGCTCTAAAAGAAAAACTCATGACTGAGGCATATGTCATGTCAAAACCAGTTGACCCTGAAATGGTTACCTTGCTTAAGTCTTCAATGGGATCAACATTTTTAACTGACTTATGTTCAACTGTTGATGGTGTTAGATCTGTCATCAAGCTGGATCCTACTTGCAAACACCTGATGATCGTAGCTCCAAAACAGCATCAACTGTCACTAAATAAAAGTGTTGATGATTTCCTGCAGAAAAATAAGCTACTCACTATTAATGTGCCCTTTTCAAGTGGCAAACTGGCATTTGTGGACCGTTACTTGAAACGTGCGATAACCACCATTGCCGGCTCACTAGGGCCAGATGCAGAAATCAGACTTGCATTTGAATCATATGCCATTAAGGGATTGCAAGATGCAGCGGTAAAGTGTTCAACACAAATGAAACGATTAAGGTAAGAAATAATTTAAGAACTAATAATTACTTTATCTCACTTTGAGAAGCATGTGCATGAGCTTCACTTAAAATGTTATGGAAGCTGTCAGTTTGTTAACAATCACGTGCACCTATAAATATTTAATTAATTATATTTTACAAAATTTTGCAATTTAGGAGCCTGCATGATTAGTTGGCATTTAATTCAAACTTGAAATTTCAAATAAAAAAACCCCTAGTTTTTTAATTGTTTTTAAAAATGATTTTAATAAGAGTTAAGGAAGTCTTTAATTACTTGCATTAATTAAACACAATTTCTTCTAACAATAAACGTAGCTTAAGTTGTCAGTACTGTCATTTATATGGTTGTTAGGATATGATTGTTTATTGAATACTTAAAGGTATGTTATTATTTTTATGTAAAGCACTGTGAGCCCAGTTCCTTACTGGGGTACAGCGCCATATAAATCAATCAATTTATTCTTCTTCTTCTTCTTATTATTATTAATGTAAGTACTGTACTTGCATATTAGCTGATTTGCTTATAGGCTCGGCCCTGAAAATTGATCCCAATAAAAATACAACTGACTGACCATATTCATTTTTTTCGCTGTGGTAAAATGTTTTACTCACAATGTGTGCATAAGATGAGAGTTTAGAAGATACAATGATGCACCGAAGAATCACTATGTATTTTGCATTTGTGTCAGAGAAGTATTTATGGTATAGAATGAATACGCTTACTAAATTAACCTTCTCTGTAGTGTACAGAGATATGTAAATTCCTCATATGACAAATCAAAGCTCTTGTCATTTGCCATATAGCTACTCTCATGAGCCTGGATACCAAATTTGCACTATCAGATGAAAAATTGCTGACTGAGAATACAAATTTTTTTGGCCCAATCCAGAATAGAAATGGCATTTTTTGCATTATAGTTGCTTTTTAAAAATGTTTATGAAATTTCACTTGTACATTATATTGTTTGAATGGTATTTATTTATAAGTCTTATGATGTTCTGGATCTGGATGTTAATTATCAGTGACAATGTGACCGATGAAATATATAGCTTTTTATTTTTTGTGTTTAAAATTAAGTTACAATGCTACTATTTGCAGTGAATCAAAGATACAAATTATTTGTCAGTTTTGATGTGGCGCAGCCAGTGAGAGCACATAAGTAGAATTTGTAGCCAAAAAAGTACCTAGTTTCCAGTATAGTGAACTATGCAATATTGACACATGATTGTAGATCAATTTTGGAATATGTGTAAGAAAATTCTGGATACTCATGGATTAACATTTTAGTTAGTAGAAACAAAAATATGACCATATGAGGCAGTAGATCCAATCAAGGAATTAATTGTTTAAGCTGTTATTCACTATTTTAGAAAAAGATGTAGATTTTGAGAATGAATTTTATGTATCTAAGTATCTAGATCAGTGGTTCTTAATCTTGTTGGAGGTACTGAAGCCCACCAGTTTTATGTGCACATTCACTTAACCCTTCTTAATAGGAAAAATAGGCATGTCATCACAAATCATATGAGTTGGGTGTGTGTATTGACCTCTGCCGAACCCCTGAGACTGACTCTCCAAACCCCTGACGTTCGATCAAACCTAGGTTAAGAACCACTGATCTAGATTGTAGGTTGCTTCATGATAGAACTAAGAGTTGCTTGATTTATGCATTTAGTGCTAAAAATCTTGCTTCTCTTCTTTATGTTATAAGCAGTGTCTTTCTCCAGACTATTAGGGTGACACAAAAATATGGTCAGATAACAAGAATATTTTCTATTTTAAAATATATTTGATTACAATAAAACGCAATCATAAGCTCCTAGTAATTTGAAGCTTATCACAATTTTTATCTACTAGAATATGTGAGTAAATTTATCAGATTGCCCCTCACAAAAGATTTGTCATAAACAGGGTTTTTAATTTTTTAAATAGAGAGGCAATTATATAGGTTAGCCAGAGAAATTAGTTAATATTTTATTGTATTCATGAAAATTCTGTGATTGTTAAGTACCCACTCCAAATAACTATTTAGGTTTAGGTTAATTGCATTCAAATGCTATGTTATTTGTTAAAAAGATTATGTGGTAACACAAAATTCCAAAGAAAATATGCTTATTTATGCTTTGTTAATTAAATATGCTTTCCTTTGTTACACTTCAGTGAAACGATTGTTGTTGAGGAAGTAAAGCTCAATTTCTTTGGAATTCAAGAATTTCTTGAGGATGCTCAAGGCAAGACTTTGATAAGGACTATAGAAGATAAAAATACGTGCATTATAATGTCCAAGTCAGAGCTTGATAAACTCAGTAAACAACAGCCCTCAGGTAAACAACAGACCTCGGGTAAACCCCAGGTGCCAGCAAAACCACGGAAATCTCCTACTTTAATAGCAAAAACAGTCATAAAAAATGTTGCAGTTCATTTCATGCAAGGAGACCTGGTCAACCTCAATGTGGATGCTATTGTAAACCCCTTGGATGTGACTCTGGAGATGTCAAGTCCAATGAGCAAAGCCCTCCTTAGCCAAGGCAAGTGCTTAAGGATAATTTAATGTTTTATATACTTACACTAGTGATGATTTTAGCCAGGTTGCATTTTAAATTTTAATTATAACTTTGGAGATTTTTGTACATGTATTTAAAAGACATGTTTGTGTAGTTAAATAGCTGATTTAATGAAATGAATAGAATTTTGAAAAAAATATTTTCATTTAATGCAAATCTTACCAATTACTTCTCATTTTTTGTATCCCTAAAGTCTAGTCTATATATTTTTAATGTCCATGGGTGAATGTCTTTACCCTATGGCATACAAATTTTGTGTGTGTTTAAAATTGATTTGAAATGAGAAGTTTAAAAAAAAAGGGAATTCGATGCCAACTAGTTTTTTATAACATCTGCAGGAGGTCAAGAGATTCTTACAGACTTAAAGAGTTCAAACTCTGATGTTTCTGTTGGTTCTGTAATCACCACAACACATGGCCAGTTATCAAATGTGAAATGCATCCTCCACGTGGTGTGTCCTGTGAATGAAAATGATGAAGAGGTTGATGACCTGAAAAGGGTTTTGGCATCTTGCTTGCAACAAGCGGAAGATCAGAACATCACATCTGTTGGATTTCCTGCAGTTGGCGTTGGGAGTAAGACTCTGTTATTTATGTGATAACTAAACAATGCAGAATATTAAATTGAATCTTTGTTTATATTACAATTTGTTAATTCTGAAAATCATGCACCCAAACTATTAATGTCTCTTAGTGCTGTAAAATTTCATTAAGTTGCACATTTCAAATCAAATTTTATATTGATGTTGAGTTAAAAAATAATTCAATTTTATGTTGGTAGACTAAATGGAAAAGTAATTACAGTGGTACCTTGGTATACGTCTGCTTTGGTTTAAGTCAAACTTGGTATACGTCCTTTTTGGACCCTAAACATTTTGCTTGGTATACGACCTTTGTTTGGTTTACGACCTATTTTTGGAATAGAACCCACGTGCTGAAACTTGAAATTTTGTCCAATTCCCCCCCACCCCCTCGTCACACGTCGTCACAAAAAGTTAGCCCCCTGTTACAAAGTTTTGCCCCTCCCCCTCAATAAAAGTCTAATTTCTTATTTGAAAATGAGCATAATTCAAATCACTTTATTGTCATTTAAGTTTGTATTTAATGTCAGGCGCTACTCTCTAATATGATAACACGCGTGAAGCAATTTACAATGTTATTAAATAAATTGTAAGCAATCAAATATTTCAGTGGAACTTTTATTTAAAATTGCGCGTTTTGATGAGACATCACGTTTCTTAAACACCTCTTTCCCCCTTGTTACAAAATGGTTTGACACCCCCCCCCCTCCCAGTGCATGACATCCTTTATGGAGGGCTCTTGTGAGTCAAAATGACATACCTAACTTGAAAGAATGACACAGCGCTTTTTTCAAGTGTGTTATTACGGAAGATTCTATCATACAGTCAACGACTCGCGCAATAAATAAATTATCACATGATTTAAATGTATTTCTGGTAAATTATGAGTAAATTCACTTAACATGAGTTCTAAGAAAGTTAATGAGAGGAGCCAAGGAACTAAAAAATATGGTTAGGATCACCAGGGAGTTAAAAAAAAAGAGATTGTTTTAAAGGATGAAATTGGAGTGCGTGTCTAGGACTTGGTTGCAGCAAACCTAACGGGGAGATTGACGATTTCTTTGATTGTGAAAAACAAAGACTTTATTAAATGGGCAAATGTTGTGAAGGGGGTGAAATCAATTACAAAACAAAGGTCAGGGACATTAGAGCATGTTGAAAAATTGCTTTTGATCTGGATAACAGGAAAACAAAAAACAATTGGGGTAAGTTCTTTTTACAATGTATTTTAGTATTAAGCAGTGTTTTAATTATTTTATACAACCACACCGATAAATGTATAATATGTAAATAATATGATTTTTTCCCATGGGAACGGATTAATCATTTTCCCTCTATTTCTTATAAAAAATATGTTTGGTTTACGTCCAATTTGGTATATGTCCAAGGGTCTGGAACAGATTAAGGATGTAAACCGAGGCTCCACTGTATTAGTTTACAAACTTGCATAAAAATTATCACGACTTTTAAAAAAATAATTTACTAAAATTACTATTTTTTGTTTTAAAAGAGATGCCACAGTCAACCTCTATATAATGAAATTCTGAAAAATCCCATGTCAAGTTATTATGTATTTGCGATGAAATTTATCTTCCTCAGAACATTTCAAATTTTCAGCGAGGGCAGCGTGCAACTGCCTTATAAATGCTGTATGCAATTTTATAGATGAAGGGGCGACAACACTTAAGGAGATCTACATGTGTGACCTAAAGGCTGAAGTTGTACAGATGATGAAGGAGAGATTTGAAGATTTTTCAGGAACAGATCTTGAAACTATAGCCCCTCTCCAGACTTCAGATACCAAAGGTGAGAACTTAAAGGATTTTGAACTAACTTAATTTACAATGCCAGTTATTGTTGACCAATCACAGTTTATGGCTGGCAAGCGAGGGGGGATGCAGGGGGGGGGCAGGTAGCCAACCGCAGTGTGCATGTCTCAAGACCAAAAATGCTTCATCTGTCCCCCCAATGTACACTAACCTTATTCCCATTTCTTCGTATTGCAGTTTGTGTCTGTTCTTTCTCCCCTTTCTTTGCACTACCTTGGCAAGCCTGCGGCGTATGCTACTCCGGGGGTCATATCTAGTAACCATTATTATACGATTTTGTAATAAAGTAGTAATTTAAAAAAATGTATGCTAATCATATATATATTTACGCTCAATTATGTATGACTGACTCACTCACTGTGGCCTAACGCTAATTGAAAATATAGACTTGAAAATCATAATCCTTTTGGTTTCCTGATTAACATTAACCAAACAACGCACGAACCTATGACGTCAGCATTTGTGTTGTAAACAGTGCTGACTGACTCAAAGAATTATTTTTTTGGTGCAGTAATTTGGTGCGCTGCTTTCTAAAATTATTTTAAAAATCATGTGGTGATTAGCGCTGTAAAAAAATATTATATACGTACTTTGTGTACATTTCAGGAATATTTCGTATTTATCACACAAGGATAAGTTACTTGGGCTTTTGACAAAAAAAACAACAAAAACCTATTATAAAATAATTTGTGTACATTTAAGAAATTTTAATATTACCTATTTATCATACAAGGACAAGTTAGTTGGGCTTTTGAAAAAGGGCTTAAAAAAAGGGGGCGCCGCAGGTGCCACGGCGCTGCAGCACAAACTAGTAATTTAATAGTAGATGTTTTGCCTAACATTTTAGTACTTGTGTTTGGTAAGTTGGTTGGATAAACTTTAAGGAAAGATTTTAAAAAATATATATGCTTTCTCATTCAGTTGCTAAAAAATAATCATACCATCAGAGAATACAATGTCTAGATTATTTGAATATAAACTACTGTTAATAAAGAAATATTTATTTTAAAAAATAGTTCAAATTAATTGAATTTTTAAAAATTCAGACACTCAACTCTTTCATAATTGTGTGTTTTAAAAGTATTTGTAGATTCATTACAGTAAGGAACATTTTTTTAAAAAAAAAGGTGTTCTTTCAAATAAGTCTAACATTTTTTTTTAAAAATGACACAGGAAATTTTTTGCCAGATGGTTTGTTTACCAAATGGAAGTCACAAAGCCCATCATCCAACAGCTCACCCCACAGGCCAAAGGACTTTGGACATATCAAATTCAAGGTGGTTCTTGGAGAGATCAACAAGCAAAAGGTCAATCAAAAATTAAAACATTTTCATTCTATGGGTACATTGAAATGAAGTTATTGAGTTGGTTCCAAAATCATGTTGGTTGTTTTTCAACTCAATTCCATAAGTTCCATAAGTTGGGTATGGCAAGTTTAAATAAACCTCAGTATTATAGCTTGTAAAATAATATTTCTAATTCTGATTAATTCTTCTCTCAATTTTGGTATTGTTGTCCAATCCATGTTTACTTGGTCAAGCCTTGACAACCGCAATGTTATGAAAGTTAATATGATATGCAACATAATCTCTTCTATTAATCTGAAAAATCTAGAAATCAGTTAATTAAATCAGCTGTTTAAGCGGAGCCTTGAAAAATTAAACATTATTTAGTTTAGAGCCTAAAAGAAGAAACTCTTTCCACCAGCTACGAGGAAAAGTTTTACTTTTCCCTCTTGTTCTCATTTCTAGTTTCTCAACTTTTGGTTGACAAAAATTAACTTTAAAAAAGTTTGATTAATGATTTAAAAAAAGAAGTGTATCATAACATTGCATGTGTGGAAACTGCTTGGATTTTTTAATGTGCCCAATATTGCTGTTGGCACAATTGTAAAACTGTTTTATACATCATATCTAAAGGCTGATGTCCTGGTGACCACTGTGGATAAGAATCTGGATCTAAGCAAAGGGCGACTAGCTAAGACTATATCTGTAGAAGGAGGACCGCAGCTACAGCAGGAGCTGCGTGATAAGTACATACATTTATTATGAGTGCTTTTATATGACATTATTGCTTATTGATCTTGAAACTTAATAATGAAATCTGTTCAACAGTCATTTATTTATCAGCCAAGTTATTTTTTATTTGTCTTTCAGCTATAACGATTGTCTGAAACCGGGTGAATTTGCTGAATCATCAGGTGGCAGCTTGCCGTGTGCACATATTTTATATGCATATTTACCTCGTTACAGGCCTGGACAAGAAAGTATTGTAAGTATTTACAAGTGAAGAGGCTATAAAAAGAACTCCTTTTTTGTTATGATAAGAATTTATGTTTTCAAATTGTAGCAAATATCTTTTAATATATTAACAAATATTAATAGTTGTTTCTTTTTACTGAGAAGAAAGTAATTTGTATGCAATTGGCACAATATGTTAAAAAAAATTAATATTAAAATATTTATCTTATTTATGCCCAAGTATTGATTGTCTTGTTTTCAAAATTATAATTGCTGTTTTTGCATAAAAATGACAAAATATAAACACAATATTTCATTTGAATACATGAATGGAGCTGACCATACAATTTACAAAATAATTATCTGTAAATTAATGAAAAGATTGTATCTCCCCCCGATTTGACACCTGTTTATCATGTCATTGAATGTCGAGTGAATGCTTTTGTTTTTCAGATTGAGAAACTAGTAGTTAAATTACTTGAGAAGGCTGAGCAGTGCCAAGCTGCAACCATTGCACTTCCAGCTTTGGGGACAGGAAACTTGGGTTACCCACCAGGTCATAATTATATTATATATTTAGTAGTTCTATTTGAGATTTAAAGTTTTGACATATCGCAACTAACAGAAGCAAGCACGATCCAAATATTATTTGAACCATGTTTCTGGGTGTTAGTCTAGATTTTGAAAACAAAATGACTACTCCTGAATTTTTTTTTCAAGACACATATTATCTGAGTAAAAATGATAGTAGTTTTTTAAATTTATTTTTACTTTAGATTGTTTAAGATTGAAGGTTTTGACAAATTCATGTTTCCTAATATATTTATTAATATCTTTTTTTGTCCAGAAATTTCTGCAAATTTGATCACAGATGCTGTTTGTCAGTTTGCCAAGAAATACAAGAAGACCTCCATAAAATCTGTCGATCTTGTAGTTTTTCACAGTGATAAAGATGTTGAACAGGTTGGGTTTTTAAAATTTCCAGTATCATTACTGTTTAAAATTTTGGATACTCAATAAACAAAGAATTTTCTTTTTAAAAAATATCATGCAGTACTTTTAAGTGTACTATATAGATAAAAGATCTTACAAATTGAAATTTTCTATTCAGGCCTTCAACACTGTCCTGTCAACTGGGGGGATAAGATATGGAAAAGATGAGGAGGAATCCCAAGGTAGTGTTCGGGATGCTCACCAAAGTATTTCATGTTCAAATTATTTCAAGCCTTTTTAAAAATATAAACATTTAAAAAAAATCCCTAGAGAAATGGTACAAAACTTATTTGAAATAAAATGGTTAGTCAAGATTCTAAATAATAAATCTTCACCATTCGCTGTTAAGTCTAACAAAATATGAGATCAAGTTTATATTTTAGGTCTTTGCTAAAAAATTTAAATTTTAATTCATCTCAAAGTGAATATTAAATTAAAATGCTAGGTAAAATATTATTTAAGAGATTTTAAAATAAAATTAAGAGAAAGATAGTTTTGAAATAAAATAAAACAAACCCGTAAAAACAAAGTTTTTGACTATAAATCCCTTATATATGAGTCATAACTAACAGTATTGATTATTTTCAAACGCGATAAGCATTTACAGACTGACACCGAGTGATGTCCCTTGTCTTTTAACCGGGGATGGGACGTGAGGGGTTGTCGGCACGACGGTCGACATCTAAGCGTCAACTCAAACTCACGTGGAAAAAAACAATAACAAACAGTGAATTTGAATTACATACGTTATATTAGGATAAACTAAAAATGCATTAATTTAATTACGGTACGTTCGATCGATCTGAAATTTTGATACGATGCATTGTTAGGTGAGACGGGTCCGTGTGCCAAATTTCAGCCCGATCGGATAACGGGAAGTGGGTCATTTTTTACTTCTAATTTTCCGCCCGCCCAAGACAGACAGACAGAGAGAGAGAGATGACGACAGACAGAGACGCCGGTGTAGTTAATATAAGGGATTTAATAAAAAATACATTTAAACTTAATGGGTCTGATTGTCGGAAATAATGTTTTAAATTACTGAACAAGAATGCAGACCCAGATTCTTTTTTTTTCCCCTAATGTTTATAATTTAAAATATTCTTAGTGGGATATTTTTATGAATAGAGAAATGAGATTAGGATAACATTTGAAAGAAAACATGTACATTATATCAGTTTTAGAAGTGCATAACTTTCACTTATCACAATAAGGTGGCTTCTAGGCCATTGGAAAAAATAGACTTTTGTAATTTCCTAAAATTTAGGAAAGATAAGTCCAATGATACTGTGTAATAGCCTATCAAAGCTATATGATGGCAACATAAAAGATTACCAGAAATTAGATATCTGAATAATTTAGGTTTTGTCAAAAGCTTTAAAGAAATTAACTGAAGAGGAAGCTTGCTTTGAAAATTTTACCTCCAGCAAAAAACCATGAAGTTAATTACTGTCAAAATTCTAGTTATCTGAAAGCATTTTATTGTTTCACTGTTCAATTTTCGACAATGACGAATTTAAGTTTAGAAAAAGATGTAAGAATGAAGGTAAAAATATTATATGAATTTACATTAGAAAAAATATTTTTTGAACTGAGTCAATCAATTTGGACTGCCTTTGTTTATAAGCAAATTTTAACATATGAACTTAAGATCTCATTATGGATGGCCCTTCAGTTTACATTATGCTAAAATATTTTTCAGGTGCCGGCTACTTTGGTCGTTTAACAAAACGTTTACCTTTTGGTCATTCTCAAAAAGGTAAGCATGAGTGTATTAATTTAAGTTTAAGTTTAAAAGGCTTAATTGGTAGAAATACATAATTTGGCCCCAACCACTTTATCAAAGTGTAATAAATGTAATTGACACTTGATGTAGAGTGGCAATTCACATTTATAAATAAAAAAGGGCATGGTGGTTAAGCGGCATGCATGTTGCCTGGCTGGCGTACGAGGGTCACCGGTTTGAATCTCCATAAAGGCAGATATTTGTTCCCAGGGCCAAGCGTGTCTCTGAGTCCACCCAGCTCCAAATGGGTACCTGACATTTATTAAAAGGCGGCTAGGAATTGCGTGGTCCCTCATAGCCGTAGCCTGTATAAGCTGCGTCACTTGCCAATACGTTCTTAGTAGCATGCAATAACCTTCTGTATATTAGGAGTGTCTGTAACATATAAGACATTTAGAGGGTTATTTTATTGGGGAAATTCAGCATACTGATTGTATATAATGCTGCATTAGAAATAACAAGTACTTTGGAAAAACTTGACTGTAAGCGTTGTCCAGATATAGATTGTCTTTGCCTCTTAGTATCAATTATTTTTTTTGAGGAAGAATGTAATCAACCAGATTGCATTTTGAATCTGCTTCTGGGAACAACTATGTTGAGCATGTAATTGACGAGTCAAAAGCTTTAGTTGCCTAGTGATATAAATTGATAGAGCTGTCGTGTATAATTATATATATACAGGGTGTCCTTGGGTTATGACGTTGATCTGTTCTTAAGAAACGTCGTAACCCGAATTTCAGTGTAACTCGGAACATTAATATATATATATATTAGGGCTGCGGAAATTAACAATCGATTAATCGTTAAAATTTTTTAATAGATTAAAATTAATTAGATCGATTAAAATTTATGAAAATATTTTGAATATTTTTTTTCCAATTTATTAATAATTTATGTTTTTTGTTACTAACATTCTTTTCCCTCGTATTATTATTATTTATTTAGATGTGCATTCGTAAACAAAAAGGTTTTTCTTCCTTATTTCTTGCATAGCAAAACGAATTTGCTGTGTCACGTCACAAAATTTGGGAGCTACGGAATTACTGCGACTTAACCGATTTCGCTAAATAATAAATCGCAACTTAACAGGATCTATATATGGGTTATAAAAATATAATTAATCAAAACTAATTGACATCGATTAAATATTTTCCCTGTTAATCGAACAAAAAAAATTTAATCAGTACCAGCCCTAATATATATACATGTATATATACTGTAAAGCACAGTACGTACAATGCTATAAAAAATGTAACAGTTAATGACATAAAAAATTATTTTAAAAACACATGAATTAAAGTAAATATTAATGTAAAAGAGTGGGAATGACGTGCAGTATTATTTTTTATGGCAGCGTGTTCTTAACCACGAAACAGGGTAAGTCGGGATCAGCGTAACCCGAGGACTCCTTGTATAGATATATTTTTTAAACTTTTAAAATTAAATTTTTTTTTATCCCATGACATGGTACGCATAGGGGTTTCTGATGTTTGTTTCCATTAGACCTTTTTCGGGGCTTGGTAGAGTTGGTGGCGCCCATCTCCTCTCCAAGTCAGCATTGGACTTTTTTTTAGCAATAGTCATTCATTCATCAATATTTCTATTGTGGCTTAACGTGGGCACGATCCCACTACCCTCAAAAAGTGTGAGCTTGTGAGGCGAGCGCACAATTGACTTCGCTATCCAGCCACCATAATATACACACACACACCTATATATCATTGTGACTTTTGTAACAATTAATAGGCAAGTAGTCAATCCAACAAGTCCTTAACAAGCCTTTCTCCATTCTTCTTACATGGTTTCACCAAGGCAATTATCATTATTAATGGAGAATGTTTATGACATTTTGATTCACTCAAGCACCTTTGTGTTAGGGGATTTATTGTCATTTAATGTTCTGCATGCACAGCAGACATTTTAAGGGGAAGCTCTTCATTTGCTGTTCATGACAGGTGTATGTAGTCCACACTTCAGTGCTATAAAGGAGTGTAAATAGGATCATATACATTTTTATTTAATCCAAAGCTTTAGGCTTTGATTGGAGTTATAAAAAATAATGTAACCTATACATTAGGGGCCGTGCATAAATGATGTCACGCACCTAAGGGGGCTGTTTAAGAACTGTGAGGTCACATAAAGACGGGCAATCTTTGTGATGTCTTGTTTGAGTGGGACCTAACTTTTTGTGATGACGTGTGACGAGGGAAGGGGAATTGGCCAAAATCATGTGACATCATTTATGGACGACCCCTTATGTTGTTGTTTGGCTATGGGATAAAAATTAAAGTGTATCAAATCTTTTTTGGGTAATTTGTCAGGTCAAGAATCTGTCATTATGTACAACAAGACAAAGGTTAAGATCAAGAGTGGAGACATCACAAAGGAGAACTGTGAAGGATTAGTAAATAGCATCAAGGAAAGCATGGATCTTTCAAGTTCAGGTACAAACAATCTACAAACCATTTAAAAGAATTATAACTTTAGATAATTGGTCTCAAATATTTAAATAAACCCATACAAATTTATTTTCGCCTTGAGAACATCTAAGTCTAGAAATATGCTTCTATTTTTTTTTAAAAATGTGTTAGGAAATGTCTATTGCTGCATTCATATTGATGAAACTGTGTTATAATTTTTGCTACCCAGGTCAAGTTTGCAAGGCACTTCTAAAAATATGTGGCCAAGAGCTACAAGATGAATGCACAAATAAAAGTGAGTACATTGTATATATATAATTTAATCTCGGAACTAACTCAAAACAGATTTATTATTTTAATGTGTCAAAAATTATACCCATAAATTAAGGTTATGGGTCTGTGAGCAAAGTTAAATTTATCATACAGAATTAGACTGTTATGAAAGCTTTCCAATAAAATAAAAGATACACAAACCAATTTTGAAATGTAAACAATAAGTGTAAAATTTTATTAGCGGACAAAGACATATGTAAACATCTCGGCAAGTGACTTTATCATTACAACTAAATAAACACAAGTATTTAAATTAAATTTACATTTTTTTTTAAAGTCCCATAACCCATGGTCGTAGGGGTCCTAATGTTTCCTTTAGAACTTACTAGGGGCTTGGTATTGGTGGGCGCCCCATCTCCCTTCCAGGTCATCGGAGGACTTTCTTAGCGTTAGTCATTCATCATTTTTATTGTGGCTTTAACTTGGGCTAGATCCCACGCCCCTCAGCTTGTGAGACGAGCGCACTATTGACTTCGCTATCCAGTATTTATGTTACCTACTATAAATTTTCATTCTTTTTATCGATGCCTATCCTATGCTTGATACCATTGACTGACGTGAGGCATTATTTCCAATGTCTAAAATAAATAGTTCTTAAAAAAATAGTAATTATAGTATTACCTATACTCTAAATTTATGAAACACATTTAAATTATCAACTTTTAACTCTGGCAGTAAGTGAAATGGCGCAGGAGGGTGTAGTATCAACCTCTAGTTGTTCAAAGTTGAAATGTAAAAACATCCTTCACATTAGTCAAGACAAGTTCGCCCGCCATTGGGACAAAGGGGTGACAAAAGTGCTGGAGGAGGCTGATAAACTCGGCATTAAAACTTTGGCATTACCTGCCCTTGGTGCTGGTAAGATTTACAAAAAATACATCTGATTACTTTCTGGAAATTAATCAGTATACAACTTTTTGTCTCTTTTATTTTCATATTTTGAGCTAAAAAAACTAAAGCTTGGTTATTTCAAAATGTTAAGATAAATGAAAAAGTAAAGAATATATGGTCTTGTATAAACATGGATGTTAGTTATCCTTAGATCTAACTAGATAAATATTCTAGGTACTTTTCAAATTTAAACTAATTAAATATGAACGAATTAGTACAGTCAAAGATGTTGCCAATTTGATTTTTATTTTTTGTTGCCCCCCTCCCCCCAAATTAAAACTTTATTTTAGAGCAGTATTTTGTATAAAAAACTCACTTTTAGTTCCATTTATCAAAAATAGGTGGTCATTATTAGTTTAAAATAGCCTTGAAAATCCAGTCAGTGGGTTCTCAAGTGTCAAGACCTCATTCATATAGACGCCAAATAGCTGATAGATAGAATAAATGCTTGAACAGCCAAACACTAAAACTTGATTTCAAATTAAGCTGCAATTTGGGGATATCTCTGACATCATTATTTTAATTGTGATTGAAACTTTAAGAAACCATTTAAAAAGGATAACTATTTACTATATTTAAATAATCCAGCCACATTTGAGGTCACCTCCCAAGTGCTGGAAATCTTTGCTCTAATAACATTAGACATGTGTTACCTTTATAATACATAAATAAATTTATTCCCTCCCTTCTACATCAATAGTACAACTCAGAAAAATAATGTTAACAATCTTAAATTTTAAAAATTTTAAATGAACCCTTGTTACACGTTGTTCAAATCATTTGATTCTAAATGTTTCACTAATACAAAACTAGAATAATCATGGTAAAGAATACAAAGCTCATGAAGTGTTTTATTAAACTTTTGTTTTACAAGTATTTTATCATGTATTTAATGATTAAAGTAGAAAATTAAGCTTCTAGTAGCAAGTGACCAACCTCATAACCAGTCTTGAAATTAAGAGAATTAAGAAAATATTTCATAAATACTAGATTAATTCAGTTTAAAAAGTATTTGTTTTCTCACATTTATTTTATCCCGGAATTAGAAAAACTCATAACTTAAACCATTGAAGCCTTAATACGTTTTGATGCATAATATGATTTATCTATAATTGTACTACATGTATTTATATTATATTTATTTCTATATATCTGTCTATCTATATTTATATGTAAATGTAAAGAAATGTATTTTTGCATTTCATGTTAAACATTTTAGAATACTTTTTGGCAGTAAAGAAATCTGCTTTCTTCTTTAAAGTTTGTGAAAGTTCACAGTTGTTGCATTAAAATAATAACCTTTTTTTTTCAAAATCCTTCACTTAAACTTAAGAGCTTTTATGTCATGAACAGGATCAAGACATGCTGATGTGCAGGTCATTAAGAAACAAATACTTGGTGCCATTGAGAAATTTAGTGCCTCTGGGAAACACACCCTGAGTTATATAAAGTTGGTGATTTATGACAGAAATGTGCTTGATGCTTTTCTTGGTCTCAGCCAGCGACCTACTCACTCAGTACAAGAACCAGAAAGTAATAATTATTTTATCGATCAGTTAATCTTTTAAAACAATTTTTTTGGAATGGTACGTTTTTGTACAATTTCTCCCTAATGTTAATTATGTTTATAGTGTTTAATGATAAAGAAATCTTTCTTTGTGTGCACAATTTATGTTTTTCAATTTAAACAATTTCACATTATTGTTTTTATATTCTCACGCTATAATTGTATTTTAACCTCATTATCCTCATTTACTGTAATATATCACTGTTTCAACAAATAGGTGGACATGTTACATACAAAGAGTACTCGCAAAATACAACACTCAAGATATATTGCAATAATGCATTTAAAATGAAAGCAGCCGTTGATCAGCTTCACAAAGAGTGCAAATCTGCATTTAAAGAGGAAAAGGAGAAAGAAACAAGAGTGAAAATGTTGGAAAAAGAACAAGTGGGTACTGGAAAACTTGGGCTAGATAATAAAAAAACTTTCATAATAATATCAAAGGGCCATGATCCAACTTGACTCACTTCAGGACAAGTTCTGTTTTTAATTTTTAAGAAAACAAAATCCAATAGTTATAGTTGCACAATTTTATGAATTTCATTATGGGCCTATATACTGGGATCAATTTTCCCTTTAAGCTACGGGGATGCGCAGAAATCTGACCAATGCTACGCAGCAATTTAGAATACAGCACAGCAAATTTTGTAAAATAGTGCATAAAAAATAGATGCTGTGCAACTTTGTACATGAGTTTTGTTACTTTGCACATGGACCAACAAACCTCAAGGAAATCTCTATTTCCTACAATTCTTTTTTATCATCCAAAAATTATTCGTAACTCAGCTTTGAGCTGAGACTTTCGCTTTAGAAAATAATTTTCCATATCAAATGATGGGAATGTTGCATTTTTTTCATGGAGGAGTATTTCATAGTTTGTTCATACTTTTTAATTAAACTAATATACAAAATTGGATGTCTGTAACAGATAAAATAAAATAAGAAGTGCATTTAAATGAGTGTAACTAATTACTTTCACAATTTATCACAACTCATTTTGTTCATGTGCTATTAATCAATTATTATATTTGTTCATATGATATTACCGTATATACTCGTTCTAAAGCCGACTTTTTTTGGACAAAATCTTGTGGAAAAAGTTAGGGGGTCGGTTTACGAGCGGGTCTTAGGTGATTTTTGCATGTACATTGAATATCTGTGTTGTTATTGTAGATCATCAAGGTCCTTGTCTACATTCTACAAGATTCCACTCCTCTACCAGAAGCTATAAAATGTTATTAAACATCTGCACTTACCTTATTTATTCATTTTATTTATTTTTGTGAATGTTTTAATAGTTTTACAAATTTTGTTTTCAACAACGAATTTTAATGCACGCCTTTCGCCACTGTTAACAAAAAAAAAGGTAACTCTTGCCTAACAAAGAGCACAAAGACAAAGATAGGTAGTACAAAGTAATAAGAAATACAATCCATCTGTGTTATTCAAATCTCTTTCTTCTTCAACCTAAAATAAAGTAAACAATCATAATGACCAATTTAGCTTGTAGTTTAAAAAAAAATGTTTACCATTTTGTTTACGCTGCCCTATTATTTTTTGGGGTTGGCTTACAAGCGGGTTACGGACTTTTTATACTATTCTCTTCCCAAAAGTTCGGCTTATGAGTGAACGGGCTATAGAACAAGTATATACGGTAGAAATAATTACAATACATTTGCTTATAGATGTGAAACAGGTTACTTGGTCCTATTTTCATTAACTTAAAATTGTTGTTGACCATAAAAGATGTGTACAATTAATAATTTCTGCTTACCAATATCATTTTTTCTTTAAATTTTAATGATATTAACATTTGTATGGTTTTAAAAAAGTCTATGATCAGCTATTTTGAATCAACTCTAACAATTTAACACTTTTTATATAAATTTTTGTCCCCCTCATTCAGATAAAAGAATTGGAGAGAGTTGGGCTTCAGAATGGAATCCAGGTTAAAGTCAAAGTGGAAGAGGGTTTGGTTTTAATGAAAGGCTTCAATGCTTCGGGAATGCTTGCAGTTCAGAGGTGTTTGCAAAAGTTTGTGGTTGACGCGGTTGATTCCCACCACAAGTCACTGCACAAAGCCATGGTTTCAGCCATAGATTGGGAGTTTAAGAAGGGGGAGCGATGGCATAAATTTGAACCTCTGTGAGTTTTTTTTTAACAGCCCTATTTGAAGTGTATCTCTATTAACCCTCTTGTTTACATTTTATAGATTTTGCACAAATCTGTTCAATATCAACACTATGTAGCTATTTACAGCATACAAAACACATGATTAAAATAATGAATAACTGTAGAAACAAGCCCAATACAGCCATTGCTTTAGCAATCTTTTGGCAAAGGAACTTAATCAAAGAAACTATGTTTAGTGTTTGCATGTTTTTTTTTCAACTAAACATAAATAGGATTTTTATCTCTATCAGGTTAAATAGTGAACTGGAGAAGGAATACAAAAATAAATCCAGCCAGCATGAACTGACTGATGCCAAAGGACGCAAATATATCATTGACTTCAAGGAGATGAAGGAAATTTTAGTTGACGAAAGAGGCAGCAAGAGATGTGTCTATGACATTCAGCGGAGGGACAAAACTAAAGGTGACTGACTATGTCAATTACAGTCGAAACCGCTTAAGTCGATGGCGTTGGGGTATGAAAAATGGCGTCGACATAACCGATGATCGAGTTAAAACGAAAACCAATATGGCGGCAAAATATTAACATGTGCTTGAAATTTCTTTATGCACGTGATTAATTAGTTAGCGTTAATTAGTGGTGGGACGATTAATCGGAATCGTATCGGAACCCTAATATTTCTTCACTCTTTCCTAAGGTTGTAATGACCGTTCGTTTTTAAGGACTGTTTAAAATTTAAATATAACCATGGTTCCCACTCAGGAAAACGGGAAAAAGTCGGGAATTCTTTAAAAAAATTTCTCGGCCTTGAAAGTCGGGAAAAGTTATGACTAATCGGGAATTTATATATATATATATATGCCGAAGTAAAGGACTTTGATTACGTCTCTGTCATGTCTCGATTCCATTTCCATTTAATTAAAAATAAGTTACAAGTTTATAATTGTCTGCGCATGTGCTAAAAGGTCAAAGTTTACGCCTCGCCTCATGCGCGTGTCACGCCGCTAGCGTTTGGATTGCCGTCGAATCAGCGAATAAAAATAAACATATCAATATGGTAATTTTAAGTTTAATGCTTTTGACGTGCAGGATATCTGTTACTATCAGAACGCTCTCGAATTTCCTCAGTCTTGTAATAATATAAATAAAACTATTGCGGCCTTGACCGTTGATCACAGCAAGCTGTGGGCTGTGTGTTTGACCTCGGCCGGCAACTAAGTCTAAGCGAATTTTTAAAAAAATCATTCCTTATCAGAATTCGACCTACAAAAGTGATGACGTGTATATTAATAATATTATATACATGTACTGGAATATTAAGAAAATGAGTTTATTTCATCGTCACGCGCGTGTTAGTGTCACAGTCACGTATCTTACTGGTAACAAAGCAACAAAAAACTTTTAAAAGAATAATACTTTTTTTAAAAATTATATAAAAACCACAGACGATTCTCAATACAAACCTTTATTTTCATTTCTAAAGATATTCGTTTATCTTAAAAATTAAAATGATCAATGCATCAGAAAATGAATTCAGTTTAATAATAATATAACATGCACTGCGAAATAATGATGGATTAAAGATCGCTAATGCCGATTTACGGGCACCTTGGGTGAATACATCTAATTCACACATGGATCGAAAGTGAAAGAAGATAATAACATCCGGAAATTATTGAAATCTCGTAGAATCACACAATAGCCGGAAGTCTCGAAGACGCGAGATGTCAACACTGTTTTGAACTAAAAATGCCAGTGCATTGCTAGGCCAATCCTCGAGCTAACCAAGTTAAGTTGCAAATTTGTTCCCCTTTTGTGCTTGAGGTACTAGGTTTCGGAGACTTAGAAAAATCGAATTAGCCGATGAAAAAATGCTAAGACAAAGAGAGAATTTGGCGGTTCCAATAAAATACGTCAAGTTAGTGGGGTGGTCGAGCTAACCGAGCTCGAGGTAAGTGGGTTCGACTGTATCTCAATTTTGGAAATTTAAATATAAATATCCTGTTTTGACTTGAATCTTTAAATCTTATGAAACATAAATTTAAAAAATAAATAATTGAGACCAAAATTAGTCATTAGAATATCAATGAATGAGGATTTTTTTTAGATCAATTACATTTTTATCTTTCTTCACTATCAGAAAATGGTCCCATGCCTTGTAGGATTTTACAGCAGAATCATGAGGACTGTTTAAGAACATTAATTTTCATGGGATCACTTGACTTCTGAGATAAAGAAGCTTCAAAAATTATTATGCATATTTTTCAAATAATTTTCACAATTTTCTTTGTTACATTCCATGCAAACGTACGTCAGATGTTCAGATGTTTTTAAATTTTTTTTACTAATCTAACTCTTTCAAAACATCCTGATGAGCTTTATAAGATTGTTGAGAAGGGTCATGTTTCATTATTTCTGATGAATAGCACAAAATGATAACCACTGAACAGCATTTGTCTTTGTTTCATTCCCTGCATTCCCCGATATTGATTCTAATCTCGAAACTGTTGCCCCTGATGTTTCATCTTTGTGAAGCCTGCCAGACAATAATTTCTCAGTCATTTTCCAATCACAGTGTCATTCTTTTCACCACCAATTTAAGCATCTTGCTGGCAATGCTAATAATCACATTAAAATTGATTGATTTTCACATTGCTTCCAGTTGCTTATATTAGGAAGTCATTTAATCAAAAGATATATTTTAAGAATTCTGATTTCTGTGTTTTTTATGGTGTTTAAAATTCTGACACAGCTTATCAATTTGTTGTGTTGATTCTAAAACATTGATTTAAAAAAAAGAAATCATAATAATTGTGTGACATAGTACTCTCAGAAAAATGGGATTATCCTGGTTTCATAAAACTTATGAAGGACTTAACACAATTCTCAGCTTGCAAATTAAAGGCTTTAGAACAAAGTTCCTTCTAATGTTCATTGGTCCGTGTGCAAAATCATAAACTCTTGTGAAATGTTATACAGCATCCATTTTTCTGTGCAAAATTTTACATCCCATAAATACACATTATCCAAATAAAATTAGCTGGGCTGTAATTCTTAATCACTGTGTTAGAGAAGCTTCAAAAACTTATTAGTTTTTTTTAGGAATCAGATGTGTAATGATAAATTTAGCTTATGTGCACCATCATGTCATTACATGTTTTTTTAACTTTCTTTAAGGATATGAATGTTTTAAATTGAATGAATTTATAAATATGTGTGTTTTTGTATTTTATGTATAGCGCTGTGTGCCCAGCTGCTTGATGGGGTTCTGGCGCTTTATAGTTTATCAGATTATTTTTATTGTTATAATTTGTACAGATTATTAAAATAATTTTGAGATTATCTCAATTTTCAGAGGGGGAGCCATTACCAAAAAAATGGGATCCCATGTCTGAGTCAGAAAACTTGAAAATTGTCCAGGTCAAGCCTGGGAGTCAGGAATACAAGACAGTTGAGCAGCATTTCCTCAGTGGCGGAGCTCAAGTACCAGTAAAGAAGGTAACCAAATTCTCAAGTAACTAGGGTGAAAAATTATGTTGGTAAAAAAAGTAGTGCTCAAAGTTGTGCACAAAGTCACTGACATTGGAAAACACAATCTTATTAGAATTAGCAAAATAATGAGCTGGCAAATTTTTATTTGAGTTTTTCAAAATTAAAATGGTCATGAACACTGCATTGATCCAAAATAAATTCCTGTCTAGATTAAGCTATTTATTAGGTAAATTACTATAAAGATCAAATTTAAAAAAAAAGATTTGCATTGGAGAAAGAAAACGAATAGCAAATTGATTAGCTATTTGTAGCAACCATGGACCCAAAATCTCGGGCTGTATTGGCTTCCATTTTCTGAAGACAAAATTACCTAATTTATAGCCAAATTTAGTTATTAGCCACAGTCAGTCTTGACCCATAACTTTAAAAAAGATATTCCCTGTAATCAAATTGAAACTTCATAAAAGTAGATGCATATCATTTTTAAGCATAATATTAATATGTATAGGCATTGTTCAATCCATGTGAATAAAATAATGGGGGCTAGCTAAGATATTTGAAGCCTTATTTTTCCCAAGAGACAAATGCACATTTGGACAGAAGTTTGTCTTCAGAAACAAATATGTCATGCTTTATTTTAGCATTTTGTTTTTCACCAGAGGTTTAATTTTCAAATACTAAATTTGCTTTCTACATTTTTACATTGAAATAAATCATCTGTCATGGTATTTTCTAGATTGAGCGCATCCAGAATAAAACCCTTTACAAACAGTATTCTGTACGCAAACGTGACCTGGACATACATAACCCTAAAGGTCACAAAAATGAGCTTAAGCTGTTTCACGGAACCAGTGCAAATCCAGTGCCACAAATAAATGAAAATGGCTTCAATCGCAGCTATTGTGGTGTTAATGGTAGGTAATGTTTCAATCACCATGACTGAATAATTCTTTACTAGGATTGTAACCAGTAGAATGCTGGACATTATTGATCTCAGATAAACCTGATATCAGGAAAGTAAATGTCAAAACTAATATACACTGCCTCCTAGCTCCTTCAGCATTATACATTTTTTAAATTTCTTAAAACACCGATAGCTCTTAGATCCATTAGCAAGCCTTAGAAATACAACACAGAGATAACTTAATACAACCCTCAGATAGACTTAGGGATAAAAACACCTTTCTTATTCCGTATACAAGAACAAACACATACAAATTTTCATTCTTCCCGTCCGGAATTCGGGCGTGGAATGGGTTGCCTGAAGAAACCAGGAAAACCAACACTTTATCAACATTTAAATCTCTAATAAAAATGCAGGACTAAACACAAACCATAGATAAGCGTAGGACGCAATAATCTTCTGTATAGAAGGAGCGTCTGTTAACAGATAAAAAAAGATAAGTTATTTGTTCTACACATGAATTTAGGAGTTAATCTCATAACAGACTTTTTGCTTCATTTGCTATTTGTAATTTTTTTAATGATCAGAATGAAAAATAAATGATTTTTAAAGACATTTAACTTGTCAAAAGAACATTCTGTATTACCTTCATCATTTAGTCCTAACCAAGAACGGCAGATAACACAAAGAAATGTATCATGTCTTGCAGGCGTAGCGTATGGCAACGGAGTGTACTTCCACATGAAATCTTCTTACTCTGTCAACTATGCCAAACCTGATTCCCAGGGTAACAGACACATGTACCAGGCTAAAGTTCTTGTTGGCATGTCCACTCCATGTCATTCTGGGATGAGCGTCCTACCCAACAAGCCTGGCACTAACAGAACCTACGACTCTGGCAACGCTGGAGAGATTTATGTTGTATTCCATGACGGCAATGCATACCCAGAATACCTGATTACTTTTTGAAGGGTTGAATGATAGAGATGACGTTCAAGTGTTGTCACGTAACGCATCATTGGTTCCAGTTGTTTACATTTATAAACTGTGTTGTTTTTTCAAATTGTAAAAATTAATGATAATGTGTAAATTTATTGTTTAAAATAATGCCATTAATTATTTAAAATGTTTTTAGCAACCGCTTTAATTAAAATTAAAGGAATGTATAGATTAAATTATACTAATTTGTTTCCATGATAAAACTTATACTATAAATACATACACACTTGTCTTTCTGTATCACATACAGATTTATTTAATGCCACAAATATGAATTAGTTAGTCTGTAAACAAAAAGGAATGAAAGTGGGTGAGACTGAGTAGTCTTTCCATTTACAAGTACGAAAAAATTGAAATATATGTTATAATTTTTTATTTTAATGTGTTAAGAAGAAGTGTAGCCCTTTTTATTCTTATATGAAGAAAAAAATGAACATTATTTTAATTATGTTTGTAAAAGCTAAATGTAAATAATCTAAACTTCCTTGTATTTTTTTTAATATATATGTAACTGCGTTCAAGCCATGTTAAAAAATTCATAAATAGTGGAACATAACCTTTATAGACTTGAAAAAAAAGCTAATGCCTTCCTCATCGGACAAAGCTAAACTAAAAACAACAAATAAAAATTTAAAAAATGTTTGTTTAAAAAGATCTTGATAAAAATGTAAATCTCCTTAGAAACACATATTCAGTGTAAGAAACCTTGACTTAAAAAATTGAATTTAAATTGAATTGTTATGTATTGAATCTTTCAAACTACAACAAATATATAATAATAAAAAGGTGATCTCCAGATAGTTATAACTCAACATGCAGCTGTTATACAGTCCAATCTTTTAATACAACATGGTTTTCTTTTAACATCTTAACCCCTTGTGTTTAAAAAAATATTATTTTTTTTTATAAATGCTTATGTATTGATATGTTTGATATTTTCTAATTCCTATCGAGTTAATTTTACTCATTTAATTTGCGCTACTATTAATTTATTCTTAATGATAATTGTAGAATTATTGTTATTGAAAGATAGTTTTGCCAAATCCTTATTGTGCTTTATTGATGATGTTGCTTTGGGGTATCCATTTAATTTTATGCCATCTGACGGCTAACACTTAAATTCCATAAAAGAGCTCCTGGGAGTTGACCCACAAAAAAAATTGGGTCAAGGGGCAAGCACCCCACCTTCAAAGTTGTAAATCTGGAATTTCGACTTAAGTTCCCTCCCAGAAATGTGTGTGAACATATTTTGATGATTGAATAAAACTGACCAAGAAAATCCACTAGGCAGGCCAGGCCATGCCTACATTATTCCTGGCCAAGGTTCCAGCCACCAATGGCCAACCTGAGATGGTGCAGCACAACCCCATGACGCCGAGCCCTGCCCAAATCGGATATAACTAGTTGTAATGAATTTAATTACATGTATGTAGATCACATTTATTAACAGCAAATTTTTAAAAAATGTTTTTAGTCGGAGAGTGATGTAAAAATTACTTTTTCTTTTGTCTCTGTAATCAGTGTTATTTAAACGGAATGTACTTTAAAAAAAAACTCTGTTCCACAGAAGGACAATGACAACCACATGAAACCATTTTTAAATTTCAACTGTTGATAAGAAATTATTACTGCAGTGAAAGCACTGGAGATTTGATTTATAACATGCATATTTATATATATAATTTAATTTTCCATACACTTGAATTTCTATCTCTGGTATCTGGTTGGTTTTGTTGAGAAATAAATTGACATGTTTGATGACAATATTCAATCCAATAAATAGGTATTTGTTGTTTATTTTTTACAAGTGCTCATTCTCTATTTAAGTTTATTAAACTCTTATCTTATCTTATCTTATCCGGTACAAATGCTCAATCAATACAGAAGATTATTAAGTTTTTAAAAAAGGAATTGCTAATAGAGTGACATTTGTTTATAAAAAGGATGGAGAATCAAAGTGAATGGAAGAAGTAAATAATAATAATGATAATAATAAATTAATTCAAGTAACTTTAGATACAGGATCCCTGCTTACATTAACACGACCTATGAGTAATGAGGAAAAGACTAAACCAAATCTCCTTTTTGGATGCGGTCGACGATTCCGAGGTTTTTGTACCCATATAAGGAAGCACGGAGAGAATGCTCCTGATAACATTTTGAACCTTGCATTGACTGAACGTTTGACACTGAAAAATACAGTGTACAGCGGTGAATGAAGCTAGTCCAGACGAACTCTAGCTCTACCGTACGCTCGCTTTTCTTGGGCGGAAGAAGTGGGAAAGAACACAACACTTATTGAATACCTCTCGGATGGTCCAGAAAGCGAAGAGTTATCAGTTCCGTGAGGACAAGTATCGGCCAGTCTTGACCATGAGCTCGAAGCTTTCCAGAGGGGTCAGAAGTGCTGGGATACCTAGCAAAATGAAATGCCTACCCATCCTTCGTGGTTTTAGCAGGCTCTAGTTTGCACCAAAAAATTAGAGTCTGAGCTCTATGCAATAAATCTGCTTGGAGTCAAAATGTGGTTCTGACCATAGCTTAGTGTCAATTTTAAAAAGCAACAAAAAAAAAGCGATGCTCTTTTGAATGTCCGCGCATAGAAGAGCTAAGACGACATAGAACTGTGTTTCTACGCGATGCGCAACGACGGCTACAACCAATGAACGGCCAAAGGCAAAGATTTAAGGAATTTCCTAGGGTGCGGAAAAAAGCTCCGCTAAAGCAAGCTATCAACTTAGATCGTTGAGCATCGTTAACATGCCCATGGTAAAAGCTTGGTGAAAAAAGATGACCAAGAGGGAGCAGTATGTTGGCCTTCTGTTAAATTATGCAATACTGAAGGCGTATAGAGGACAAACCAAATCACCTTCAACTTGGAACTGTTTGTCACAACATTTGATCGCTGTATCCTGGCAAGTTCCAGCACTGTGCAGCGCTGGCCTAATAGAATAGGTGAAATTCTTTGACAACAATTTTTTTTACCACGTTTTATTAACTCGCTTTCGTTCCTGTGGCATTGTTGGTTTGTCCAAGATTTTTTCAAATCTGCCAACGTAAAATTGAACCACTTCTTATGGTCCTAGAGATCGGAAAATTTTACCACAGATAGATCTTGGATGACAATGCATTATATCAAAATTTCAGATCGATCGAATGTACCGTTATTAAATTATTGAACTTTTTAGTTTATCTATTGTCTATATATAATAATCTGTACCGTCTGCTTTTGTTGACATCCACGAGTTGAGTTCACCCCGTGACCACATCACAATGTTTTTAAAATTTTGGGCGGGCGCTTGTGAGGTGTTTGGTAAAATAAATAGAGGGAAAACATATTTTTAAAAACCAGGTTGTTATAAGTGGACTAAAAAGAATAAAATAAATAGAGGTAAATTTTACCACGTTTTTAGTAGCGGACTAAAAAGAAGAAAATAATTTAAAACTTATAAGTTCAAGTACTTTTATTTAATATGATTAAAAACGTGGGGCGGGTGTTCGGTATAAAAATTAAAGATTTCTAATTTAGAAGGCAAAAGAGAGATCTATAAGCGAGAGAATGAGTGAACCGCATATGTAAACCTCATAAGTGCCCGCCCCACGTTTTTAGTCATATTAAATCAAAGTACTTGAACTTATAAGTTTTAAATTATTTTCTTCTTTTTAGTCCGCTAATAAAAACGTGGTTTTTAAACATCATATTTTACTTCTATTTTTCCAAAGAGCGGAGCTAGTTCTGTTACTTGGCTACAACGCTGAAAGTGGTCTCCGAGTTATCAGATAATGTTGGAGCAAATGAAAATATGTCTCCAAGCATTGCCACGCGGCGTCGTCCTGTCACAGAAATAACCGATCGCAACAGGAGACTTTCAACTTACCGTATATACTCGTTCTAAAGCCAACTTTTTTTGGAAAAAATCTAGGGGAGAAGGTTGGGGTCGGCTTACGAACGGGTTAAAGGTGATTTCTGCATGTACATTGAATATCGGTGTTGCAAATCATCAAGGTCCTTGTCTACATTCTACAAGATTCGACTGCTCTACCAGAAGCAATAAAATATTATTAAACATCTGCACTTATTTCATTTATTCATTTTATTTATTTTTGTGAATGTTTTAATAAATTGTTTTACACATTTTGACCGATTTAGCTTGCTGTTTAAAAAAAAATGTGTACCATTTTGTTTACGCTGTCTTAATATTTTTTGGGGTCGGCTTACGAGCGGGCTACACACTTTATATACTGTTCTCTTCCAAAAGATTGGGGTCGGCTTATGAACGAACGGGCTATAGAACGAGTACATACGGTAATTATGATCTCAGCTCTACATCTCAACTTTCAGATCTTTGGAGTTTGCGAAGCTACTATGAATTGGTGGACACCAGAACTATATCAATATCACCACGGCAAACAATCCAAGACATAGCGGCTGAAAACCCCACCCAATCACAATACCTGGGTTCCTGTGAACACTGGCCCAACATGCTCAGGTGGGCGGCCTATGTCCTTGAAATGAACCCAGACATCGACGATGATCGACTGCTGTTCCCCGAGGACGAAAAGGCAGTAAAAGAATACGCACATAAAATATAGCATTTTTTATGCAAACATGAGAAAAAATGCCTGCTCAGCAGTAAGAAAGAAGTAGAAGTAAGAAAACACAATCTAACCTTTAACGACCGGCAAAAAATCACCAGTAATAAAATAACAGAAAATACTGTTTGAGAATTTTCTGTATACAATAATAATTGGAAATATTCTCTCCATGCCGGCAATTGATTCATGTAGAGGCTGATCTTACACCGAGTGTCCTCGCAGAAAGTGTTAGCCTCTACACGGCCCGGGTGACGAGTAAGATGTGGAACTGACCACAACCTGAAACTAACAATCCTGGCGACTGGCAACGCCGAAAACCAGAACCCCCAGGAGTCCAAGGGGAAGGGGTCGATCTTATCGAGAGGTCTGGTGTAAGGTAGACGGGAGAGCTGAACTCCCAGAACCTAACAGAGCCTGGCTCGGCAAGCCGAAGATCGAAAGTTCCTCCGGAAAGTTCCTCAACGCGGCGCCCTAAATGGAATGAGGATTTCTTTCCAAATCCTCTCATATGCCTAAAACAATAATTTTGACCGCATGACGTGGTGCTGTCCTTCTAGACTACCCCCAAAAGACGCTTCGGAGTGGGGTGTCTGGCGGGTCGGTCACTGCTCCTCCTACTGCCGGTGACGAACGACAGGCCGACACGAGTTGTAAAGCAAACTGACCGTGGAAGTCTAGGTGCTAAGAACCACCTTTCCGATACTCTTAATGTACTACAGTTGAATGTGTGTGGCATCCGACAGAAATTGGAAGGAATTGCTCAAGTTGCTCCACGAACGTGATGTGGACTTATAGCACTTTTCCAAGAAACGCTTCTGCATGGGAAGCTGTTTCACCTTACAAGTTATTCTATCTATCACTGTAAATGCGATCGCAAATGTCGAGGGATTGCCACAGTGGTACGAGAAGACTTAACGCTAAAGGCACTAGAGGTACTAGAAACAAAGTACCTAAGCAATACCGATACGATGACAATTAAAATCTATAAATGTGACAGTGCTTACATAATCACCAACGTCTATAATCAGCCCAATAATCCGATCACTCTAACAATTTGTTAACGTGACCCAATTTGGTAGGCGAATCATAACAGGAGAATTTAATGCCCACTCTCCTGACTGGTGCTAACCTGACCGGTACGCGCCAGGTCGCTATATTGAAGAAGTTGCCCTCAAAACAAATCTCATTAGGCTCCAAAATGCAGAAAGCCCTCCACACTACTGCATACGGGACACTGCACCGAGACCCGAGCAGACTTGTCTCTTATATCAAAATACAAAATACACAAACAAATTGTGCAATTAAAACAATAAATTTGAGCTTTATTTTAAACTAAAACGACAATAGATGTCCCAACAGTCCTCGCAGAAATAGGAAGTGACTATCTTCCAATATTAATTAGATTTGAGCTCAAAACGCTTTGCCATGTGATAGACTTGTTCGAATTGCAGTCCATAAAAATTCCTTCCTTAATTGTGCACATCGTTGGATGTTGACATCTTAAGAGTGATTGCAATCCATGATGACATCCCTCACAGATGCTGTATAGTTTCTTTTGTTCAAGGTTGGCGTTGAAATACTAAACATCTACGGCTCCCCTTCCTCGCATACGGCTTCCCTTCCTCGCATGCGGCATCCACGAATGTATGTATTCTTAAATGCGTTCACTGTGTATTGTTTGCTTCTTATTAAAAAGAGAAGGTCAAGGATAATTTTGCAAGTATTAAATACCCTCATATCTTTAAAGAGCTGGTCTCCTGATCAAAATCCAAAGGAACAAAAATGAACCGACAGAAGAAAGGTTCTCGCTCAGACAAAGTGCCTGAAACAAATCAGTAACATAGGCCGGACAAAGTCATTAAAGTGTACGATGTTTGCCAGGCCCTGGGAGAATTGAAAAATAGAAAAGGCTCAAGTCTCAAATATATTTAAAAATCTGCTCATTTCTAAAAATGAGCAGTTAAAATTATTACCAGCAGAAAGGCTCAAGTGCCTTGTCAGAATAGGCCACGTCTCAAGGCTCGATGAACGGAACTATAGTCAGAACCATGTTTTGCGAGAGTTTCCGACTGGCTTCGGCATTAAGAAACCGTTAACGGGGTAAATCCAAGAAACAGCGTATTAGAGGCCCGACCAGCAGCAAGTACAGGAACACACGAGGGTGCATGGCTAGGAAGGTCCGCTGTTCCCGGAACAAGGGTGGGTGCACGAAGCGTGTGAGGCAATAACTTGGTCTCAGTCCAAAGAAGATTAATTTTTCTTCTTTTTTTTCCCCAAGGTCCTTTTGAGGACCTCCCACGTATTCCACATATTATAAAATGGGCAACTGGTTTCTTAAGTTTCAAAAATAAAAGTAAGGAAGAAATGCAAGAAAGCAATAGTATATAGAAAAAGAGAAAAAAATTAAATTAAAAAGAAAAAAGAAAAATAGAAATAAACAATTAAAAAAACTAAATGTTTCCTTTTAAGTGAAAAAAAAACCCTGGAATTTATAGTCTAAACAGGAAATCATAAAATATTTGGAGTTTAGAAATGTATTTTAGAAAGAAATCCTCTAAGAACTAAATGCCTAACAACAAATTAAAACAAGATCACATGATTGCAAACGCAATAGTACAAACATTACCTTTAGAATTCAAATAATTTTTAAAAAAAAGAATGTAGTAAAGGTTGCTACATAAATGTTTAATATACCTAAAACTCTGCCCCTTTAAACCCATTGAAAGTTATATCTATCCCTTCCTCTCCCACTAAATCAAGACATAGACGCACGTAAAGGCTTACGTTTACAAACATAAACTCAGTCATTTTCTACAAATAAGGAAATAGTGAAAAGCATTATCATTTATTTTTTAAGTAAGATTTTGAAAATTCTGCTTTTTAACGGTTCATTAAAATAATAACTCTTTATTTTAATATGTACGTTCTTACAAATTGCCTGCATATAATAATTTTAAAAACTTTAAATAGCTATAAGCAAATGGATTTTGCAGAGCCATGCATTGATTGAAAGCGAGCACAGTACTGTCAAGGGTATGAGAATCCCTGTTGTGTCACTGTTGGGAATTGGGTTTGAAATGTGTTCACCTGTGTAATCATGTTTAAGATAATTTCTTTTCACTCGATGAGATGTCATGAGTTTGCTGCATATATATATATAGTGCGTGTGTGAGGGTTAGTCAGGCGATCAGATCCAGTAGCGCTACAGTAGAGACATGGGGGAGAGGAGTTCACAGCTGTCGCAATGCTGAGATAGTAGACGTAGAGATTACCGTGTTAGAATTTGGGAGATCACTTGATGATTTTGATAATATTTTGTAGATAAATATCAGTGGATTAGCGCTTGATGTATTGCTATGACGTACATATATTTTTGGTATATGTATCTAAAGTACTCGTATCACTATATGAAAGTTTCATGCTTTTACCTACACGAGAAATAGGAGAATTAGTGATGAGTCAGTGTTTATATAGCTCATTTAATTAAAAAAACCTACTTTTTGGCCCCCGGCCCCCTATGAGTGGGAATTTAAAAAATTGTTTTTCACCAATTACCGTTTTGAGATGGTATTTAACAACTTCCTAAAGTTTCATGCTTCTACCTACACGGGAAATTTGAGAATTAGCAATGAGTCTGTTTTTATATTGCCCATGAAAGGAAAAAAAAATACATTTGGGCCCCCGGCCCCCATTAGTGGGAATTTTAAAATTCCTTTTCACCAAATATCGTCGTAAGAGTGTACTCAGCAAGTTCTCAAAGTTTCATGCTTCTATCTACACGGGAAGTTGGAGAATTAGTGATGAGTGAGTCAGTGAGTGAGGGCTTTGCCCTTTATTAGTATAGATAGTATATAAAAAGGATTTATGGAATCCTTTCTGGGACTTGTTTTTGAAATTAATTTTTAGGAACGTTCATCCGCAGTTCCATTAAATGAATTTTGAGTCCCTTGATTATATTTTTACACCTTGCCGGTGCACTGGCTACAGAATGTGTAAACGTTACTTGCTTCATGCAAACGTCAAACCTTGTTGAAAAATTTGAAACTTTTAATCTGATTTACGCATGGTTTATGATTACTATTAACAATAACACGTTTTAATATATATAAGTATAAATCGTTGTGAAAAAGCAAAGATGATTTAAAATTAAAATTGAAGTATATTAGTTATAAAAAACTATTGTAAATACTTAAAAATTATTATTATAACTTAATGATTACAAAATGTATTAAAAAGAAATCAGTAACAACATGTGTTTGCTTATCTCCATCCAAACGTCATTTTTCTCTAGCTAGAAAGTTTATTCTTCAAAAATCATTTCTCAACTTAATTATACTTTAAGTTATTATTATTTCTATTACCATTGAACAGCTGCTTCACTGGAAGTGTTAATTTCTGTTTTTTCATCTGTGCGTCAATTGTTTTAAGTTTGTCACACAATTTGTGGAGTGCCTAAACGTATTTCTTTACAAGTGCAAGTGTGTATCATGTTTTTTTATTTTATGTGTGCACGTAACAGGTACACAATTAAAATTATACACTAACGAAACGTAGCACATGTTACTCATCATCTCATCGACACTGAAAGGATTCTGACAGCTTCATACGTCACAATGCTTAGGAGGAATAATTCACAGACGTCTATAGGCGAAATTAAGTTTTTCAGCCGCCGTTAACATTAAAATTTGTTTCAATGTCTAATATTTTTTCTTTCGGATTGAGACATTTAAATAGAGGTTCCTGTTATTTGGGATACGATCTATTCTTCGCTTCATTATAATAACTTCTTTGTGATTATTATTATTTTTTTTTACAAATGAGATAAGTTTGGACATTTGTCGATATTCCGAGGAGTCGAAATAAATTGAAGTTGTTAAAAAAATTATTTTACACATAAAAAAAATCAATATGTAGCAATTTGATCATTGGTCTGCATACATCTTTATTGCAAAAAAATTCGCCATCACGCACACCTACTCAGTTGATAAAGTTCACTAAACAATTTTTAAAATACACAAATGATACCATACGCCTTCACTGTAGCATTGAATCCAAAGATTTACTAAAAATGATCATACTATTCCTGAGAGATTTCTACTCTGAAGTGAAACCTTTTGTTCCATTTCGTCATCGCTCCCCTGAGGTTTGGTCCAAAAAGCGTTACAAGACCATCAAGTACAAGAAAATCACTACTGTAGTCAGCAACACTAAAATGCGTGTTTTGCGGAATGGGGAACAGTGTTTTCGTTGAACTTATGCGTATAAGTTTTAAAAAAAAATACTTAAAAACAATTTTGATGGCTAAAACTTGATATCACTGTGAGATTTCTCAAAAACACAATTCAATTTACTGGTTTTACAACAGTTATTAATCATGATAATTAATATGAATTGAATGAAATAAGACATTTTTATATTCATATTTAAGAATTTTTAATAAAGGAATGACTTGAATAATTTTATTACATCACACATCAAATCTTCATTGATAAACAACCCCAACATTAGATAGTTAAAAAATGTACGAAAATAAAGACAGAATTTGTTATACGAAATAAAAGAACAAAAACAAACTAAACACGTATTAACTTAAATAACCCAGCCAACTAAAGATTATGTGATGCTCCCTGAAGGATGTGAACTGCCCAATGAAAGATATAACAAGCCTCAAGATGGATATAACCCGCCCATTGAAGAATGTAGCCAACTAAATAAAAGAAGTGACCAATGAAATAAAGGACATGATCAGCAAACTGAAGCATGTGGCCAGCCCACTGAGGAATATAAGCAGCCCACTGAAGGATGTAACAACCCCACTGAAGGATAAAAGCAGCCCACTAAAGGATGTAACCAGCCCACTGAAGGTTGTAATTAGCCCACTGAAAGATGTAAACAGTCCACTGAAGGCAATGCGAAAGGATCACGATTATGAGACAAAGACTGTAGGAAATGACCATTTAAATGAAGATTGTGACCAGCTCCATGAAGGTTTTAACTTATTCATGTAGTTATGAACTATGGAAATCCCCGCAACCCCACCTCTTTCCTCGGCCTATCAGAATCCTGTAACACCACAAAAAATCAGAATTCAAGACAAACATTTTCCTTTAAAATTATTAATTACCTACAGAGTAATCTTTTCTCATACGGGAAAATTTTATTTCTCATTTCGTAATATTACTATTTGTAGACAAGTTTTACATGAAGCAAACACTCTTATAATTATAAGATTGAATTAAAATACGCGGGATTTTTGTGTGTTTTCGTTAGTATTAAATGCAAGCAAGTTTTTAATTTTGATGACTCAAATTTACGTATGATAATAGATGGATTGAGATAAGCTTTAACTCAATACACGAAATTTTGCTTGAGTCTTAATGAGTTAATTTCAACTGAATATCCGGATGTTTTATTAATAGTTTTCCGCCATGAAATGACAAAACCTATAGGAACAAATAATATATTTTTCGACTCAAGACCATTTCCAATTAATAAAACATGCATCGATAGGTTCAGAAAATTGATTTATTTAACAATTAAACAGATGTGTTCGTCATGATGGTTTGTCAAATGCGCAAAATCAGGATACAATGGTATCTTCATGCATTACAAGCTTGAGTAATGATTTACAATAGTAGAAAAGAAATGAAAACACCATCGTTTCTTGTGTCAGCTCGCTCATACGTGACTTATAAAAATCAATCCATATTTCCGAATAAAGTGATTCCACAATGATACAAAATGTACCTCCACAAAATGGCGCCAAACGAAGCTAAAAATAGAACGAAAATTTAATTGACAACAGTTCTTTTTAAAAAAAAGTAAAATAAATAAAGTGACCTTTGCTCCCTGAAGTAGGACTTCGTTTTTTTTACGTTTTTCATAAATAATTGCCCAATTAAGAAACAAGGATAAGTTACTTGGGCTTTTGAGCAAAAAAAGTGGGCGCCATAGGCGCCCTACAACCCCTAGTGTATGATATTTATAAAGCGTTTAAAACAGTATACGATTGGCGGTAACCGAATCATACAATGAAACGTAATAGTTTTACCGGGAATAAACACCTTCTTTCCAACGCACTGGGAAATGTCCCATAACACACAGACATTTACTGATATTGTTCTTGTCAGGGATATAACATCGGATTAATATCAATTAGCCAGGCTTTTTAATCGTGCAACCTTAAAAAAAAGTTAATGAATATTTCTTTCCAAAGTCAAGTAACTTTTCACGGAACTCGTGTCTGAAACTGTATGGTCAGGGACTCAGTTTTCCCGTTGCCGATTCCTTCATCCAATGCAAGGGACTGTCCGTTGCTAACTTTGGTAAGCGTGATGGCCGGCACGCCGGCCGCGTGGTGCGAGCAGCAGAACATCTTCTTGAGTCGAATCCGCGCGTTCTGACAGCATGGGCAGCACATGATTTTCATGAACTCAGTCCTGAAGTTGTCGTTGAGCCAGCCGTACAGCACCGGGTTGAGGCAACCCGAACACAGGACCAGCATGTGGCAGATTGCATAGGCCAGCTTAATGTCAACCCGACCCGTGAAGTACTCCCCGCGGAAGTCGATCAGGAGGTTGAAGATGTTCAGCGGCAGCCAGCTGAGCGCGAAGACCATCGCGATCCCCGCCAGCAGCAGGTTCGTCTTCCGCTTTCGCCGGCTACGCCGCTCGTTCTTCTTCTTCTGGAACGACGTGGTCGCCGAGCTGGAGACGTTCTGGGCGACCATGCGGTACCTGAGCTTGTTGCAGATCCTCAGGTGCGCCACGCTGAGGATGAAGAAGGGCAGCACGTACTGGACGACCATCTGGGCCACGCTGTAGGCGCGCTTCTCGATCTCCAGGCTGACGTCCTCGAGGCACACATAGAAGTAGACGTTGGGGACCTCCTGCAGGACCTGGCGCCTGTCCACCACCGAGAAGAGCAGCGCCGGGCTGGCGATGAGGAACGAGATGAGCCAGATGGAGATGAGGGCGATGGCCGCGCCTATTTTTTTCATGCTGTCTTTTGTCGGGTAGACGATGACCTGTATAGGGAAGTAAAGGAAATATGTGAATACTTTCAATAAGTAGAAGAGAAAATTTTTTTAATGGGGTATACTATAACATGGATAGGTAAGTATTGCCAATAGGGGAATACTTTCCATAAGTAGGAAGGAAAAAAGAAACATACTTTGTATGCGTGGAGGTGGATAGGGGAAGACAAGGAAACGATTAATAGCTTTAATAAGAAGAAAAAAAATGATATATGTTTAAAAAAATCTTATGTACATATTTTAAACCATTGTGGTTTATAAAATCAAACTATCCGCAAAAAGACCGCTGCCATCAGAATCAGGTCTTTAAGAATAAGAAGGGTAATTTGGGTTGTAATGTAATACTATTTCTTCTTTATAACTGACTGATGAAGAAATTTTCATGTGAAAAAATATGTACCTTTATGTCTCTATTCATATTTTTTTAAAAAAAAGGCAAACATAAGGATAAAAGTGATATTTTAAAATTTTCACTGACTTACATACTGCTTGTACTTTTTAAAAAAATGAAGTGGATAAAACGGATTCGTTATTGTAAGCCGAATCATCCTTCATTTGAATTCCTACAAATTAGCAGCGTTTTTTTATCATTCTTTGGCGTGTCTAATCTGTTTTTTTTTAAGGGGAGGGTGGAAAAGGGCGGGGATAGAGTTCACTAATACCTAATCAACTTTTCTCGTTACTTCAAATAAAACCTCCACAATAGCGTCTTTTTCCTCGGAGTTTCAAACACGCGTTTGGACATAATGACCCATTCTCCCCCCCCTCTCACCCCTCGACCCCCGACCCGGATAATGAAGCGACCAGAACAAACACAAGGAGATCAATGACCAACCTGAAATCGATCTAAAGCTATGGCAGTGATGCTGATGGTGGAGACAAAGAGGTTCGTCCCCTGGGCCATGGTGACGAACTTGCACATGAACTCGCCCAGGCTCCACTGCTTGTACAGCAGCAGGTAGAGGTTCAGCGGCTGGGTGAACAGGCACAGCGTGAAGTCGGAGATGGCCAGGTTGATGATGAAGATGTTTCGGGGAGTGCGCATGTTCGGGTTCCGGATCACCTGCGGGAAGGTAGGGTCATGGGTCATGTAAGGTACAGTCATAATAATTTATTGGGAAATAATTAGTCTAAATGTGGGTGTCCTACACATGCTTTAAAAATGTAGAAATGTGAAGACTTAAATCAGACAGACAGACCGACAGAGAGACAGACATACATACGGATGGATGAATGGATTTAGTGATTTGCAGTATTTTAATAAACTTTTACATTTAAAAACATTAGTCAACGTTATTATTTTCAAAAACGTTGGAGTCATTCAATAATGTAAGAGTGTTTATGTTATGCTATTGGAATTTTTCAATGTCTCGGAACCTTGGGGGACCGTTTTTATTAAGTGGAGAATACTTAATTATTCATAGTTCTGCCGGCAGCAAGAGTGGCCCTCAGAAGAAGTAAGAAATTAGATTTTCTACAACTATAATAGTATAAAAAATAGAAGTTTTTGCATTTAATAAAATTTCAATGGGCATTTATGACGAAAACCGTCCAATAAACATGGTCACCCACACATGATTGAAGATAAACTTGAATATTAGATTCCGAGCACCTAAACAAATGATAATCTTTAAGGAGAGTGGCTGTGAAGAAGAGGTCATTCATGTCATCATTTCATTTAAGTTGTCTGTGCTGATTAATGGACATCTTTTAAAAGTATAGCTGAAGTTACTGTGGTTCTTAACTAATTAGAACAGAATGCACCATACTCAAACCTTAACCTCTTCTTTGAGAATATTTGAGAATGTATCACATCCAATACTTAACTTATTACTTTTAGAGTGTCTCGAATCCAATGTTTAAATTCTTTGAGGATGTCTCTTATCCAATGCTTATCTTCTTTAAGAGTGTATCACATACAATACTATTTTTAAATGTTAGATTGTATGACATCAATGCTTATCTTCTGTGGGCGTGTATCGTATCGCATAATTTTTTTTGCAATAGAGCGAATCGTATCCAACGCATTTCTTTGTGAGTTTATTATACCCAATAATTATAATCGCATCCTTCTGTCTCGAGAGACGATGGTGCATCACCGTTGGGTTGGGTTGCATTTCCTCGTGTTGCTGAGCAGTCCTATCCTTGAATGGCAGTATTTTCCACAGCTATTGCACACGAGTTCTGTGCTTCCCAATGTTTTGGCCTTTCTCATAGCTCTTCTGTCTGTAGCCTACTCCAACCTTCGCTCCTCCGCTACTATGACGCCCACTTTGACAACTGAGCTCAACTTCTTTTAGAGTACATGTATATGGTATCCGACACATATTTTCTTTGAGAGTGTATCATATCCAATGTTTAATTTCTTTTTTAGTGTATCATATTTTCGAGTGCTTAAATGTTTTGAAAGAATATTGTATCCAGTGTTTAACTTCTTTGCCATTGTATCTTAACGCCTACGTTGAACCCAACTCCCAACACCTCAGTCCTGTATATTAGTGGTTCTTAACCTGGTTTCGATCAAACCCCAGGGGTTCGGTGAGTCAGTCTCATGGTTTCGGCGGAGGTCAAGACTTACGCCCGACTCATATAATTCGTGACGACACGCCCCGCGTGACAAGGGTTCCGTGAATGCGCAATTGAAACTGGTGGGGTTCAGTACCTCGAAGTTCCAACAAGTTTAAGAATCGCTGCTTTATAGTCTTAATATTATATAATATAGAAAGGGAAATTAATTTAGAACACGATTTTATTATAAAGAACCCATTGGGTTAGAGTGTTCTGTTTTGTTTGAAATTTTTATCATAACATCTTCATATTGTAAAATTGACACACTAAGCTGAGATCAGTTGTGTGTAAAATTCCCCGATGGAGGCGTTCATCTCATTGACACAGTTTTCAACCGAGTTAGGAGATAAAAAGAAAAAAAAGAAAAAAAAAGAAAACGCACGGCGTGCTTTCAAGTAACAGAATCAAGCCGTCCTGTGAGAATTGATTATTGTGTTATGTGGGTGGCAACACAATTCAAGGCGCATGCCCGTAGGATTGCTTTTATTTATTTATTTATTTGTAGGAAACGTTTCTGTTACAAAAATATTATTAGGTTGAAACAAAGAAAATGTGGTGGTTATTGGAAGACATGACTTATGTGCAACAGTGAAATAAAATTGGATAAAGGGGAATAGGGACAGTAGGACATCCGTTAACAACGCAAAGTACATTCGCGGAGAGCTAGCATCATGAAGAAAGATACTGCCATGACTGAGTATCACGGGTCTAAGGACCTCAGTGTCACTGCTAGTATGACTATGTCCTTCATGGATTTGCAGCATGCACTAAAGGCCAAACATAATTAAGGGTTGCCATAATCATATCATACTAAATGCTTACTGTTGTTTTTTTTAATGTTAAAGATAAAGTAAAATAAGGTCCTTTTATTGATCAACATATTTGAAGTGTCTTTTATTTTATTAAATTAAATACGTTTATTTTTCCATTAAAGATGTAAATAATTTTACTTTTAGCCTGTGCATCCCAGTAAACAAAATTTCAGTTCCCACTTTTCAGGTTATACATATATTTTAAAAATTACTCCAACAATACACATATTTATATTTAGCATTTTTTACTGGCCTAAACTGACTATAAACAAATATTGGGTAAATCTTAGAAGTGGTGCATATTTTTTACTAAGAGCTGACATCTGTAGGGGAATTCCAAATCAAACATTCAACTGAGCTAGACAGACAGGGGAGATACCTAACACGGTAATGCTATTCCGACTTGTTGTCGACTCTTGGTATAAACTTCAAATATAAAAAAGAAATCAAAATAAAAAAAATAATTAAACACCAACAACGTCCAGATATAAGATCAGAAAGGGTAAAAATATTCATCTCTATTTATTGTTGTATTTAAATGACATAACTGGATCCAAGACTTCCTTTTGGGCAGGGAGCACACTGTAATAATTAATGGAGCTACATCTGCACCAATAAAGGTCAATTCAGGAGTTCCACAAGGAACTGTGCTAGGTCGCTTACTCTTTTTAATATATATAAATGATTTACCCAACAACATCTCAACAGGAACAAAAGTTAGGTTATTTGCTGATGATTGTATAATCTATAGAACAATTAAATCAGAACAAGATAGCAAAATTTTACAAAAAGACCTAGATGAATTGATAAAATGTGACACTAACTGGAGTATGTCTTTCCACCCAGAAAAGTGTCAACTGTTAAGAGTAACAAAGAAAAAGAAACAAATAAATTCAAAATATTACATTCATGGAAAAGAACTGACCCAAACTAAAGATGCAAAATACTTAGGAGTCATAATAAATGAGAAATTATCATGGGATCCCCATGTCAATGAAGTTATTAAAAAATCAAACAAAACCTTAGGCTTTATAAAAAGAAACCTTTACAAATGTAATAAAGATATAAAACTAATATGCTATCTCACTTTGGTGAGACCTGTACTAGAATATGCATCTTCTGTATGGGGCCCATCCACCAAAGAAAACATTGATAAACTAGAACAAATCCAAAAAAGATCTGCCAGATTCATTACTGGAGAATATTCAAAACTGACTAGAATAACACCATTAGTTAAATCATTAAACCTTGAAACACTAGAGGATAGAAGAACCAAGAGTAAATTAGTAATCATACATAAAGCAATTAACTCTAATTTAGAAATACAACACAAAGATAACCTAACACAACCCTCAGATAGACATAAAGATAACACCTTTCTTATTCCGTATGCAAGAACAAACTCATAAAAATTTTCGTTCTTCCCGTCCGGAATTCGGTTGTGGAATGGGTTGCCTGAAGAAACCAGGGAAACACTTTATCAACATTTAAAACTCTGATAAGAATGCAGGACTAAACACAAACCGTAGATAAGCTTAGGACGCAATAATCTTCTGTATAGAAGGAGCGTCTGAAACAGATAAGATAAGATAAAAAAAACCACCAAATTATTCATATTATCCCCTCGCTTTGTTGATGTTCATCCCATTCAAACACCAAGCGAATGCCCGTCGGGACCAGCATAGAATCTTGCCCTACTCCACCCCCATACTTTTTTTTCAACGAAAAATTCCCACCCCATTTACGTGCTGGGCTGAAAATTGCCACCCCCACTTTGTTAAAAATAAATAAATAAATATCAGCCGGGGAGGACATCGGGGAGGACATCGCATTAAACACTTTCCCTAAACCCCTGTCGACACCTTCAACCCCCCCCCCAGGCGGAGACCTACCACAAACATGACGAGGCCGTTGCCGACGGCGCCGAACGTGATGAGGAGGGAGAAGCAGGCGACGAGGCTTCCCTCGGTGACGGTGTCGAAGTAGCGCCTCAGGATGTCATCGTGGAGGATCTGGAACAGCCATTTGTTGTCCACGCTGAAGTTTCCGGTCACGTTCTCCAGCGGCAAGCCGGGGCCTATGAGCGGCATTGGTGGGGTGGTCCGATCTTCGAAGAGATGGGGGAACGGGTTGGGTGGGAAGAAGTTGGGCTTAAAAGTTGCCCTAAAGTTTCCGTGAGAAAATGGGGGATAAGGAGAAAGATGAGTCAAAGCTCCACGTTGATGTCTGATTCTTTACATGATGATAGTCTCAGAATTTCGGCCGCAGGTGTGACGTTATTCATTTCATCTCTTGTAAATGTAGTCTGGTTCTGAACTTCCAAAACAACTGAACAGTTTAAGTTGTTGTTTTTACCGTTACCATCAGTAGTGTTTTCCTTTTTATTTTCACACTTGTTTTTTTAAGTCACTTTATAACTAGTCCATCTGTTTCAGTGAAAGCCCAGGACCAATAGTAACTGTTTGGTCTGTTCAATCACAATTACTTCTAAATCCCCTTTCACCTACTCAAGGCCGGTCACTTAAACCCCAGAATGGCCAAGTTGGTTCAGCCTTGATGCCAAGTTACTGTCTGTAGCTCTTCTCCCCGTGCTAGTCTAAAACAAACACACAGACGCTAGATCGATACTAATCTCTGCTGTCGGAGAGTACTTCAGCACCAGCCGATACCACTTGGAGATGTCAGTTGATCACGTGGTAATATCAGTGGAAAATTACTGTCTTGGGGCACAGGATCAGTCCTAATGACATTACCATTAGTCAACTCAAAGTAATTATTATTTTTAATTTTTTTATTCCGTGTTAAGTATTACTTTTATTTGTTTGGAAATGACGTCTGATCAGTAGAACGGAGGTGAATTGTCTGAAAGCATAAAGCGTGATAAACATATTAATTTAGAAAACGATTCTTCAATTTGATCAATTATTAAAAAAAAATTTGTGTCATTTGTCAACTCCTGTTTGAATAAAGGTAATTAACATTTAACTTAAACATATTTTTAAAAATAAAAAAAATAATTACTACAAGTATCTCCATAGTTTAAGAACCACTGTACTAGCAATGACTCATGTATCAAGTCAAATGCTCTGTTAAAAAGTCCATGTGGCGCTTAAAAAAAAATTGCATATCACTTCCCGAATTAGTAAAAGAAATTCTTCCTGGCAGCCTTAGGGCACCAGACAGATCCATGTAAACCACATTTGAACATTTGTAATTATGGTCGCGGCACATGATTTTTAAGTATTATTCTCGAAGATGAAGTAAAAAAAAAGATGATTAAAAAAAAACTACTATAAGAATATGCAGACCTTCCCCTTTGCCCTAAATCAGACACGTCTAGAGGCGTACCAAGTGATGCCCTGTATGGGCAGTTTGTGTCCCTTTTCATCTGCAAAAATCTACAGTTGACCAAAATGTCAACCCTAAATATAAATTTAAAAAAAAAGTGTCGTCCGGGCAACCTTCCCCCAACGGTTTCTTTCCACGGCACAGGAGACGATGCAATACAAAACAATAACTAAACTTAAGAGGCGGTATTTTTATCTCACCAGTCTGAAACCATTTGATGGAAGGGAGAAGATTGTTTTTCTCAATGTATGACAATTTATAAGTACGTAATCTCATTTCGGAATTTTAAAAAAAGCAATTAAAAAACCTTTAAAATAAAGCCTCCCCATTTCTCAAAATCTTTCCCCCTTTTATTCTGTTTTGTTTTTCTGTCTCTCGCTATTCATGAGAGAAACTTTTGACTGGAATAAGGGGCCGTCCATACAGTACGTTACGCTATTTTTGACCTTTTTAAACTCCCCCTCCCCCTGTCACAAACTGTCACAAATCTCGGATTCACCCCCCCCTAAAGTACGTCACACTTTCGAACAAAAATGTTGTTATTTATTAACAAAATAATTAAAATTTAATATAAAACATCGTGACGTCACACATGGCCGGACACACCCTCCCCCTGTCACAAACTGTCACACTTTCTTACACCCCCTCCCCCTTCTGGAGCGTGAAGAACTTTATGGACGACCCCTAAGGTTATGAAATGTCTTTGTATGACATGAACTATTTCCATTAAAAAAAGTCCTACAGGTTCCGGAATAGGTCGCCGTAACATTTAAGGTCACCGTCACATCCTGTTCACCGTAACAAAACGATAGAGGTTACGTAATACATATTTTTTCTATAACAACTTTCTAGTTTAAAAGGACTCATTGAAATGGTGGCGAAGATATTTCTGATCTTCTTTCGCCAATTTCATATCCTGTCACGCAATAGTCGTGTAGCCTACTTAAGACATATACCGCAATATTCCATTAAGAAAGATTTTACATCTCTCCATCCCTACATTTTACGTATGAACAACTCTATTAAAAATTATTTATAATGATACCGTTACTTAACGTAGAGTTACACAGGATTTTAAAGCTAGATAACGCAGTCTAGAGCAGTGTTCAGCAAGTTCTTTTAATGCTCTTTCGGAATACCGAGCTGAGGAAATATTTGGCCTGATATATTTGCCTGAACACGTTACATATCGTTACATATTTTTTATGGAAAAGGTGCCGCTTAATAGAAGTAAGGTTACATGCTCTGAGTGACTTTCTTTCTATTTTAGTTTCCCTCTCGTGGGGTTATCCTTTGCTTTTTTCCCTCGTTCAAAATGATGTGTACCGGACAGTAGTGAATGAATAGGTAAAAGCCACGATGGTGATAGATTGAGGAAAGAAAGTCCCAAAAATTCGAGTTGACAAAACATGTAGTCTTCTATTTTTTGACATAAAATAAAGAAGTTTTATGACAGTGGCGTAGCTAGAAATTTGTAGGGATTTTGGGGCCCGTGGGGTTTGGCCCCTTGGGGGACCCTGCATAGATGGCAGTGGCATAATATTTAATGTAAAAAGATTTTGGACACTCCTTTGGGGGCTCCAATCAGTGGGGGCCCGGGGGGGGGCTTTCAAATTTGGACCCCCTCCCCTAGCTCCGCCACTGTTTTATAATTTAAAAAAAAAGAATCAGATGGTAAAATAATAAATTTTCTAGGAACCTTAAGATATTTAATATTATATTTAAAGGACACTCTATCTTTATTTAAAGGAACAGTTTCTATGGAATAAAATATATCACAGTATCTAAAGAGTAATTTATTAGTTACACTCATTGTCGGTGTTACAGATAGCATTTAATTAAAAGAAAAAGGAGAAGATTGCTTAATTATCTGGCCATAACACTAGATTTGTCAAAACAAGAAATATTGTTTTTAATATAAAAAAAACAAATACAAAAAAACCAAAAACAATTAGCACTTTGGAGGAAAGACGCATCAGCTTAATTATGCTATTTTAAGGATTCAGGGCATGATGATACAACTTTTTAGAACAAAGAGCAAGGGCATCCTTGAGATAAACACATCCTCTCCTCAAAAGGATTTTTAATACTAAAGATAATGCTAACAGACTTAAAGAAAATCCTATGAAAAAAACCCCGACCAGTTTACACATCTCCAACCCATTTTCTAAATCCGTGGCTTCTTTTGATCTGTACAAACAAGAAATGTTTTCTCGTGCTCCTGTCCCGACAGCGACAGCCCAAAGAAAAAAAAACTATTTAAAAAAAAATGAATGTCTTTTTTTCTCTTGGCTAGTTCACATCAAAGCTGTTTAAAAGACCCCACTAAAATCTGAAATAGGCTACTAAGGAATTATCCTGAAACGAAACGCTATTTCAATTTCAAATATAACATAAATACAATCCTATCCTATCCCCGTGGCGCTACAGCCCATGTAGGGCTTGGGCCTGCCTCACGACCTCCTTCCACTCAGTCATTATCAACGCATTTCTTCTCCAATATTGGATGCCCATTTGTTGTAGATCTTTCTCTACGTCATCGTTCCATCTAAGCCTAGGTCTTCCCTTCAGCCGTTTTCCTCTGAGGTTTTGGTGGTGTACCCTCTTTACTCCTCTATCATTTGACATTCTTTCTAGGTGTCCTGCCCAGCGCAGTCTGCCCTTTTTTTATTTCTGCAACTATAGTTGTAGTTGCAGAAACATAAATACAAAGAAGATACAAAATAACAACCTGCTCCCCCTCACAAATAACTTATATATACAAGAAAACGTCACAAAACTTCATATTTACTACTAAAAGAAGTTTATGTTGTACACTCTTCTTCCGGACAACCTCATCAGACAATCCACAACATGAAATTCTCAAGCAATCTTGTCACAAGTGCAAAATGAATGGGATTGGCAGCAACTTAAAAGGAAAATACCAGACCGAGAGTAATGGGCGAGTTATAGACGTTGGGATATAGGCATAATTAATAAATAATTAGAATTTTGTAAAGAAAGATCATCGAATAAAAATTAAAGTTTTTAGCGAAGATAACAAAAGAAGTACAGAGAAATAATGTGTTCAAACATGTTTAAAAAAAAGACTTGTTAATACATAATTTCAACCAGCAAAAGTGATATACAGGCAGAAACCAAGGCTGAGATGGATCGACGATGTAGAGAGGGATTTACACAAGCTGGGGGTTCACGCATGACAGCCGTGTATCGCTCCGAATGGAAGGATGTGGTGGAGCAGACAAGCAGCGCCACTGATGTAATGATGATGACAAATAACTTCAGAAGGCTGGACAGAATGGGGGTAATGAGAAAGCTCTCGAAGTCTAGAAGCAGCAAGTGATCATCACATAAACATCATACAATAAATAACTTTTAATTTAAATGTATATTTACAACAACAAAAGAAAAAAAAACAAAAAAATAAATAAAAAAAAACAAAAAACAACAACTATATTGTAAGTAAATAGGAGCAGCGCTTTACGAAAATTGACAGTCTTCATATATTTCAAACAGATGTTCTTGAAATAGTAACTTAGGTTACCAGACGCATGTCTCAAGGAGTATCAACAGTGCCGAATTAAAAAAAACACGTAAAAAACCAAGTTTGTGACTATAAATCCTTTATATACGAGACATAACTAAAAGAATGTTCATTAAAATACGCAGCGCACGACAATAAAAAATCCCAAATTTTAGTTCTGTCTCGTAAAACATGTTTAATATAATGCGTACCGATCGAGAATATATTATTAAAAAGTATCGTCAATATAATACGCATCTTACCGCGCGACAGGAAAGGTTGTTCAATATAATACGCACCACGACACTCTAGCACACAAATTAACATACTACATAGAGATAAATAGAGATAATCTAAAAATGCATTAATTTAAATATAGTACATTCCATCGATCTGAAATTTTGATAGATCATTTTTATCATTGCCGCGAGTCTGCCTGCAAAATGTCAGCTCGCCAGCATACGGGGAAGTGAGTTATAAATCGATCCAAAGTTTTTTCGGCAAGCAAGCAGAGACCACGAGTTAATATAAAGGATTTCTTTAAAAAAAAGGGCTGATGATGCAGTCAGCTCCAAGCTTAAAATGTATGGCCGGGATTTTCAACCTATTGCATTTTTTCCGTTGAAACAAGCTACACAAATTTTGGTCACCCTTTTGTTGCACTGGATATAAGTAAAAGATAACGTTATTTGTAACGCAAATACTGTGTTGACATTTACCAGCCCTTTCCCATTTCATATCCATTTTGTTTATAAACCCTAAAAAATTAACGTTGCTTGATGCTCGCGGATTATGACAGTTTCTTCTTGAATGTCTAAAGATATCTGGACCACACAACGCAAATTTAGCAGACTGATTTGTTTATTGTTCCCGAGGAGGAAACCGGAAGCTCTGGACTCTCCACGTTTATGGTAATTAAGTTATTCTCGCGCTGGAGTTCATCTTAGAAAAATAATGGCTGGAATGGGGGAGGCGGAAGGTATTTTTAAAAAAAACAACAACAAAAAAAAACAAACAAAAAACAACAAACAAACAAACACAAAACCCACAAAAAACATCCATCCGAATGAGGCTCAATGCAATCGAATTTCTGACACACACAAATATGAAAAGATAGCTCAGCATGTTAGCGTTGTTTTCCTTTCTTTTTAGCTGTGTTGCTCAAAGGTGTGAGAGACTTGTTCATTGTTTTAAATGATGTTCAGTGAGGTTAGTAGGGTGTAGATTGTAGACGAACAGGAGAAGTAAATAATTATACATGTATTTAAAAGTAGCAGTTTCGTGCACAGCAGGTGAACAATGACACAAATAAAAAGGAGGAAAAGTACATGTAGCCATTGTCCCCTGCTGGGCGGGCGGCTGCGCGGCTGCGTAGATATCTGACCGACGACGCACATCAGTTTTTAAATGTGGTTATTAAATGTGCTAGATTTCATAGATGCATTTCAGGCTGTGTACAATTCAAATGTTGAAAAGTCCAACTTAATGGAATCTTAACTACACTTTATAAGCATAATTACCAAACACTTAACGAAGCGCAGCAAAGTTTGATAAGGATAAATATAATATATATCTTTGTGGTGTAAACGTTTCCACACAAAAATGGATATTGTGCAACATTGCATACGAGTTTGTTATTTTGTACACGGACAAACGAATCATAGAGGGAAAGTTGCATGTAAATTATTATTTTTTTAGCACTAAAAATTTAATTTTGTAAATTAGCGTTTAAGAATATTTATTTTTATTATTTAAAAGCACAACTCAAATTTCATGGACGCAAAGCAGACGCAGTGTTTACAAAAAACAGATGAGGAGAGAGCAAAGCCTTCATTGGTTTAAAAAACAGAATAATTGAAAACGTTATATTGTTATATGAATAATAAAAAAAAATTAAAAACGCGATCAAAGGGAAAATAAAGTCTTCAAAACATTTATAAAAGCGCGCTATTCAGTTGTTTTGAACGTTAAAACTGTTTGAGGCGACGGATATTAGGAGCTTTATGATCATTTTGCGCATCAGTAATTATGAATTACTTCTAAAGTATGTCCAAATGGACATTTGATACTATGGAGCAACTGACTTTTGTAGCCCATTAATCATAAACAATTTGTGTTTGCGTGGTAAATACACAGTTATATTTGGATATAAATATTATGAAAAGATCGGGAACATTTTGCTATGGCTAAGATATTTGAAATAAATCTAATTGATTCAATTAAGGCAGTCGTTGTGGATGAACCTGGTGCCTTTTAAATCCTTTATATTAACTCATGGCGTCTGCTTGATGCCTTGCTTGCTTGCTTGAATGCCGAAAAAACTAACTTTTGTTTTTCCGCCCGACCGACCGACCAAGAGACGGCGGTAAAGTTAATATAAGGGATTTAATAATTAAACAACCCCATAAAAAAGTTTTTGACTATAAATCCCTTTTATTTGAGACATAACTATAAGTATTGATTATGTTCAAACGCAACAAACATTTACAGACTGAAACTGACTTAACTCCCCTTTGCTGTAAAAACGGGGCAGGGGGGGTAGGTGTGGTCATGGATGGCTGGACTGAACTCAGCGTGACACGTGAATGTAAACAAAAGCAGGCCGCTACATGTATTTATATAGAGATAAACTAAAAATGCATTAATTTAATTACGTTGATTCGATTGATATGAAATTTTGATTCGATAAATTGTTAAGTGATACGAGTCTATGTGCAAAATTTCAGCTCGATAGCATCACGGGAAGTTTTTGACGTTTTTTAGCCCGACCGACAGACTGATCGCGAACCCAAGACAGAGAGAGACGGCGGTGAAGTTAATATATGGGATTTAAAAATATACTCCCGAACGGTGCGCATTATCAATATACAAAATTTGCAATCTCTGTCACGTCTGTAGAGTCTGTCCGTGACGCTACTAATTTTAGAAAGCAGCGCACCAAATCACTGCACCAATGCATCAAAAGGTGTGCAAATTAAAGATGCGCTGTAAAAAAAATTATATGACTTCATTGTTTTAGCTCATATTTTAATTTTGGAAACGGGAACCATGTAAAAAGAGGATTTTATGGTGGTTAGTTATAAAATCAAAAAACAAAGGGGGCGCCGTAGGAGCCCTACAGCCCCTATTATAAAATACTTTGTGTACATTTCAGAAAGTTTAATATTTCGTATTTATCAAACAAGGACAAGTTAGTTGGGCTTTTGAAAAAGGTTGGGGCCGTAGGCGCCCTAAAAAAAGTGCATTTTTTCAAAATAAATAGATTTAAGCTGAAAACTTCCGTCATTTTTGACGGGTGATACGCTAGTTTTAAACATGTTTTACGAGACATAACCAACATTTTTGATTTTTTGATTGTCTTGCGCTGCGTATTATAATGAACATACTTTTAGTAATGTCTCGTATATAAAGTATTAATAGTCAAAAACTTTTTTTTTGACGTTTTTTTAAATTTCTACTTTTTAATACGTTTTCAGTTAAAGATAACGACAGTCTTTGTCGGCTTCCTTCCGTCTCGCGAGACGATGGTGCATCACCGTTGAGTTGGGTTGGTCCTCAAGTGGCTGTGCAGTCCTATCTTTGAGTGTCAGTCTTTACCACGGCTTTTACACACGAGTTCTGTGCTTCCAAATGTTTTGGCCGTTCTCCTAGCTCTTCTGTCTGTAGCCTCCTCCATCCTTCGCTCCTCGGCTTCTATGACGCCCTCTTTGACAACCGTGCGCCACGTAGATCGGTCTTCTGCCTTACACTCCCAGTCGCTTGTGCGTATTCTGGCTGCTTTCATGTCCATTGGCAGACATCTTTAAATCGTGGGCGACCTGTCTTCCTCTTTCCCGATGCCAGTTCTCCATATAGGAGGTCCTTGGGGATGCGGCCAGGGTTCATTCTTGTAACATGTTCTAGCCATCTCAGTCGTCTTTCACTAAGGATTGAGAACATGCTTTGGGTATGGGCACGCATTAGGACCTCAGTATGAAGCACTTTGTCTTGCCATTTAGAAAAAGCAGAGAGGGTTACGGTGAAAGAAAACTACAACAAATCAAGCCCAAAACACAATCAACAACAAAAAATATTTATAAAACAAAATAAAAGGCACATTATTATTTTAAACACAACAAAATTTTAATTGCTAATGGAAACTTTTGCTGTTTTTACACACAAACATTGTGACTTAAATAAAAGCATGTTGTATCCATCCACCCTTCCTTCCATCCTTCCTTCAAAACTTGAAATGTAACATTATACCACTTCTGATGGTCCTAGAGATCTATCGATCGAATGTACCGTATTGAAATTATTGCACTTTTAGTTTTTAGTTTTTGTCTATATAAAATATTATCACTTGCGTCAATGAACCATGCCTCAATTCGCCCTAGAGGGATACAATTATTATAACTTTAAAAAGTGCTATCAACATCAAGTCTTGCTGGCCGAAATATAAGCGTGATCGATTGCCGACATGGGGGTACGAGGTTCAATTCTCAGTTAGGGGAAAATGTTGTTTTTTTTTGTTGGTATTATACATATTTAGTGCAATTTCTATATGTAAATAAAAGCGTGTCCTTTTAAAAAAAAAGATTTTTTTACATTTTACTTATTTTTAGTTTAAACTGCAGGTTTTAGCATTATCACATTCTCGTCAAAGGAAGGGGAGTGAAGGCATTGTGGTGCTCAGGTTCAAAGGTCGAATCGCGTCGCCTTTTCAATCATGCTCCGCGAGCAGGGTCAGAGAGTCTGTTCAATATCACCTCCTCGGGTCAAGGTTAGGAGGTCGGCTCCATCCCCATGACGCTGAAGATTAGTTACTGCCAAATGTATCGGTGGATTCAACCGGTTCGGGCCAAAGCGTTTTGTCCCCGTGATCAATCGATGGTCAAATGATCATTTGGACGAGGTTGAAAGGGGTTGTGGGATTGATATTTATGACCCTTTACCGGATCTCTAAATCGATCAAACTGCCCCACGCTTTCAGAATAATTTATTAATAGCTATTGATGCAGTAGGAATATTGTTGAGGTACATTAATTTAATTACAGATTTTAAACAACAACAAAAATAATTTAAAAATTAAAACATTAGAAAAAAAAATCTCGTTAAAAATAATAATTCAAGGTGATTTCTGGAAATGTAACTGTTTAACCAATGTAAAAGTTTTCTTCACAAGTGTGACCGAAATAAAAAATGTGTAGATTAAATTTCACTTTAAGATTTATAGCACCTTAAGACATTGGCTACCGATAATAATGCCTCTTACGATTTATCATTCTCACAGTTCAAACACTTGTTTAAGTTGTGTCTTGGGGGCCGTCCATAACTGACAACACGCGCGGGGGAGGGAAGGGGGGTCACGCATTTTTGACGATGTAAAAGTACAACTTAAATATTTGATTGCTTGCAATTTATTTAAAGACGTTTTTCACAGGCTCCACTCGTTTACGATATTAGAGTGCAGTTTTATACTAAGTACATACATTTAAATGACAAACGTGTAATTTGCAACATGATAATTTTTAATTAGAAAACACGGCGTTTAATTTTAAGTTTTAAGGAGTGTGGAGGGGGATTTCAAAGCTTTGAGACGTCCTATTGGACGTCTAAGTTTTTGTAATGAAGTGTGACGAAAAAAAAGAGGGGGGGGGGCGTTAAAAATTGGCAAAAATCGCGTGACGTCATTAAAAGATGGTACCTTGACAATCTTTTTAAGACATTGAAGTTAATTATTTCAGCGTTAACCTTAAGTGAAAGCGAGAAGGTAATTTTCGTCATTTCCTGTCTGACAACGCAAGCGGATCAGTTGGATGGTGTATAGGATAACATTTTTAGAAATTATCCAGGGAAATCTTGCAGGTCGTGAACATTTTACCATAAGGTGAGGCTTAGCTCAATTCTAGGAAACAAATCTTTTCGGGCATAAAAATAATTTGTTTAAATTCTAAGAGTAATCTTGCAGAATATGAAGTACAAGCAACAAAACCCGTCCAAGGACGTTCCGCCACCGTTGGGTGGCATGTTGTAACTGCCCTCCAACAGCCGTCTCGACCGGCATACATGTGCATCACGTCAAAAATTCTAGTCATTATAGTTAAAATAAATAACTCGTAAAAGCAAAGATTTTTACTATAAATCCCAACGCGCATAATACTCAAAATAAAATCTTGAAAGAAATACTGCACCAAGAATAACTCGTTTTGAACGTCCGCGTAAACGTGTTCAATATGATTGGCTGTAGGAGTCATAAGTGTTTGAGGGACTAATCGCTATAGATGACCGGACAGAAAGGACAGAAACTTGCCTTTTATTATATAGGAATTGTTTCATTGCGTAAGGAAATCTTGGATGATCTTAACATTAATTAGTTTGATTCTCAGAGAAATCTTGCCGGATAAAAAATGTTTAGTACAGATCAGCGGAATATTGCAGGGTATGAAGAGTTAGTTCATTGCATAGAAGAGTCTTTGCAGGATGTTGAAATCTTAGTTCATTCTTGGAGAAATCTTGCAGGGCATCTTCAACCTGATCTTGTAGGGCGTGAAAGACGAGAACAGCCCTCATAGAAATAAGGCAGGAATTGAATTTCAATACTAACTCGGGACATTCCAAAATAATCTTGGTCGTGGATGAAGCCAAAGCAATTCTCAAACTTCACTTGATGAAGCCACCCCTCCACTCCCCATTAAATAACGTCAATGCCTGCAACCACGAGGACACACGAGACACTACTGAAAATTGTCTATCCCTACACACCAAGATCTACGTCTGTGAAGACCGCCTCAAAGGGAAAACCCGTCCCTCAACAATTTGGTGCGAATGTGGTGAGGATAATTGGATGAAACACTTGCTAAGCATTTGAAAACTCGAGTCACTCTTATCACCCCACTGAGATCTATCACTCTTCAAAGTCGAAATCGATTTTTATCGCATCCGCCCGTTTCTCATGTGACTTGACTTATAACAAATCGATCATGTCGCTCATCAACTTGTTCACACTGTTCGACTATTACAGAAGGAATCGAGTCTGTAAGCCATCCCCGTCTCGGTTCTCACTGAAACTCCGTTAAATTCCTTTGCATCTGGCGAAGATCGCCAGCGTGGCTTATGGATTCGATTACAGAGGAATTATTTAGAGTACGAAATGAAAAAGGATGATTACAAGAACCAGTTATACACTGGACAGTTTGTAAAGTCGTTGACCTAATTTCATTTCGATATCTGGTCTGTAAGTGTTTTACTGAATTAAAAAGGAATGGAAATGATAATGGACATGAAGTAAGAATTTTAACAAAATATTGTTTCTTTGAAAATTATTCATAAATTTTTTTAAAAACTTGTCAACGATATAAATTTAAAAGAGTTTACGTGGAAATTACATGGCGTGAAGCCATTGAACGTTACAAAAGAAGTGAGCATTAACATATTGAAAACCGTGTATGTTACAAGATGTAGATCAAGAACATGAATAAGGCCATTGGTTGTCACAATCATAAATATATTTTTAACTTTTAGGAAAACTTTGTCAACAACCGCTCAATTTCAAGGATTATGTCATCAAGCCACGACAACCATTGTAATTAAATGTTATAAACAAAAAAAATCCGTAAAAAAACCAAGTTTTTTACTATAAATCCTTTACGTACGAGAAGTAATTAAAATAATGTTCATTATAATACGCAGCGCAAGACCATCCAAAAATTCAAAATTGTAGTTGTGTCGTAAAAAATCATATATATATATTTTCACTCAACTATAGATGAATGACTCACTTTGGCCTAACGCTAAGGGACATCACTCTGCTTTAATATTTTTTTTGAAAATATAGATTTAAAAATCATAATCATTTTGGTTTCCAGATTAACATTAACAAAACAACGCACGAACCGTTGACGTCAGCATTTGTGTTGTAAACAGTGCTGACTGACTCAAAGTGTTATTTTTTGGTGCAGTAATTTGGTGCGCTGCTTTCTAAAATTAGTTAAAAAATCGTGTGGTGATTAGCACCGTAAAAAAATATTATATAAATACTTTGTGTACATTTCAGGAATATTTAGTATTTATCATAAAAGGATAAGTTACTTGGGCTTTTGACCCCAAAAAAAGTGGGCGCCGTAGGCGCCCTACAACCCCTATTATAAAATACTTTGTGTACATTTAAGGACGTTAAATATTACGTATTTATCATACAAGGACAAGTTAGTTGGGCTTTTGAAAAAGGTGGGCGCGTAGGCGCCCTAAACAAAGTGGGCGCCGCAGGCGCCACGGTGCCGCAGCACAACCTAGTGTTTAATATAATGTGCACCGATCTTGAACATGTTTTTAAAAAGTGTTGTCAATAAAATACGCACCTTATTGCGCGACAGAAAGGTTGGTAAATATAATTCGCAACGCGATACTCTATCTCAAAAAAATAACATGATACATAGAGATAAATAAAATAATTTAAAAATTCAATAATTTAAAGAGAGTACATGCGATCACTTTGAAACTTTGACACATTGTTTTTATCATTGGCACAAAACTGCCTGCAAAATTTCAGCAAGCTAGCTTATGAGAAAGTGGGTTAAAATCGATCCAAAGTTTTTTCGACAAACAAACAAGCAACCAGACACCACGAGTTAATTTAAAGGATTTAAAAACATTACACATTTTAAACTAAATTTTTTAAAAGAAATACAAACTTAAGCTCTAGAAAAAACGCAGGCGAACAACAAATGAATTTTATATTTTAAAAATATTTAAAATGTTTTTGTTTTTTTTAATTTGGAAGAACCAGTAAATATAACCATCGCAAAAGTTACTAACGAATCGATTCGGTTAATGTTATTAACTGTAAATTTACTGAATGTATTTGTTCCTCCTCCGCGATAAAAAGGTCAAGTGTACATCATTAACATTACTATACAATAGGGCTGCGGAAATCAACGAATAATTTCTCGATTAATCATAATTTTTTTTAACGATTACAATTTTAAACAATTAATCGTAAATGTACTGGAAGTCAAAAAGTAAAATATTTCGGCCGATCAATATAAACTAATTTCCGGACGTTTACACGAACATTTTGGTTTTACACTATTGACTGACGTGAATGTTCAAAATGTTGATACAGGTTATTTTGTCCATTGAGAGAAATCGTTTGCCTACCATGCAATGTTCCCTCTAAGTCTAAGCTTCATTGCTCCGTGTGCAAAGTTAAAAAAACTCGTGTGCAAAGTTGCACAACGTCCATTTTTTTGCAATATTTTACAAAGTTTGCTGCGCGGTGATTCTAAACTCTGCGTGGCGTCGGTCAAATATCTGCGCAGCCGCGCTGCTTAAAGGGAACATTGCTACCATGGTCCTAACACTTCGATTACATATCACCTGCAAACCAAACATCCACTACAGTATCGGAAACGTCACCTGAGACAATCTTAAGCTATGTGAACGATCGTTGAGCTCGGATTGTTATATTGTCAAAAAGACCCACTCCTAACTTGAACCAAATAATGTCAATACACTTGTATGTTTACGTTGTTGGTTAAAAGATGTCATATAAAGAAGACATTCCAGTGTTATTTCGATTTTCGACAAGTATTTTAATAAATGTCACCTATGACACCATAAATTTCAATTTTTGGCTTTAATCGAATTTATCGATTAATTAATCGTTAATTTCTCTGAGTTAATGATTAAATTTAAATTAATCGTTAAAGCCCTACTAAACAATATTATTTAATTTATAATATTTCCGTCTAAACATTATTATGCAAAGGGTTTACATCTTTTTTGTTTTAATCGCTTAAAATATCAGCATTTTTTACTTGTGCGTCACCATGCACTCTCTGACGCAGACCACTGTTCAAATTTGCTCTGCTACCTTAAAAAACAAATTAGGAGCAGGTGCTTGCCTCACCATTAGCAAATATATTTTCAAAAATGTTTTCTTTGGTTGTACTTTAGCCATTGTAATCTTTTAAAAAAATTCATCCAATTATAAAGGCCACTTATCTGTATAGGCCATATTTTATTGTATAAGAAACACGAGATTTGACGTCAATGTGAGTTGCCTCCAAACCGTTTCCCTTAGTCATGAAATGTTAAATTCTTCCCCAACTCTCATTCCATCATTCCGTTGACGCAGTTCTTGGACAGCAACAAAACAAGACAGAAGGAAAAAACATGTTAAAAATAAAAACAAGACGCTAAAAACAAACGCAGTCATTTCATTTGTTTATTTGATCTCCATTTTTCTGTAACCCCTAAAAGTTGAAAAAACGTCTGAGTAATTTATAATTAAAATATTAAGCTAGTCTATATAAAAACTAATTTCTTTCTGTGTGTTGCTTTTTATACTTCATTTAGGGAAAGAAATGAGTAGACGTCAGTTATGTTTTACACATAGTGAGTTTTCATCTCTCTGCATGACGATTTCAAAAGCTAATCACCTCAACATAATTCATAATGCAGAAGTCACAAACGCTGGTGTGAAATTAATAACATAAACTTCCGATTCCTTCTTTAATTAATCAATATACATAATTCCCGATTTCTGTATGGTTGTAATGTAATGTAATGCTGTTAGGTGGCGCTGCGATCGATTTTGTTTTATAGTGCTGCACCAAAAATTCCACTTTTCGAACGTTCCGCATAAAATTGTTCAATATGATAATAAATGAATCAAATAAAATAAATAAAATAAATAAAATAAATAAAATAAATAAAATAAATAAAATAAATGTCAGTTCTGTATTAAGTTTTTTTTAAAATCTGATGTGTATTTATTTTGAAAACTTCCGTCATTTTTGACGGCTGATACACTAGTATTTCTTATAATTTCTTAGCCTGTTCTGTACTTAATAATTCACTTCATTTTAGAGATTTCAATATAAATAGAAAGCCCAAGCAAACTGATTCCCTCGATCACTGATTCAGGAGGCAAAAATAAAGCAACGATTACCTCAAATATAAAATAACTAGGTTGTGCTGCGGCACCCACTTTTTTTTTCAAAAGCCCAACTAACTTGTACTTGTATGATAAATACGTAATATTAAACTTCCTTAAATGTACACAAAATATTTTATAAAAGGGGTTGTAGGGCGCCTATGGCGCCCACTTTTTTTGAGGGTCAAAAGCCCAAGTAACTTATAGTTGTATGATAAATCCGAAATAGTTCTGAAATGTACACAAAGTGTTTATATACTTTTTTTTTACCATGCTAATCACAACACGATTTTTAAACTAATTTTAGAAAGCAGCGCACCAAATTAATTTACCAAAAAATTAACTCTTTGAGTCAGTCAGCACTGTTTAAAACACAAATGCTGACGTCAAAGGTTCGTGCGTTGTTTGGTTAATGTTAATCTGAAAACGAAAATGATTATGATTTTTACGTCTATATTTGCAATTTAAAAAAAGCAGAATGATGTCCCTTGGCGTTAGGCCACATTCATACATAATTGATGGTAAATATATATATGATATTTAAAGTGGCAACCAGTATTTCGCCTTTGTAATTGTCAAAACAACAATAACAATAAAAAAACCCCCAAAACATTCATCTATCGAGGGAAATGATTCCCCATCCTTCTACAGTTGCCTTTCTACGGAATCAGCGGACAATTGAAAGCAACTCTCTAGATTTGTAAGCAACGTATAAGCAGAGGCGTCACTAGGGTTGGTGTCACCCGGGGCGGTAGCTCATGGTGTCACCCCTTCACAACTGAAGGGGCCGTCCATAAATGACGTCATGCGAGGTTGCCTATTTTTACCTCACCCTCCCCCAGCGTCATACTTTGTCACAAAAACTTAGACCCCACCCCTTTTTACGATATGACGTCACAAAGCTTTGACACCCCTCCCCCAAGCCGCATTTTCTCAATAAAAATTAGCATGTTGCAAATTATTTTTGTCATTTAAATATGTATTTAGGGTAAGTCTTTACTGTAATATCGTAACACGCGTGAAGTCATTGAAAACGTAATTAATTAAATGGTAAACAATCAAATATTTAAGTGGAACTTTTAATTAAAGTTTCGCGTTTTTTATTTGACGTCACATTTCTTAATCACCCCCCTCCTCGTACCACATCGTCACAGATGCGTGGACCCCCCTATGGTGGATTAAAAGGGGGGTGCTCAATGGGCTAAAGACCCCAATAATTTAAGGGCCCCCAAACTTTTTAAGAATTATAGTGTACTAGCGTACACCCGTCAAAAATGACGAAAGTTTTCAGCTGAAATCTATTTATTTGATAAAAAATGGACTTTGTTTTAGGGCGCCTACGGCACCGACCTTTTTCAAAAGCCCAACTAACTTGTCCTTGTTTGATAAATACGAAATATTAAACTTTCTGAAATGTACACAAAGTATTTTATAATAGGGGTTGCAGGGCGCCTGCGGCGCCCATTTTTTTAATTTCTTTTATAATTAACCATCATCAAGTCCTCTTTTTACATTGATCCCTTTTCCAAAATTAAAATATGAACGAAAACAATGACTTCATATAATATTTTTTCACAGCGCATGTTCAATTTGCACACCTTTTGATGCTTTGGTGCAGTAATTTGGTTTTCCCTGCTTTCTAAAATTAGTAGCGTCAGGACAGACTGACTGACTTGGGTGACAATTGCAAATTATATAGTTTTATAATAAAGATGCAAGCCATTATGTTTGTACGAATCCCTGAAAATGCCTTGGACAGTCATACGGCAATGCTGCAAATGAGTAGGAATTATAACGGAAACCAGGCTATTCTTCGTGAGAAGTGCATTGTAGCTCATTATGTGCCGTGCACAGCTCATTCTTTTAATTTGGTTGGGAAAAGAGCAGCAGGTTGTCCTACTGCGGTCAGATTTTTTTGTCTTCTGCAAAATCTTTATACCCGACATGTTGCATCTACTCAAAGTTGACAGGTACTTCAAAAACATATGAAATTGATACATGCTAACAAAGCCTTGTCTGACACAAGATGGGCAGCCTGAACTTATGCTGTAAGGTCTGTTAATAGCTCATACCATGAGAATATCGTAGCACTGGAAGAATTAGCAACGAATAAAAATCAGCCACGTGACTGCCGACTTGAAGAAGAAGGATTTCTAAAGGAAATTGAAAAACTGGAAGTAGCTATTTTACTTGAAATTTGGGAAACAATTTTAGAAGGGAATTCTCTCATGGAGTTTGTTAAAAAATAGCATTCTTAATTTTATTCCTATGAAGACAAAGGAAAGGAAAAGTCCGTGGTAAAAACCGAGTAAACAATCTTCAATACTATCAAACAAAAAAGAAAGCGTCAGTTTGATAAAGGGACATCAACAAAACAGTATTCTCCTGGAGACAAAAATTCAAGATTGAGGTATTTCTGGTAATCATTGACAAACTTTCTTAAGCCCTACAACATTGGTTAGGTGCATATAAATACATCCATGAGAAATTTGGCTTTCTTACAAACCTAACTGAGCTCAGCACTTTCGCCACCCGATGGGCAGCAGCCAAGTTAATGGAAGAAAATTCAAGTGATTTCGAAGAAGGTGTCGGGTAAATCCGAAGCAACCGTTTCGTCCCCCACAATTTACTAGCAACGCCATCGAGCGGTGCCGGTTTAGGGCCAGGAGCGCCAGTACGGATTAGCAAAAAGTGCCGCGAAGAACGCATTGGACGCCAGCTCTGAGGAAACCTTCCAGTGGGGGTTGCACCCTAGGTAGGTCTTTGATGATCCCCCGGTCTGCGGCGGTCCTTACCATGGAGACCCGTGTGCTTTGCCGGGATGGCGCCAAACTGGTAGCGGGTCGTAGTAGGAAATTCCACCACCTCCTTGTGAGGGCAACTTAGTGGGAGGCATCTTCGACTGTATGTCCTGGATGCCAAGGTGGCCGCTTCAGAAGCGACCGCTTTTTGGGGGGTTCCTCAGCTGTTACGTCCCTTTGGTGGCCAGATGGCTAAGGGGGTCTTCCGGGAAGACCCATAAAGAGCACTAGGCTCGGGGCTTCTGATTTTCTTCCACATGTAGGTTCATTAGTGATTTCGAAGACTGCTTACATTCAGAATTTGTCCAATTTTCAGAACTCTTAAAAAAGTTAATGTCCAGCCCCAGGCTCAGGGTAAGGAAAAGGAATTAGCACACAGCGAAACTAAAAAAACTTGCACAGAGCTAACAATTTTGCTGCTTTTGAATGAGCTGTATTTCACACAGTCCTTTACAACTGTACACATCGCACTTCGCATCTATCTTTCAATGATGACATCAAACTGCAGCTGAGAGCGATCCTTTTCAAAGTTGAAAAGAATATATAATGAGTTAGAATTTGCATGGGACGATAAAGGCTGAATATGCTCTCTCTAATGAGCATTGAAAAGGAACTTGTAAGCTTACTCAGCTTTATTGAATTGATTGAAAACTTCGCCATTTGAAAAATTCGCAAACGAAAGTTGTAGGTTGAAATAATAATCATACATATTTTTCAATAATTTTTGTTATTTCAAATAGAGAAAAGAATTCGTTACCTCATGAAATAATAGGGAATAACGCGTAATACTATTCTTTACGGGGGAGCGTTCGTAAGCACTAAACAACGTAAGTCGGGATGGGACCGTCGTATATATATATATATATAAAATATTAACTCAAAGCCATTGAAATCATAATTTTCCTCAAGAAAAACATCAACAAAGAAAACCCATCTTTTGATTATTTTTCTTTGGGGGGGGGGTGATAAAAATCGTATTCCCCCCACCCCACTGTGGTGGAGGGAGTCGTGAGGTGGGATTCGTCCATGCTGTCGGTGTGTCCAAGCCCAAACGGCTTTATATCTTTTAAAACATAAGACACTGCCTCTTTCATTCCAGCTTTTTTAAAAGATCTCTCTGCTGCGACTATTTCTTTTCTTTTCTTCCTAATTTGTTTTAATGTTGTTCGTGTGTTGGGCATGTTTTATTATTGCAAATTAACTGATATTTTTTTTAATAAGAGTTTTCGCGTTTAACGTATTTCATTGTATTTCTTAATTTCTTTCTAGATTAAAAAAATTGTCATCTTTTGTTTTCTGACATAAAATCGTACACAGTAAAATTTTAGGCTCGGGTGTCACCCCCTGATGGGTGTCACCCGGGGCGGCCCGCCCCCCCCTAGTGACGCCACTGCGTCTAAGCATAGCTCTATTAATAGGTCAACTTCTGTGACGGATAAAAATTTATGTTAACTGTGCTCTGTGAATAACAAGAATAACAATAACAACAAAAGCTCGGCGTGTGATCCCCACTAGTCAAGAGTTATGAGGACGGGATCAAAACGCATACAGATCAAAACTATGTTTGTTTTTGCATAACATAAATAATCATTTATGCTGTAAAAAAAAGGGTTACTGATTAAAAATTAAGATAGTTTTAGGCTTATATGTGTTAGATTGTCGCCTCCTTTGCGTAAGCGGTTTATGTCTAGGCGTCATCGCTTGGAGAATCATTTTTCCTATAATTCAAGTTTTCTGAATGCCCGTCCATGTCGATCCATTGCGCTATAACCATAACAATAGACAAAAGCGAGGCCTTAACGGAACACCAGACTTTAGGTCATATTGTATATATCACTGATGAAAAAAATACATTAACAACATTACTCCGTATCGCAGCCGCTGAAATTAACGACCGTAGCAACACGCCATTAAATCTTCATGAGCCATTAACGATAGTCTCTCCTTCCCCCTCTTTTTAAAGGGACGGTAATGAAGCAAATAATTTTAAGTTAATCCCGGTTTTCTCAACCAGCCACGAATGATTTATGGTAATGTTGGAGCAATAAGGCCGACGTTATGTTAATGGCCGCAAGTTACACTGTTCAATGGCGTAGAGCCACGCAAGGCGATGGTTAATTAATGAATTAGTCGTGAGAATAGATTTAAAGGCTTGGACATGCATTTATAGTTCACAGCTCCAACCCTTAAACTGGCTTAAACCCCCTTCCGCCAGTTCCCAACTAACGCCTAAAATAATGCATAATGACAAAGGATTGGTTTGAGGACATACGATTGGTATCAGGGCATAGAACCGTTATGAGGACATATGATTGATATGAGGACATATCTTTGGTATTATGAAAAATGAATAAAAAAATAATAATCAAATAAACACCCAGGAGAACGTCACATAATTTTTCGAAGCGACTCATGAGACATTCGCCACCGCAATGTGTGTCTTTTCTACAGCGATGTTGCGTTTATTTCATTTCAGAACCCCACAAGGTTCTTGTGCTTGGTCTTATTGTGGAAAATGATGATGTCCTAATATCCAGTACGTGAAACGCGTCTAAGCAGGAATGCATATCTGATTGGATGTAATCCACTGTCCAAGAGGTGACCCCGGCCTACTCTCCGTGACGACAGTTCAAATTTCGACCAAACACAACGGACATCCTTAACTCACAAAAGCCCTCCTTGGTTATTCCAGGGAGCTGTCATGGAACAGACAGACAACCAGACAGACAACAAATGCGTCTTATATATATAGAGATATATATATATACTAGCGTATCACCCGTCAAAAATGACGGTAGTTTTCAGCTGAAATCTATTTATTTTATTTTTAAAAAAAAACTTTTTTAGGGCGTCTAAGGCGCCGACCTTTTTCAAAAGCCCAACTAACTTGTCCTTGTTTGATAAATACGAAATATTAAACTAGTATTAGAGACTCTAACTCTTAATTATATATTTATTTTGAAAACTTCCGTCATTTTTGACGGGTAATACATATGTATGCTATGTATGTTCGTTCGTAACGTTATTTGCGCACAGTGGTGCGATATAAACCAAAAGCCTTGAAAAAAATTACTGCACCAAAAATAACTCTTTTCGAACGTTCGCATACAACTGTTCAATATATGGAAATGAGATTTAATTTTTCTCTCTTTGTCTCTACATTTTCTGATTATTCACTAGACGGCTTTCAGGCAAAAGGGACAATTACAAAATATATACTAAAATCATCTACAGGGTAAAACCGTCTCTAAACTTAGAGCAAATTAGGTATATTGATGACACCAATATTTATTTCCCTTTTGTAATTTTTTTTCTTATGGAACAAGTAATGAATGTACTGGATAGCGAAGTCAATAGTGCCCTCGCCTCACAAGCTGAGGGGCGTTGGATCGATTCCACGTTAAAGCCACTATAAAAATGTTGATGAATGACTAACGCTAAGAAAGTCCTCCGCTGACCTGGAGAGTGATGGGCGTCGCCAGGTCTATCAAGCCCGAGAAGGTTCTAATGGAAACATTAGAACCCCCTACGACTACGGGGTTATAACGACCACGAGGTTATGGGACTAAAAAAGAAGAATGTACAAGTCTATTGACAAGCACAAAAACGACCACTTGAACACGCACCAAGATGCTTAGCTTCAATTGGCCTGAATAACACTGAAGTAAGCCAAACAAATCAGAATGTAATCTCACTTACATTAGTAAAAATTTAAAAGATTCGTTTCAAGACTAATATATATTTTTGAACAACAACAACAAACAAACAAACGAAAAAACAAAAACAAATGACCAACCCAATGACGTAACGGCATGAACAAAATAAGTGGACTCTAATAAATAATTTACCCCCGCGTTACAAGGTCAGGCTATAGAAATGTAACGGTCGCTAAGCTATTCCAGTCAAAATGAGACGTCATTCGGAAGATCCCACGTTCTCTGGAGAGAAGCACCAGATCGTTATAAAAGCGTCTCTTGTGGGGTGGAGCAAATTTTCCACTTCGGAAAAAAACAGATCCCCCCCCAAAAAAAAATCAATAAAAAAATCTTTATATGACAAAGGGGAGATCTTTTATGAAAAACTCAAACAACTCGACGAAGACGAAGATGAAGAGCTGCGCAATCCGGAATAAAAAATTATTTCAAGGCGATTTGAGGAGACGCGATCAAACAGAACAGAGCTGAGGAAGGATATTTCGTTTTTTATGTCACTCGAAGTGAAAGAGATTTCCGTTTGAGAGAAGGAGAAGTATGAACGATTTGCTGAAAGAATGAAAGAAAGAAAGAAAGAAAGAAAGAAAGAAAGAAAGAAAGACAGACAGATAGACAGACAGAAGGAAAGAAAGAAAGAAAGAAAGAAAGAAAGAAAGACAGACAGATAGACAGACAGAAGGAAAGAAAGAAAGAAAGAAAGAAAGAAAGAAAGAAAGAAAGAAAGAAAGAAAGAAAGAAAGAAAGAAAGAAAGAAAGAAAGAAAGAAAGAAAGAAAGAAACAGAATTAAAGTTTAGAGACTAGGAGAAGATAATATAAAGTAAAATAATACAATACAAACTGATACTTTTATTAAATAACATTATCTAAGTTTTTTATCACAAAAATATATAGAATAAACAGGTTTAAATACATTTTAATTAAGAATATAAAAAGGTGATATGATAGTTAAAGTTTTCATCCGCTTTCAATTCTACATTCCCGATGTATTAATTTTTTAAAATATATTTCTTAAATCTAGTCACATATTAAATTAATTTTAAAAAACGAAGCATTTCTTGACGAACTTAAAATCTATATGACACATAGCTTCATGAACATAAAATATAAATGACACATAACTTGACGGAGATGAAATCCATATGACACATTGCTTGATGAACATAGCATCCAAATGACACATAGCTTCATATGACGCACAAGCTTGGCGGTCACACAAACTTTACGGCATAACTTTAAGGCGAACTTTGTTCGACATGAACACATTACGACACATAACTTGACCACCATAAAATCCATATGACATAATAGCTTGACGGTCGCGAAAGCCATTATGACATGTAGCTCGACATAAACTCCATAGCCCATAATGATACAACCAGACAGACCAAAACTCCACTACGGCTCGTAGCTGATCAGAACTAAAGCTTCTTTCCACCCTCGGACACATCATAGTTTGACTGAGTCCTACGACACATTGCTCGAAAGACCAACAGACCCAATTGAAACAGAGCTCAACAGGCCGTAGATCCTCAACGAAAAAGCTAGACAGTCCAAAATCCTCCCTTCCCGAAGTATCACTCGACAGCGCTAAGTCCAACCCACTCCACTTATAGCACGACAGGTCTAAAGTTCCCCACGCCATATGAACTTAGTATTATGTATTTCGAATACCCAGATCCTGAAACCCTGATCCACTTTTACCATGGGAGCTCAACCTTGTTTCCACTGCCAAACCTACCCTCGATTCTCAAAGCACTTGTCATAATGTCAAGATATATTTCCAACCCTCCTCTTCAATACAAATTAATATCTTATTTTGTAAGTTTTCACACACCCTTCGACACAGCTTTCGGTATCCTCAAAAATGTACCACGCCCAAGATTAAGAGAACCATTCCTTCCCACTCACTCTTGGAAGAAATATAGTTTTAAAAATCCTGTAGTGGATCCCATTAGCTATTTTCATGAATTTTATTAAAATGCAATTCATTCCAATACACTCCAGTTTATTATGGTAAGCCAAGAAAGGCAGAGAAGTGGTTAAATATAACCGTAGTAATGTATATGAAGTTTGAGACCTCGTTGAATTTTAAAAACAGCATTGGAACAGTTAACTTAAAATATACTTGCAAACGCTTATGTTCCCATGGCAACAGACGCCTACCATAAAAACCACGTTTGACACCTGTTTGTTAGGACTCGTAGACATCACGCGATGAGACACGGATAGACGTCTATCGTGATGGTTTTACCGACTCCGTGTCGCCGTTTCAGGCAAAGTTACGTAAGGAACATTTACAAGAGAATAGGGGAAGAGATCTTTTCCACATCTAAATAACATGGAGAATGAAGACATACATTTTCTCAACAGTCAAATGTTTGTTTAATGTGAAATGATTGCGTCGGATGATGGTGCCGAAAAAGCAGTCCCCGCCATACGTTTGGCGCCTTACCCTATATATAACGAGGTTTCAATTTCAGCAAACTGTAGAATTTGTTGTTTATCATAACGCCCCTATGAGTCCTGGAGCGTGTTCAAACTGTTACAACTAAAATTGACAAATTCATCATCTCACAGTGGCAGACAGGTCAAAATAACTTGAACTCGATAAGAAGGAGACGCGATGTCAAAGAAACCAGAAGTAACACTAGTTTGATCAGTGTTGTCAAACTTAAGACTATGTCTATATATATAATTCACCAAAGCGAGTATGTGCAAATAGCATGACGAATGACCCTCGCTGAGGTCGACCGATCACAGTTGGAAAGAGTAGTGGGATGAAAAGAAAAAAAAGGGAGAGGGGCAACAATGCTTCTTGCGTTCATTTGCGCTGTTACTTCACAAAATAAGATATGATTCGTAGTGTAGTGGTTATCACGTCCGCCTTGCACGCGGAAAGACCTGGGTTCAAGCCCCAGCGGGAACATTTAAATTAAAAAAAATGTTTGTTTCTGCCCGTTCTTTTCCCTCTCTTATACGAACATGACTAACCCTCGCTAGGGTAGGCCAATCACAGTTTATTGTTGGTAAGGCATGGTAGTAATAAAGGGTGGGGAGCAGGTAACAACAACCACAGTGCGCATGTCTCCACGTTTACTCACTTTTTTCCCCATTACTTCGTCCTGCTGTTTGTGTCCGTTCTCTAACCCCCCCCCCTGCTGTTTGTGTCCGTACTCTAACCCCGTTCTTTGCTTTATCTATGATGAGCAAGTCTGTGGCGTATGCCCGCGGGTCGTATCTAGTTTAATTTATTTCTGAAGCAGTTATATTTAGACTTATTCCACTAAAATAATTAGGAGCAGTGAGATAACCCTTATCGTATTGTTCAGTTTCAGAAGATAAGATATTTCTTCTACCATTTAGTTTTATGAAAACAATAAAGGAGATTGACATTTATTTCTTAAGTAACGCTCCTCCCTTAAAAACAACAACAATTAATTACAAGCGCAAGAAGACCCAGGGGCGTCATTAGGGTTGATGTCAACCAGTTCGGTAGCCTATGATGTCTCTCCCTCGCGACTTACCCTATGGAGTCTGCAAGTGACAAATAAAGAGAATATGCATAATTTTACATTTTGGAGTTACCCCTTGTGATGGTGTCACCCATTGCAGTCCGTATCCTCCACAACTTCCTAGTGACGAGAAGTGCTCCTGCATAAAAACACCCTGAAATATTAATATATTTTTAAGAAGTAAGACTAACATTTTTTTATTCCCTAAAGGTCACAGTTTTGACAATTTCTACGTTTAGAAATTCGTTCAGTCCGACGTTAAGATTCTCGCTTGAAGGAATTGAAAAATAAACACCAAAGAAAAGACAATTCTAACAAATTTTTTTTTGCCGACGAGTGGAAATGGAATCTCTTGACATTAATCATGACCGCAGGGTTAGACAAACTCATGTTCTCTTTCGAAAAGTTCTAGAACAGTTTCCCCAGACTTCCCACAACACCCAGAAGCGTTTTTCGGCGGTGTATCAGTTCCAGCAATGGACGTTCCCCTGGTGTAACTTCCCCCATCCCACCCCGCATTTCAATGATAAAACTTCATCGGCGTAAAGTAAATTTTCTATAATTGAAAAATAAGACTCCGATTCAAATGCAAACCGAGAACATTAAAAAAAAATCCAGTAAATTTTACTGGCATATTATAGAATACATTAGCGAATAATAAAAATGAAAAAGACAAATTTTCATCTTAAATGATGAAATTTAAATTAATATAAAAAAATGAAAATCTTATTGAAAAAAACACCTTTAATTTTTGTTTCATATATTTCCTGAACTCGTACTAGATATCGTTTTAGCTTTATTATAAGGTCAACTACTCCCTGGCTAGTTTGACATGCGGTCAAAGTCACCTGCCTGGTTAACCTGGATCTCTACCCGTGATGAAGTAATGTTACAAGGAAGAAAAGTAATGTCTGGTGGAAGGCATATTTTGTATCAATTCTACTTCACGAAGAAACAAAATTGACCGGATTAAAAATCTTAAGTATACCATTAACGACTGCTGGTTACCGGATTAATAATCTAAGGTATACCATTAACTACATCGTGTTACCGGATTAAGGATCTAATGTATACCATTAACTACATCGGGTTACCGGATTAAGGATCTAAAGTATACTATTAACGACACCGGGTAACCGGATTAAGATTCTAACGTATACCATCAATGAAAGCGGTGAAAAGTTTTTAATTTTTAGGGATATGTACTAAATATTTGCCTCCACATGAATGATATATCACGTGATGTTGTGTCTCAAGGACCTTAGCAACACAGCACACCCCTCCCTCTTTGCGAACTTTCTCGAGAACATGCAACAGAGGAGCTCGTTCATTTAGTTCAAAGCCATTTCCTTGATCGAATGACAATGACGCATGATGCGAGGAATTAACAATTCATATGCATACAACTCGGGTGACAAATGACAATACGCAGGCTTCTTGCTAACAAGAAATGTGTATCATTATATGGATGAATTTCAGCTCCAATTAATTCCAGAAAGAATATGATATAATTGGCATTTTAACTTGAAATTTCAATGGATGGTATTGAGAAAATAAGAGGTTTTTCAAATTCCCTAGATTGGACTCAAGCTTCAGGGCATTATAAAGAATGCATGACTTCTGTTGTGAAGATATCACATAGAACCTCTCTTACTTGGTCAAATATGCGGTCAAATAAGCAAGTGTTCATGATTGGTAAATGAGAATTGATTACGTTTTGTCAACTTTGTGGAATACAAAGATGATAACGTTATAATGGTATTTTTCAATATGCACAACTATCTCTAAATTATAGATAAATATTTCATAACAAATCGATTCAACATAAATATTTACAACTGACGAATCTGCTCTAAAACTTTATTTTTGTAACGATGATTTTCTCTCTGTCCGTATAACTTATTGATCGCCAAATACCCATCTTAAAGGACCATTCTCTCTCATGACAAGATACTCTATGTCAGTGCTTCTCAAACTTTTTAATATGGTGGACCGGCAGGAATTTTTTCCATTCCTCCAGGGACCGGTACTCTATTTTACCTGCACTGACGTGGTAGCGAAATGTAATTTATTTCATTTTATTATTTCATTTTATACGAATATTGTCGAAAATTGACATATTCTATTTGGTTAGTAGTAATGGTTGCAAATGGAGAACTATAATGATATTTTCTGATCTTTCCTGAAAACTTATGCGGACGGGCGGCGGATGACTCACGGACCGGCACCGGTCCGCGGACCACCACTTTGAGAAGCACTACTTTGTGTCACCATTTAACCACTAAAATGTAAAGAAATCATAACAATTTAGAGGGGGAAAAAATGTGCGCTGCTCTTCAAAACTTTTCATTGTGGATGAGCAATAAGTTCACCATTCATCATCTGGAAGCTATTTATAGAGCCTAGAGCAATAAACATGATTATTTACTGCATTTTATTCAATTTTATACTTCTTCTTCTTCTTCGTTCTCAATTTGAGTTCTGCGTGCCGACGAGTTTTGCGCCAATTGGCCCGTGGTCTCCGACTTCAGCCTGCTGTTTTTTCTGGATGTGCTTCCATAGCCTTTGGTCAGCCAAGACCATCTGCAAAGGCAGCAGTTGATTTCGGCAAGTGATGCAGCGTTCACAGGCCACGGCTATAAGGGTTCCACGCATTACCCAGCCGCCTTTTATTACCCTAACTAGTGTTAGGTACCCACTCGAAGCTGGGTGGACTCGGGGACGCCCTAGGCCCTGGGAACAAATCCTTGGCTTCCCATGGTTCGAACCCGTGACCATCGGTACGCCAGTCGAGCGCGCTGCCATCGTATTCAATTTTATACACGTGGTCTTTAAAAAATATTGTTAAAATAATTGGAAATAAAATAAACATATTCGAAACTTTTATTATTTCCTTTTGTGGATGTGACTGTCTAGTTGGTAGGTTGGGATATATTTTTGCTCAAATCTCAAACACTTACGTTGACAGTTCTCACGGCTAAAACTTTTGTGGCTACCAGCGTCCTATTCGACATAGGGCTTGTTGGTAGCGGAGTTGAGATCATGTGTTTAATATGGAAAGAAATTTTTACCTAATGGACGTTCAATTTAGTTTTTATAAACACACATTTGTTGGAAAGCAAAATAACATTAGGGCTTTTCTTTTAATTAATCTAAAGATTTGTTTTACAATAAAAGTTATTGTCTTTCCAGTCTTTGCGTAAACTATTTTAAATATTTATTTTAAAAAAATCTATTATATTACTTGTTATCGGTATCGGGTTCAGTATAAAACAGATTACTGCATTAAAAAATAAATTAAAAAACATGCGTGAAAAAATAAGTAATGCAGGATTTCTTGATCGGAAACTCATAAACACACATTAAAGAGATGCATTTGACCTCGGTTGTGTTCCCGGCACTTCTTAGAGCCAAAATGTGAAGAAGAGTTCAGTGGTCTAACCTTGACACAAATCTGAGACGTGACGTCTCCCGTTGATACCAAGACGCGTGGCCCTGAATGTTCGGAGGTTTAGCCTAAATGAGTCACTTACAAAACTGATGGAAATAATTTCCGTGTACGTCATTGCTGGTTTCCAAAAATAAAACAATTTCCTGAATTACATTTCTGTTTCTCCTTCGGTTCGTAAAGGCCCAACAACCACTTGGTTATTTTTTATTGGTGAATTGTTTTAAATCACATAGAACTGTGCTCCAAATGACATGCATTATAAATATAAATCAAATAAAGTATTTCAGCACTTGTCATGTGTGTTTACCATACGTAACTTGGTCAAAACTGCAAATATGGCATTATCTCCAAAAACACCTCAAAGGATGTGCAATAGTTCCAAGTATTTATGCAAGTCTAGTTTTATAAATACACTCAGCACACAGCAATTCACGTTTTAAAAAAAAGAGTTCAGATTCTTGCCCTTTCACAAAAATACTATTTTATGCTAACTATTGTAACAAACAACGGTTAACATCGGTTTAAATGACAAATGCAGATGAAATAAATTCAACTGAGATCGCACTTTCGTTTTTCCTTTTGTTTTTTCATACGTCAAAAGAAACTAAAACCGACATTTAAAAAATCAATACCATTTTCTTAACTAACATCTTCTGAGGTGCCAACCCTGAAAGGAGACGTGGGGAGGAGACGGTGGGTGGCATCAGTTGGAAGACCTAACAAAGGAGACAGCTCAAGGCGGCGATCGTGAGACATCGATGTTGCTGGTCTTCGTGTCGGGGTCAAACACAGGGCTGAAAACACGCCAGGCTTCACTCCCTTTGAATGAGCAAATAACTTGCTATCTCTTTATAAATTGTTTTAAAAGAACAACAGACAAAGGAGTATGCCGATCTGCTCTATTTGCTCTCAAAGAGTTGACACACTGTCGCTCTTAAAACCTTACAGAACTTTGTTCAGTTGGGGCAAAAACATTTCACTTGTATTAAGTAATGCTTCAGAAGAATTCTCTTGGGAGTTATTCATCCCCTTTTCCGTATGGATAATGATTTCAACACTATGAACTTCTTTGATGTAGCGTCATAGAGTTACGCGACTGAGAGCTTCAGGGGACACGTTTTTTTAAATCCCTTATATTAACTTCGAAATCTTGTCTGTCGTCATCTCTTACTTCGTACGTCGGTCGGGCGGAAAAAGAAAAGTAAAAATATGACCCACTTCCCGTGATCTGATCGAGCTGAAATTTGGCACATGTACCCGTCTCACCTAACAATGCATCGTATCAAAATTTTAGATCGATCGAACGTACCGTAATTAAATTAATGCATTTTTAGTTTATCTCTATACGAGGTATGTAATTAAATTTCACGGTTTGTTATTGGTTTTTTTATCACGTGAGAGCTCAGTTCGCGCGTTGACGCGACCCATCGAAGTACAGGCAGTGCTTTTGTTTACATTTTACGTGTCACGCTGAGCTCGGTCGAGCGATCGGTGACCAGAATTTTCACCTCTCCCACCCCCCCGGTTATACAGCAGGAGTTAAGGCAGATACAGTCTGTAAATGTTTATCGCATTTGAAGATGATCAATACTTTTAATTATGACTGATATATAAGGGATTTATAGTCAAAAACTTTGTTTTTACGGGTTTGTTTTTTTAAAAATATTGTAGTTTCTGGCTACTAGTGAATTCGTGATCGTACCATGAGTATAGTTACATATATGGGAAATGTGTTGCAACAAATGCACAACGTTGGGTAATTATTCAAGATATACATAAATCAGGTAATGGTGGAGAAGTATTACTATAGTTTTATATTGTTTACGATAATAATTATTATACATTATATTCTTAGCTTCATGTCATTTATAACTTTTATTTCAGAGTTCTAACTAACTTTAAAAAAAAAGAAGAAAAAGAAACCAACATAATCACTTGTACGATTTTAATTGCAACACATGCTTTCTTCCCTGGATTCCACTGGTTGCATAAAAATGAATAATTCAATATTTCGATATAGAAAAACCGAATATTTTATTAAATTTAAGGTTGACTCAGAAGAGTAACTAGGTTTTCCGCGCTCTTGGCTAATTCATTTTTGATGCCCTTGAGAAATAGAGAAAATACTAAATTATACAGAATAAATTTAATATTGAAGGGATAGCCCTCTGCGCCCTTGGCAACTGCTCCGATGCCAAGTCGTTGTTACGCCTCTGGATTGACATCTTTTCTTTAATCTAACGAGGATTAAGAAATTCAATTAGGGAATTAAAAAAATCCCCGTGTCCTTTTAACGATCAAACGAGTTCCTGGCCGAAACAACAGCTGTACGGATTCCGAAACTGATAATGTCCACTCGATCGAACCGCCCTTCGCCAACTGACTGGACACATCTCTTAACTAAGTGTCTGATTCATGGTTTCCATAACATATGACGAAATCGCCCTCCTCTCGAAAATGTTGAGTCTGTATAGAGAACTCTACAACCGGCAGCATCAAAAATTGCTTTTGGAGTTTGAGTCAAATATTATTTTATGGGGTAAATATTCCGTTAGTAAAATATTTTTTACATGACTTTCAGCTCAAACGCAAGCCCCTCCTCCCCGCTATAACATTGGATGCCTCTCAAACATGTATAACAAGATACGACCCGCGGCGTAGTATACGCCGCAGACTTGCTCATTTATAGTGCAAGAAAAGGGGGGGGGTTGAACGGACACAAACAGCAGCACGCGCGAATAGTGAACGCTTGGGAGATGAACGACCCAAGCAAGACCCCCCCCCCTCTTGAACCACCCTCGCTTGCCAACCATAAACTGTAATTGGTCTACCATAGCTAGGGTCTTTTGTCATGCTTATTTGCACACGTCTTGTGCTTGTCATAATTTCTGGTGAATTATATATGTTACAGGCAAAGTGTGAAATTCAGGCATTCTATAGAATGCCTAGGCAATGTATAGAATGCCTGATGGTTTCAGGCAAAGTATGAAATGATTGCTATTTCAAACATTGTCGTCCAAGCACACTCTCCCTGGAAAAGGAAATTGAAACCAGAATCGGCAAGGCTGCATCACTAATGGCTAGGCTGAATCAAAGAGTGTGGAACAATGCACAGCTTACTGATAGGACGAAAATCACTGTGTACCAGGCCTGCGTGCTCAGCACACTCCTCTATGGCAGCGAGAGCTGGACGACCTATGCCAAACAAACAAAGCAACAGCTTCCACTTACGATGCTTGCGCAGGATTCTGCACATCAAGTGGCAGGATAAGATCACGAATGTCGAGGTACTCAGAAGGAGTCATATGCTGAACATGCACTCAATCCTGAGTGAGAGGCGCCTGCGGTGGTTGGGACATGTCCGCAGGATGAGCCCGGAGCGCATTCCAAGAGCCTTGCTTTACGGCGAGCTGGCAACTGGTATGCGGAAGAGAGGACGCCCCTGCTTGCGCTTCAAGGATGTCTGCAGGAAAGACATGACTCTGGCGCAGATCGACCATAAAACGTGGGAGACCATTGCTGTGGAGCGCACCTCCTTGCGGGCAAAAGTGCGCGAGGGCATTCATGTCGCGGAAGCTTCCCTTACAGCCAGGAGCGAGGAGAAAAGGGCCAGGAGAAAGGGGAAGGGGGGTAGAGGAGCAGGAGGAAACGCCATCATCCCATGAGGATGGACGGATGCCATACATACATACATACATACGTTCGGTAAAGTACGTATTTAGCCTACCCCTGCCATTTTTCCACACACTGATGTTGGCGGTGGCGGTTTGGTCATTGTTTGATGATGGCGATCGAAGCCTGTGAGTGTTGAAAGCTATTGTAAGACGGCGTTTAGCGGTACGAGGTTCCACTACCAAATCAAATACAATATTGCCAAATTTCTTCTCACGACGTCAGTGTATATCATCCGGCTGAGATTCCACAGACGTTCTCCCATAACGTTTCCTCTTGGATTGCTGTGTGACCATGTCGGAAAAGAATTTAGTTCTAGGACAGAAATCACGTCATGTTATCATACAACGACGGTTCAACGATGAGTAATCAAAAGTAAGAGCAAAAGCTGCTAAAAACAAAACCAAAACTGTTACCAAAAATTAGTGGACGATGTGAAAATGGCTAAGACCACCATTAAGCAAGAACCACGGGACTATTGGCTGGTGAAGCATTATGATGTCATGATGGTGGAGAATAAGAGTAAGTTGATCTACCCTGTTAAAGAAGACGTGAGTGCCATTCTGTTTTACGTCGCGGACTCCGAAATATTTGACGTATTTCATAAGGTCCATTCGGCCATAGGTTATGGAGGACGGGACAGAATGTTGAAAGAACTTTTACCCAAATACAAGAGCGCTACCCGTCATGATATTGAACTGTGTATTAACCTTAGTGAACCTTGCCAGAAAAAACAAAAACGCGTCAAAAAAGGCATTGTGGTCAAGCCAATGGATTTTTCTGAATTCAACTCTCGTTGTCAGGTCGATCTCATCGACTTTCAATCCCATGCTGATGGAGAATACAAGTTTATAATGATGTATCAAGGTCATCTCACCAAGTTCGTGGTTCTCAGGGCCCTGAAGACAAAGAGGGCACACGAAGTAGCATACCAGCTCGTAGACATATTTACATTGCTTGGTGCTACAATGATTCTAGAGTCCGATAAAGGCAGGGAATTTGCAAACAATGTGGTAAGCATCCTAAAGGAATACTGGGCCACCTTGAATATCGTTCATGGTTAGCCGCGCCACGTACAAAGCCATGGGAGCGTCGAAAGAGCTAACCATGACTTCAAAAATATGCTGTGTGCTTGGATGCAAGATGAAATAACTGGCCACCGGAGTGAGGGGTTACAGTTCGTTGAACTCAAGAAGAACAGAGCTTTTCATTTTCGGAATTAAAGATAACCATACAAAGCTCTCTTTGGCTGCAGAGCTAAAGTAGGCCTCACAACATCGTCCCTACCTGACGATGTTTTACAAGATGTTGAATCAGAGGAAGACCTCGAAAAAATAATACAGAGCGTACATTATGTGCTTTATTTTGTATTACTTCCACTTTAAAATACGTAATTATCAACAATGTCTTTTGTTTTGCTCTTTTTACACTTAGCCTAAACCAAATCCGGCATTCTATAGAATGCCCAGGCAAAGTATGCAAAAGTTGTACAAATTTCATACTTTGCCTGAAACCATCAGGCATTCTATACATTGCTTAGGCATTCTATTAGGCCTGATTTCACACATTGCATATATAGATTATAACCTCTAAGTCTCTCACGGCACTCTATCGCAGACAGCTTTGTTTTTTAAAAAAATTCCATCTTTTTTTTTATATCATACCAGTTTAATTCTTTCTTCTCATGACAAAATAAACTTCAACAGCATCAGAATGTTTAGAAAAAAATCGAATGTGCTTTAAGGGCGATAGGACGGCGCAGTTTTCATATTTTCTTGAAATTTGATGGGGGCGAAATAAAATCTGTCACAGGATACGCAACTGAATGTCAATAACACAATAAATTATTGAATGGAGAATTTAAAATCAGTACGCAAAGGTCAATGAATATCTACATTTACCATCAGATACGAATAAGAAATACAAACCCTCCAACAAGACACACATATTATTAAAACCCTTACTTGGCATTTCGATTTATCCAGGTGAAATTAGTCGGGTCGGGAAATTTATAAATAAAGAAAAAAATCAACAAAGAAAAAAAAAGATCTCTCTCATCTGAAAGCAAAAAACGGGAATAAAAGGCTTTGTCAACATATAGCCTGGGGCTATTATGAGGGGGGAAAAGTGATTTTTGGCGGCGATGGAAAGAGAGTTACAAACTAAACAAGTCCCAACGCACCGAACCCTCTTCTCTTTCTCTTATTCCTCATATTCTCTTCTTATCCATGGCTAACAAGCTTGACATTGACATGGGTGGGGGTGGGGATGGAGGGCTAACAACTCCGGATATTGACAAGGTAGAAATAGAAATGGTGCCAATTTGCCGGCTTCTGCCGTCATCTGCTTGGAGTTTAAATGGCCAGACGTGAGGTGATAATTGTGAGGTTGTGGTACGGAGGAGGACGAGTATTTACAGGCTCAATCACATTTAAAAAAAAAGTAAAAACCAAAAATTGTTGGGGTTTTGCGGGCACTGAATTGAAAGACCATCGCGCGCTGGACACGATGCTTAGAAGCTGGTGTCAGAAGAGCGGCGAAGACACGACAAAGCCTGGGATTAGAAGGGTAATTATGATCAAAGGGTGACGTCAAGGATGCGAATGTCAAAACAGCACCTGGAAACGTGGGATGGTTTCTCTTGAAGAATCAAGATGGTAAATATGTGTGTGTGTGGGGGTCGGGTGGGTGGGGGTGGGGGGTGGTGTCAAGTTGAAGGCTTGAGATGGTGGTAGGAGGGTATTTGTAGTCTCTATTGTGGGTTGGACGGTAGGCTGTTGACGTGCGCGCGCGCGTGTGTGTGTGTGTGGTGGGGGGGAGGTACTGGAATCGTCATGATAAAATAATTAGCGATATCGGACATTTCAATCACCAGCGCGGCAACCTGGAAACAATCAAGTCTTTGAAACTAAAAGATATCAATTTAATTTCTATTTGATGAAAATCTATACAATAATTTCTCCTAAACGACCATGTGCAAATGAGCATGACGAATGACCTGCGCTGTGATTAAAAAATCACATTTGGGAAGCGTGGTGGGATGAAAAGAAAAAAAAGGGGAGGCAACAACTTTTCTTGCGCTAAGTTGCGTTGTTCCTTTACAGAATAACAAGTGATTCGTAGTGTAGTGGTCATCACGTACGCCTTGCACGCGGAAAGTCCTGGTTTCACGACCCAGCGGGACCAATTTTTAAAAATTTTAAATGTTTTTTTTCTGCCCCTTCTTTTCCCCATTTCTTAACAACAACTGCTATGCACATGTCTCCCCCTTTACTCGCTTTTTTCCCATTACTTCGTGCTGCTGTTAGTGTCCGTACTCTCAACCCTCCCCCCCCCGTTCTTTGCACTATCTATGATGAGCAAGTCTGTGGCTTATGCTACGCCGCGGGTCGTATCTTGTTTCCTATAATTACCTGGATAAAATTTACAATTGCTATATTTTGCAAACTGTTGAAATGATTACTAACGCGTACACGACCAATACTTTGGCGGCTGAAAATGCTAGAATGTCCTATATGGTATTGATATCTGGAAAAAAAAACAACTAAATAAAATTAAGCGCATTACTTTAAAAAAATATAATAATCCGAAAAGTCATAGCCACTCCCGTCGATGTAAGCACGATGTAGTCAACCCATGAACGCTACCCCTCCCCATCACACCATACATCTGTTACATCATCAAATATTGGCGTTCACATCAGGAAAAACCTTGATTATATTCCAGACATTACGGTTGGTTTTTATCTTTCTGAATGCTTTCAATAGTTTTATTAGTGCTACGTCAATTCTACGGCAACGCTCTAACCAGTCATATAATGATTGAAACTTGTAGGGATAAGGCTAACCAGGGAATGGAGAGGCAAGCAAATCCTGTTCGATGGAAACAAGCTAGTACGTGAAATTAGAGGAGTTTAGCCTTTAGTGATAAAACATCCTGTTCAATAGGACACACGTTTGAATTAGGCATTGAGTGATTGTACCCTTTAGTGATAGAACATCCTGTTTAGTTGAAAACATTCTGGTACTAGGCATGGAATGATTGTAAACTTTAGTGATAAAACATCCTTGTCAATGAGAAACATGCTGGTACCTTCCACGTTCTGTAAACTTTCCAAGGATAAATCATGAGTTATTCAAGATGTTTTAGAGCTGCTCTGCATTTCAGCGACGCAGTGGATTGATGGTGCACTCCTGGAACCCATCGAATGGCCTGTGTGTCAACTAGGATTGTTATTTATTTTCTTTTTTTTATACTTTCTTTTGTAAACCGATTATCGGTTATGTAAATCCGATTTTAAACCGATTATCGTTTTACCGCTGACTTCATAAAAATTAGGGGCGTACCGGATTTCGGACCCAGACTCCGGCAAATCCGGAATCTGGCAGTTTTGACAAATCCGAGTCTGGCTGAAATTTACGTCATAAATCCGGCCAAATCCGGCTGGCCGGTTTTTAGATAAAATATATATAAAATAATAGCCCCGGCTCCAGGCAAATCCGGAATCCGAGAAATTTTTTACAAATCCGTCTCCAGCTTCGGCTCTGGCCGGATTTAACTTAATAAATCCGGCCGAATTAAATTCGATTATCGGTTTTGGAAATTTAAAACCGATTTTCGCTTTCAAAACCGATAATCGCATTTCCGAATATCGTTTAACAAACCCTAGTGTCAACATATCTGGGTTTGTATTATGATGGGACACGGGGAAAAGCACTGTGTCCGTTGCTCCTAAAGACAAAGAAATGGTGAGATTGCACAGGTCACGTTTGTCCGTAATGTCGCAAGCTATAACTTCAGACACACCCCGTCAATAGTTGGTTGCATTTCAGTTTGCGGTGAATTGAGATTTCGGAAATGAAACAAACGCTGCAGACAAGATGCTATCGATTGGTTGCATGTTGAAAAATACAGAATTGATTTTGTACTACTATTTTTTAAAGGTTAAATAAATATAGGTTTATTGGAGTGGTTTCCCCCTCTGATTTCAGAGTAAATACGAGCGAACGTTGACATGACACCAAGCTTCCGTTGGACGACAGGAGTACGAGATGCTCACACATTTTTGTGACGTCCAAACACTAGACGGCTTCTCCTCTCCAATGGCCGGAAGGAAGGTTAGAGCCCAGTGGTTTATTTTGTTTCATTAGTTTGTGATCCATGAGGTTTGTGTCAGTTGGACAATTTTTTTTTAAAGATTAAAACATGTGTCATACCGATAATACAAATATTTAGTAAGGTTATGATGAAAGTAAAATGTGTTTTTGTTTTGTCATCCGAATCATATTACAAAGAAAGCTTTACGCTGCCCCCCCACCCGCCCTGATGGTAGGTAATGTACTCTGAGCAAAAGTAAAATATAAAGTTGTTTACATATTTGAAACTTCTGTATGTTATATTTTATGTAAATATTGTTTCGTCAAACCAACTGGCAAAATGATGTCAGTTAATACAGTGCTTCTCAAAGTGGGTGGTCCGCGGACCGATGCCGGTCCGTGGGCCAATCAGCCGCCGGTCCGCAGAAGTTATAAAGAAAGGACAAAAACATCTAATTATAGTCTTCCATTAGCAACCGTTAATATTAAACCCAAAAGAGTGTATCAATTTTTGGCAATAATCACGTAAAATGAAACACATAGCATAAAATAAATTACATTTCGCTACCACATCAGTATAGGGAAAATAGTGCACCGGTCCCTGGAGCTATGGAAAAATTCCTGCCGGTCCGACCTACTACAAAGCTTGAGAAGCACTGACTTAATATTTTCTTTCCTACTATTGACCTTTAAAAGAATAATAATTTTTATATTTTGGGTTGGCTGGGGGTGTGGGTGTGGGGGGGGGGAGGGGCTATGAAGTCATAGTTCAAGTGTGTCTTCAGCTCGGAAACGCTGATCTCCAACCATAACATGTTGCACTTTCAAGTCTGTACTACCTAGTTGAATGGTCGCCTAAGTCAACTATTGGACAATAATAATTACTGTACAATTTCATTTTCTTTACAGCTACACTCAATGAAGTAATTAATTCTAATATACCAAACAAATATTATTTATAGTATACACGAAACAATGTAATAAATATTTGAGAGGGGAAAAAAGTTAAACTGAAGAACTTCTTGAAAAAAACTAACAAAAACAACTTTGTTCATTGTGTCGCTTAATTTGTTTCCATGTTGTGCATTTGGCTCTGTGTGCAACGTCACTTGATTTGCCACTCGACAGCGATCACAGGATACCGCGGTGAAAGTAATAACACAAACTAAAAAAATAATTTAAACAAAAAACGGAATGGGACGAGTGTCAAGTCTACTTATCAGCCCATAATAGTTTTTATTGTGTTAAACCTATTATGGTAATTAATCTTGATGACTATGGCATGTGTCAGCTCTATGTAGAAGCTAATTAAGCTTTATGAACAACAAAAGAAGTCGAATATTCACCTTTATGTCAAATAAACATTATTGTTTCCGTAAGTAAAAGAGACATCGCAATTACTCAATTGGAAATATATTATTTTTTAGTTAATTTTAGAATTTAAAAGAATCAGAGAGTCAGTGATAATAGCTTTTATTTATTCTGAGTATTCAGCGAGCAAGTGCAAACAAGATATGTCTTATGACGTGGGAAACGTTTGCAAACGCAGGAATAAGGTTGAATGCCAAGAGATTAACCCCATTGGTTGCAACCGCTGTTTAAATCGCAAATGATGACAGTTGCTCGACAACCTTGACATTTAGGAAAAGTGCGCTCACGTGCAGGGTAATGACAACATAGGTGGGCAACAATTACGGGGTATTCCAAATGAAAAAACTAAAATTAAAAGTTCGATCAAATCGTTTTATGACCTCCTACACGTGATGATATGCTAAAAATTTCACATGAGCATTTCATGAAATTTGATATTTACGCTATGACAGCGTAAATCGAGGGTTTGTGAATAGTACCTAAATTTTTCAAACACTAAGGCACATGAAGAGTTTAAAGACAGTGGTGTCATTTTCTATAAACGTCATTAAAATACATGTAAGCTGTTTCTTCTATAAATATGCTTACCAAGCAGAGCTTCCCATCGCCAATCACAAGAAAACGGCATAAGAGTTAAGAACATTATGGGAACTCCCAGGGCATAGTTCATAGATACCATGGTTACTGGGCGGTTATAATTTTTTTTCTTTTAAAAAGCACTGCCCCCCCTGCCACCCTTGTAAAATTACCGATGATTCCTGAATCATGTGACAAGTAAAGCAAGAGAACACTTCCGTTTTCAAAATCTCTTGATTAAGAGAAATAAATGCCGATTAAAGTATTTGGAAATTAGGCGCGGACCACATAGCATTCTTTTACCACACAACGGTTGCGTTTGTTCAGCACAATTTTTGTGTTACATATAAAAATAGGCCCACGAGAATGTACCAATATAAAAGAATATAAATATAAGTATTGAACAAGTGATGAGAAGGTGAAAAAATACGGGAAAACGTGAGAAAATAGTAATAATAAAGAAGAAAATGGTAAAAATAGCATACAGTAATGTAACTGATAAATTATTTAAAATAATATTGATAATAATAATATTAATAATAATGGTAATAATAATACAAAAATTTATATAATAATAACGTATCATGAGCAAACAAACCAACAAACTGATCATGCAAATATATGTCCTAATCGAATATTTTAAACAATCTGGATACACATCTTAGCGTAGATCTGAAAAATAATTAAGATTAAAATTGATTACTTTATTTTTTTCCCCAAGATACTAAAATTAATTGTTGAAATCATTCCCAATACTGGCTATAGATTGAGTAAAAGAATATGAAGATTAAAAAAAAATCGAAATTAAACAGAAAAATACACAAATTCAATTTCCACAACTATGACATAAAAAGAAACACACGTTTGAAACTTATGCACCAACAAGAACATAAAAAAACAACAAAAAAAACAAACAACCAAAATAGTTTAAAAATTAACTGAACATTTAAACGAAAGAACTAGGAAGTATTTGATTTCCACAGAAAAGAAAAGCTTTGAACGTACATCACAAACACGCAGGATTCTAGTTTTCTTTTTGAAAAGGTTAATCTTAGTATTAAAATGTCATAATTCCCTTTCGTCCTCTTTGAATAGTAAACCCCCGGTTGGTGTACGTAAGTCAGATTACAAGGTAGGGTATAATTGGAGGATTATAGGGATTGGGAAATTGCGTGCATATTCTTAGAGCAGTTAAAAAATATGTTCAACAAAGGTAGTTACTTAATTGGAAAAGTGTTGTTCGGTTTTGTTGTGTAGAGAGATGTATACTCTCATAATGGAGATGATACTTGGGAAAGTGTACTTGGTGTTGCAACATAGAAGTGTATACATAAGATGTACACAGATGAATATACTCATGTGGCATCCGTAAAAAAGTATAATTATTTGCTGAAAGTGATACATTTTTGAAGTATTCTTGAGTTTTATACAGTGCTTGGAGAGCTAGTTACACATTGGAATTTCTCGGGAATATGTATATTTGGTATAGGTATACCTTCAATACTTCTAATTCGCACTTACAGAAGTATACTTATGGAGACATAAATAGTTTCTGTAAGTAAAGACAAACGTTTCAGTGGTTTGGTTTTTAGCATTACAGTTTTGTTTTCATTTTAAAATACGTCATCGCGTTTATCAACGATACAATTCTAAAAGGACTATTTTTTACACGCCTGGTGTAAAAAAAAAGAAACAAGATTTAACTAGAAAATTGAAATTTACAAGAAAATTCCCTACCTAAAAGTCTAACATCTGACAATTAAAAGAAGAACTAATAAATAGAAACTCCAAAGTCAAGTTCATTTTCAAAGAAATACGAATGATTCAGCCTCTTTTAACATAAGAAGCAAGTTAAAAATAAGGATTGTTAATGCTATGGTGAAACCTGTGCTGCTATATGGAGCCGAGACGTGGAAAACAACGGCCGTAAACCTGACCAGAATCCAGTCATTTATCAACAATTGTCTAAGAAGGATTCTCAGAATCCACTGGCCTGACAAAATCAGCAACCGAAAACTGTGGCAGCGGACAAATCAGAAGACAATTGAGGAAGAGGTGAATTTGTTATACACTAAGGAAACCTGCTTGCAATACAATAAGGCAAGCCCTGAAATGGATCCCCCAGGGTAAGCGAAAGAGAGGCCGTCCAAGAAAAACTTGGCGCCGAGAATTGGATGCAGACATTAAGAAAATTGGCCATGACTAGAAGACCCTCGAGAGGCTGGTCCAGGATAGGGATGCCTGGACGTCTCGTAGGTGGGCTATGCCCCTTAGAGGAATCGCAGGCGCCGACGATGATCGGTGGATGCCGCTCATGGACGAGAAGGCTCAACATTCTCTTTTATTTTCGTGCCGTATATTTAGCGCCACCGACCCGAACACCGAGTTCCTAAGACGGCGTCACTACTCAGACGTCACAGGGGTCTTAACCCCCTTCCATTAACTCTAGCACCTCGTTTAAGCGGTTGATACAAAGTATGACATCGTGTGACAACCTGTGACAGCAACGCCTCGCGGGCGTTTGCTCGGCGGCTAAGACGTGTTTGCGTTACAGCTCAGTCAGCAATCAAAGTCTTCCTCTGGTCAGGACCACAACAATCTGGACGTTTGTTGGGCAATACGCCCGACGTTTAAGAAAGGAGAAAAACAAAAACTCCCGAAGGCCACCAAGGTTAAAATGGCTTTCGCAATCTTTCTATTTCTCCCTGCCCCCACCCACACACTCTCTTGCCATTATGCTAATTTTCTCCCCTCTTCTTTCCACATTTTTATACGCCCGCGTGAATGTAATACTATAAAGAATTGTAAGAGTAATATATCATATAGAATAGGACTGCGATAAAGCTTTTAAATAAAATACAAAATACACAAACAAATTGTGTAAACAAAACAATAAATTTAAACTTTAATATTAAACTAATACGACAGTAAACGTTTCGGCTAATGCCTTCACCGGTACATTTAACATACAATACTTACATAAGTATTAAAATGATATTTAAATTATTAAGATATAATATATCAAGAAAAATAGCTACATAAGAAAAGCGAAAGGAAAAACAACAAACAAACAATGACACAGGATAAAAGAAAAAGGAGGAAGTATCAAAAGTTACAGTGAAAACCATAACAGGAAAAAAATATTCTACAGAATTGTAAGATAATAATTGAATTAGTGTTGCGATGGTAGAAAACCTGGACATAATAATTATAATATAGAAGATAATTGTAAAAAAAAGCATAAAGAAATGTTAGTAATAACGAAATAATAATAATAATAATAATAATAATAATAATAATGTCTCACAAGAAAATAAAAACAACAAATGATTACACAAATTCTCATACAACTTGGCAGTATTGACTCCAAACTATTACACTAGCCAGGGTGAAAAAAACTAGGTCACATCACAGAATTCTTTATTGTTTTAACCTTATCGTACTAACCCTCGCCAACAGTGTCTCGACAAATGTCGCCGCCCACAACAGCGACTCACAAAAAGACCGACATTATGCGCCGAGTTCACCAATCCCCCCCCACCTCGCCTCCACCCCCTCCTTGCAAATGACGGAGTCGTACTCGAGACTGGAGCTCCACAAATTCGATTTAAAAAAATTGGTTTCTGTTCGGTGTGAAGATGTGGATAATTTGATATGCGCTTTGGTTATAAACCAGCACGTTGGTGGCACAGTGGTGGAGCAGAGTTTCACTTAACATAAAACATCTTGAGTTATCAATCAAATAAACAGATCGATTCTCTTGCGGAGCACAGCTTTAGTTATCAAGCAGCCGAAGGTTTTCATGGATGGAAGCACAGCTTTAATTACCAACCAGCAGAAGGTTGCCATGGGAGCACAGCTTTAGTTATCAACCAGCAGAAGGTTGCCATGGGAGCACAGACTTTAATTGTATAGCTTTCAAATTTCTGGTGATCAAAGTCTAAAAATGTTAAATAAAAAATTTCAATACATATTTGTTAAATTTATCGGAATGAACGATTTATGTAAGAGCAGATAGTTGTGAGAATGCGTTGAAAACTTGCAACACGGAAAAAAGAGCACCGACAAACGGTTATTTTAAAATCAATATACATAATTCCCGTTGTCTGTATGTATGGATGTAATTATAATGCTGTTATGTGGCGCTGCGAAATTTGTAATGCTCTTAGGTGGCGCTGCGATCGATTTTGTTTTATAGTGCTGTACCAAGAATAGCACTTTTCGAACGTTCTGTATAAAATTGTTCAATATGACAATAAATGAATCAAATAAAATAAATAAAATAAATGAAAGTTCTGTATTACGTTATTTTTTAATCTGATGTGTATTTATTTTGAAAACTCCGTCATTTTTGACGGGTTATACACTAGTAAATGGAAAATAGTCAAACCAAATAGAAAACCAAATGTGTACATGAAGCAGTAAATGATGACCGGACCTGACAGTTAAAAGTTGTAGCGTAACAACAAAATCAGACCATATATTAATCTTGAAATAATTTGAATTTCCTTAAACTCAAGTTTGAGCGTTTAAAAATACCACATCTGGCAGTGTGCGCTCAATCAAGACAGGCCCTTTAAAGCAGTGCTTCTCAAAGTGGTGCCGGTCCGTGGGCCATCCGCCGCCGGTCCGCAGAAGTTATCAAGAAATGGCCGAAAAATCTAATTATAATCCTCCTTTTCCATCCATTTATACTAGCCATACAAAAAATGTCAATTTTTTCGGCAATAAGCACATAAAATGAAACAAGTAAAATGAAATAAATTGCAATTCGCTTACATGTCAGTACAAGGAAAATAGTTCACTGGTTCCTGGTGCAATAAAAAATTCCTACCGTTTAGCCATACTAAAAAGTTTGAGAAGCACAGCTTTAAAGAGCTCTGTCGCAGGTGAAATTCTAAGTCACGCTACTCTTGAGAGTCTCTTAGTTCTATGCAAACCTAAAATCGAACGTTAAGGCGAACAGTGCAAGGAGATGATGGATGGGCCAATAAAACTATGACATAAAACCATGTTCAATCAAGTTATAAACAATTTTGAGGCAGGGAACCCCAGAGTACAATAAACCCTGACGTAGCTGCGCCCAATTACACGGGGACAATAGGCGGATGTTGGGGAAAAAGTACAGCCAATGAACAATAGGCGAATGTGGGGACAACACACATGCCAGCGTCTTATAGATTTTATGGAAGGCTTTTTCTGAAAACACTCGGCGATCGAATTAACTTGTAAATGGATGTGTTGTTGAACAAATTAAATGATTGTTATTCCTTTAGGCAGTGACGACCCTAAAACTTCGGCTTCATTTACGGCGTTTACAAGTACAGTGGTACCTCGAGATACGAAATGAATCCATTCCGTGGTGGCTTTCGTATCTTGGAACTTTCGTATCTCGAACAAAGATTTACATGTAAAATACCTAATCCGTTCCAGCCACACAGAAACAACACTAAAAACTGGAAAAAATATCATGGTTAACTATAGAAAAACAAAGTAGGATTCTTCAATCCTTTAAAGTACACATTATAAAACAAGTAAACAAATAAATAAATAATAATAAAACGAAGAAAACAGAATAAAATAAAAAAAATAATAATATATATATACAAATGTGAACTTTAACCTTTAGAGTAAAGCAATTAATTATTAATTTATTTGAAGTCATGGCCATAAAAATACGCATTCCCTAAGATTTCAGGAAAATATTCACGAATTTATGACACCAACAGCAAACGAACTATTTAGTGAATAAAGCATGCATGACACGTACGAACACACGGCAATAGGGCTGAAATTGACCGATAGGAGAGCATAACTGTTGGTGGCACGATGAATGACGTCACGTTATTTCCAGTGTTGTCAGCTGTGCGTTTTTTTCGTATCTTGGATTTTTTTTCCATTTTTGGAACAAAAATAAATTTTCCAGTTGCCTTTCGTATCTTGGATTTTTCGTATCTTGAAGCATTCGTATCTAGAGCTAACACTCTATATATGTTTAACATTCGATTTCTTTTATTTGAGAAGTATTGGCATATTGCGATGTCTTAAAAAGAAAATAACTAAATAATGTAAAATGGATGAAGAGATAGAGATAACCTTAACAGCTTTATGTAAACTCCCCCTTCTAGGAAAAAATTTCCTTATGAAAAAGGGGATGGGGGAAATCAAATTATCACCGGACCAATAAAGAATCAGTTTCCAGCTAATCAGATACATTTTTGGAATCATCAACCACCTATTGAATTTGTTTGGTCAGCTGTTAAGTATGCCTGACCGGCATCTTAACATTTCCACAATAACAGTCAACATCGGCGTCAGGGGTACGACGAAGGCCGATTATTTTGTGTAAAGACTGCCATGAGACCCTAGAAATCCACTAACAGCCAACCCCGTATGCATGGCGGCATTTTAGTGCTACTAATGCCCCTCCCCCTCTTCCCCACTCCCGTGAGGGCAAATCTATTTTTTACGCCACTGCTGAAATAAGTCAAGTGTACCTCCCCGAGAAGCCTCTCCTGTAAAAGCGGACAGAGGAGGAGACAGAACTAGAGCGTGGGAATTTATAACTCATACATTTCAACCATAAATTTCGTAGTAGATATCTTTGAAAATATCTATTCATTCCAGGGACTTCGTGTGAAAGAAGGGATGACGAGGTTGGGGATGGCTGAAGAGCTTAACAAGAATTTTAAAATCTTATTTGTGTTAAGACCTGTTTAGAGGTTTCCAGAAATTCCATATGGGTTAAAACAGTGAAATACGGTAAACAACGAATGCAGAAAAATAGCTTTGAAGGGAAAAAAAACCCGCTTATGGACGGTTTCCATTAAAATAAAGGAATGAAAGAGAAGCATTGTGGAAATAACAACTATTGAAGGAGAGGCAATGAAAAGCAAGACTGAACACCATCAATCAATAGGCAGATCATTATCCCAACCCCCCCCCATCATACCCTTAGCCTCCTTTTCATTTTTCATAGCCCGTGTCGACATGCGCCGCTAACTACAGCCTCTACCGCTCGGCTGTCTCTCCTCTTGATCAGTCTGCAGTTTCCAATGGGGTTGTCCGTCGTTCAATCGTGAGTGTACCGTTGGCTTAATTATGCCGAGCTCTCGGATACAGCTCAAGTCGTTTTTATAAGGCCCGAGCCGTAATGACTTGTCATTAGCTGGAGATCGTACGCGACTGTCACTTTGACAGATGTACTGGGTACGAGCATCGTCACGAGGATAATTGATAGATTATGATTTTAAACATAATTAAATATTCTTCACTTCTCTAGCATTTTAGTGATGGCCGCGGTGGTCGAACGGCAGTGCGCTCGGCTGTTGAATCGTGACTCACGGGTTCCAAATCTCAGTGAAGGAACGGTCTTGTTCCCGTGGCTAAGGGTCATCCCTGAGTCCACCCAGTTTCAAATCGGTAACCGACATCTGTTGGGGAAAGTAAAGGTGGCTGGGCATTGTGCTAGCTACACAATCCCATTGTATGCCGTGGTTATAGAAACTTGTTAACGCTGCTTCACTTACCCCATAGTCCAGCATAGTCTGAAAAGGAGACTTTACTTTTTTAATACTCAATTTGTCCTCCAATCATTATGTTGTTCATGTAATAATGTTAATCTTTCCTCATTCTGTGCCAATGTCAGGATGTACTCACATAATTAAATCACACGGGCAAACAATAGTCATCGCCGGGTTTCGTTTCACCCATTATATCACTTACAGCACATCGTGATGTTATTATTGATCGCAGATTCACATATACCCGATCGTGATGGCCCCATAACGATTATTTTGTTTAATACGTAAACTTACTTTAAAATAAAATTCAGTTTATTGCTCGGTGCAATTAACACATGCCTCATGGAGTCTTTCTGTTAAAGTAAATCATTGATTCTTTACGGTCCCTACACACGCGAGCACGCAGTATGTGTTTCCCTTGCTGACGGCACGGTTCGCTGACATCAGCTTTTACAGTAGAACACCAACCTCGAGGTGCCTAATGTTCCGTCTCACAGCAGCCCCGACGCTAACAATGAATTCAATTCACGTTCACTAATTTACTTTAAACCAATCGTTACAACAACCTCCCCACCCCCACCCCCGCTAAACTCGTTTTCTTGAGTAACTTTAGCAACAGTTCCATATCAACCTACTTTTGTGGTTGCCTCCTTCCTTAAATTGCATTAGCCGAATTTCCAACTGACATGTGTCGACTTAATCTACTTTATGGGGCGTGTTCTCCGTTGAACCCTGAATACACACGCTAATGTTTGTAAGGTTGGGGTTAGGTGTGGAGATGGAGTCACTTTGTCACTAGCGATCCCCTTCACCCTCCCTCCCCCGCCCCCATGCTGTCCATCTCAGCTCAAGGGCTCAGACGTGGATGGACGGACGGACGGCGCTAAACGACTTCTTTCGCTTAATCACGATAATGAAGTCCTTGCCAAGCACGTGACTCTACTTTTTAGCCTCGACGACGGCCATTTTGCCACCCATACCGCCGCGCTCTAATCAAAGCTCGTTAGGTTGGGCAACACCCGGGCCACTCGCTGGTGATCGGGAAGTGTTCTGGCGGAGGACAAGGCTATCCTGTAATCAGTTGTCGTTAGAGAACCATGGTCAAGGGCATTGATAAAATTCTGAGAGGGGGTGGATAAAAAAAAAGAAGGGGGTGGGGTGGATGTAAGTCATTGCGCAATCAATATTACAGCCCAGACGCGAGCTTAGTAAATGTCTTAACCATGCAACCTCAGAGACATTTTCTTTGACGTTGGTCAAAAAGAAAACGTCCATGACACTAGGTTCAGTCTGAATGTCTATGGCGTTAATTGAATTGAAAATGTCTAGGGAGTATGTTGAGTTCAGAATGTCTATGACGTTAGTTAACTTTAAAGTTTCTGTGACGTTAGTTAACTAAAATGTGTGTGACGTTAGTTAACTAAAATTTGTGTGACGTTAGTTAACTTTAAATTATCCGTGACGTTAGTTAACTTTAAATTATCCGTGACGTTAGTTAACTTTAAAATATCCGTGACGTTAGTTAACTTTAAAATTTATATGACATTAGTTAACGTTAAAATGTCTGTGACGACAGTTAAAAAAGGTCTAAGATGTGTTGAGCTCAGAATGTCCTTTTTCGTTATTTAAGTATAAAATGTCCATGACGTTACTTAACTATCAAATGTAAATGACGTATGTCAGTCAGGTTTAAAATGCTGATGTCATTAGTGAAGTTTAACATGTCTTTGAAGGATGGCAAATTTGAAAGAAAGATATTATCTGCCCCTCTCACCATTTCTCATTGTAATCAGACGTTGTCACTAGCGATAGGTTTAGCGTGGCGAAATGATCACGTGATCAATTAAAACCAAACGAACCAAAATGTAAGTAAGCAGTTAACATGAACGCATCTGACAAAAATATTTTTTATAAACAGTATTAATAGCAAAATTAAAAAAAAACACCCTCCAAACTATTCTAAATAAGGTGATAGAAGCAAGCCGAATTAAAGGATTAACGCTCGATCTCAGTAAAACCGAATTAATGGTAATATCTGAGAAACCACAAACTCCAAGATGCTCTCTATGTAGTTAAGGCTAAACACCGAGCAAGTCGGCTATTTTCAATATCTATGTTATACAATAACACGAGGTGCAACTAAGAAATAAAGAGTTGAATTGCAACACCAGAAGACAGTTTCAACAAAATAAACATTGTCATGAAGAACAGGAATATCCAAATATATGTACCAAAATACGCATGCTGAAGGGAAAAGTTGTGTACGTTCTTCTTATTCGGTTTGAATGTTGGACAATGGACAAATTAAACAAAGGAAAGATTTGAAGCAATAACAATTTGGTTAATAACAAGGATGATGAGACTATCACGGACTGTAAAGAAAACAAATAACTGGGGTGCCAACAAGATCAATCATCAAAACTGTAAGGAAGAAAGGAATGACATTCTGAGGACGACACGTCTATAGGAAAAATGGAATAGAAAGACTTGCTCTATGGGGAAAGATATCTGGAAGGAGGGACCAAATAAAAAAACAAAACAAAAAACAACAACAACAAAAAAACAACAACAAAAAACAACAACAAAAAAACAAAAAAACAACAAAAAAAACAAAAAAACAACAACAACAGAGCACAACAAACATAGAGAGTTTGAACGAATGGGCAACAAAAAGGATATAAGTAATAAAGACATCATCGAAACTGCTAGCAACCCGAGAGAAATGGAGAGAAATGATCGCCGATGTCTGGTCCAGACAGGGCAACTAATGACAATGAAAGTCTTGGGAAAAAAATAATTAAATGCGGATGAAAATTGAATAATTGGCATGGATGTCATAGACACTGCACTGAGTTCTTCTTATGATACAGACGCTCCTTTTATACAGATTTTTAAATCCCTTATATTAACTTCACCGTCTTGTCTCTCTGTCTCTCTCTGTCTCTGTCTCTCTCTCTCTCCCTGTCTGTCGTGGTCCCGCCCCCCGCGGAAAAAAACATAAATAAACAAACAACCCGTAAAAGCAAAGTTTTTCGCTATAAATCACTTATATCTGTGACATAACTAAAAGTATTGATTATATTCAATATAATACGCCCCGCTCGACAGACCCCTGTGAGATCGAGGGCTGGAGTCAAACTCAAGTGACCCGTGGAGGTCAATTATAGCAGACGGCTATACATGCTATATAGAGATAAACTAAAAATTCATTAATGTTATTACATTCGATCAATCTGAAATTTTTATATAATGCATTGTTAGGTGACACAAGTCTATGTGCAAAATTTCAGCTCGATTGAATCATGGGAAGTGGGTCATTTTTGACTTTTGTTTTTCCGCGGGTGGGCGCGACCACGACACAAAGAGAGAAGGAGAGAGAGAGAGAGAGAGAGAGAGAGAGAGAGAGAGAGAGAGAGAGAGAGAGAGAGAGAGAGAGAGAGAGAGAGAGAGACAAGATGGTGAAGTTAATATAAGGGATTTAATTGAACAACCCGGTGAAAGCAAAGTTTTGACTATATATCCAATATACATGAGACAGAACTTAAAGTATTGATATGTTAAATATGATACGCAACGCGCGACAAACATTTACAGACTGAAACCGACTGAACACTGTCACAGATTCAGTCTGATTCCAGAAAAAAACACAGGGCCCTCTGTAACGTTAATATTTTGGACATAGCTATGCACACTATAACAGGAAAGATTTCTCTAATATCTATCATCATAGTTCTGTAAACAACTATTGGAAAAGTTTAAACCTTACTTTCCTGACGTACCTCGTACCGGGAAACCGTTTAAATGTCTGCCTGAAACTAATGCCCTTAAGTTCTATTAGTGTAGTTGTGCCATTAAATGAGATTGGCCAAACTGAATGCCCCCAATGTTGTGTTAATAGTTTTCCCAAATAATTGTTTACTTAAGACAAGCCATACGAAACCACACATGAAATGAAAGCAGGTATGATTTGAATAAAATCTAATTATATTTTTATAGGAGGAAAAGTTTTTTTTCCCCAAAGAGATCTTCACACATGTGGCAGCAGATAAGAGTGCAGCATTTTAAAATATTAGACAAGCCAAGTATCTAAAAAGGCAAGAATTTTATTCATTTAAAAAGATATCTATTGTCTATATGGAAAATAGATTGATAAAGCGATTTGTTCTGTTGGCTCCATTTGGATTTAACCAAGTCCACAATTTTATATAACTGAAGAATAATTTTTCAGTGTAGATTCTAAAAGAACACCACTTTCCTCTTCTCCTATCCTATTTTTTAAGTCCTAGTGCCCATTTTTCTTTTTTATCGTTTCTCACTTTAAAAAAATAAAAATCTTTTTATTAATTTTTCGATGATATAAAAGGTAATATATGATGTAAGTTTAATTTCAATACTTGTTTATTTAGTTGTACTGATGACGGCATTTTACAAAAAGTTTACGTTTGTATTTGCCTATGAATAAAGCTTGAACTTATTGTTTTAATCACACAATTCGTTTGTGTACCTTGTATTTTATTTAAAACTAGCAACAAAGCCCGTCTAACGACGTTCCACCACAGTTCGGTGGGATGTTGTAACTCCCCTCAACAGCCGTCTCGACTGTAATACATGTGCATCACGTCAAAAATACTATTTATTATAGTTAAAATAAATAACTCGTAAAAAAATAGCTTTTTACTATAAATCCCAACGCGCATAGCTCAAAAAAAAGTCTTGGAAGAAATACTGCACCAAAAATAACGTGTTTTGAACGTCCGCGTAAACGTGTTCAATATGATTGGCTGTAGGAGTCATATGTGTTTGAGGGACCAATCGCTATCGATGACGGCACGTTATATAGGAGGATATGAAAATTATTCGTTCGGGTAGATTTGAAGACATTTTTATCATTTATTCAACAACCCTCACGAGTCAACGGCACGTGCTGTAATCAAACCTCCGCAACGTTATATACGCGATATGCCGTAACACATAAGTACGGCCTTGAAGAGCTATGGCCCAAGTGACGTGACACTCTGGGCACGCGAGGAAATTCACATGACACGTCATTGACATGACAACATATAAGCCATAACAGAATAGCCATGACACAAGTAAGTACTACTTGGCTTGCAGCAATAATAACACGTTTAACGTATTTTACCGCTATTTTTTTGTTATGACTGACACACAAAAAACAAACAAAAATCAAACAAATGACGGCTCATAAATTCTAAAACACGAAACATATGTTCATAAGACTCTGTAGTAGGTTCATAGCGTAGCTAACAATTTATTTTTCCAAAGGTAATTTCCCCTAAGTAAAGCCTACTCGGAGATTTGACACTTTTCACCAACCCTTTTTACCCCAAATAAACCTTACTTCTAATGATTTCATGCCAATAAAAATGTTGTCTAAATTCAAACTATCAAAAGCTTTAGTCAGTATTTCCCTAGAGTGGTATATTTTATCAGCGCTAGATATTGTTCCCCCCATTGTCAACAATAACGCCGCGTTTTACGTCCCAGAAAAAATAACAACGAACACACAGGCAGCTTCACTAAGCTCCGACCTACCTCACTTGTTGGAAAAAATCTGCTCATGGAAAAAAAAACAACTAAAGAAACAGCACCAGGTCGGTGTTCTGTGGTTGAAACATTCATGCTATCTGGTCGTCACAAGATGACAACGGGGGCTGAAGAAATCTCTATCTGCCTGGTTCCAGACCGCTGTGCCACCGCGTGGACAGATCCACCCGTCTTGTCGCCACCACCACCACCCTGGTGAAATAGGGGGGGGGGTGAGGTGGTGGAAGGAAGGGAAGGGAAAACTGCCAACGTGCTCGCGGTTTGGCGAGGAGCAGCAGCCGCTGAGTCTGGTGCCAAGACGACACGCCGTGTGGGCTGGAGGGGGCCCCAAGAATTGTTTATTGTGGTAAATACGGTAAAGGGGCCTAGGTGTGCACGCCAGGATCAGTCTTTTTTTTATCTCTTCTTTTGTCCCTTTCTTTTGCTAAAAGAAGCGAACAAAACCCAATTGACCGGAGTAAATATTATGATTTGGGATCGTCCGTCGGCTATCGAGACGTCGATAATAAGATGCAAAGAGTTGTTTGCCCTGTGTACACACAGACACATCATTTTGAGTTGATGCCACCTATAACATTGTAATTGAAAGAGATTGTTGTAGAAATGATTGATTGGGTCTTAAAGTCTAGATTGGTGGAACTTATGGGATGTGGGGGTGGAGGGCAGGAAGGTGGGGGGGGGGCGCCTGTCATGGACGCCCTTTTAGAAGTCACAATGACACAATGATATAAATAATCTACGTTGCATTCAGGAGGGTCGTCATAAAAATAAAAATGATTAATTTTGCCTTTAAACTTGGCTAAATTCATCTAAGTTATCATAACACTGTCACACATATCTTAATTTAAAATGATATTGTTTTTATTCTAAAACAAAGACCTTATTTTTAGAGACCTTTTGTCAAAATAATGTTTATATATGGTCCAGCCGTCATCGGTTCTTTTCTCGCGTGGATCTTGGGGAAGAGTAAAAAAAAACTGGCTTAAATTTAGTTATCAGATTAATGATAACTGTTTACGTCCTGATAAACTATACTTCCAACACCAACACCAACACCAACACCAACACCAACACCAACACCAACACCAACACCAACACCAACACCAACACCAACACCAACACCAACACCAACACCAACACCAACACCAACACCAACACCAACACCAACACCAACACCAACACCAACACCAACACCAACACCAACACCAACACCAACACCAACACCAACACCAACACCAACACCAACACCAACACCAACACCAACACCAACACCAACACCAACACCAACACCAACACCAACACCAACACCCCTCTTATTTTAAAACACTTTAACTTTGTTATGGAAAGGGGCAAGACGGTAGATTATGTATGTAACTATTAATAAACAAAACATTTACTTCATTTCCTTTTTTGTCTCATATTCCAAAACGTTTATCTGCATCTCCTAAGTGATTACAATCTTTCTTATAAGCCCCTGTAGTGAAATTTGGTCATGAGATTAAACATGTATTCCATTATTTATCGTTATTAAAAAAAAACCCAGTTCCTGTAATACTTCTTTTAAAAATAAAGCAATAGGATATCAAAAATTTTTAAAAAATGTTGGCAGAATATCCATGTTTTAAAATTAACGGCTTTTTACTTCATGAATGATCACTGCTAATTGCTAGACCCGTCTTGTGTATTCAAACAGTTTTTACCAAAGGACGAGAAGAAATATTTTTGATATACTTTTCCCCCTCGCTCATGTTTTAGCTCTTTGATCTTCTTGCTTTGGAGTTTAGAGAAACTGCTTCAAGATGATTCATGGGTTCGCTAAATCGAGTCCCTAGGGGTCTCACAAGCCATAGGAAAAATGAAACAGACTGGCGGGTATGGAATGTGCAGACACACAAATATGATGGCTGAAATATCGCTACACAAGTACTGGGCCACGGTGGTGTCTTGAGAGAGGGAAAAAAAGGATTACAGTTTATTATTGATGTGTTCGTGACTGTCGAATATTTTATCGCTGCATTTGAATAGAACCGCGTTCAAAATTTCATGTTTTGAAATATAGTAGGTAAACGGTTGAGACTAGGGATCTACCGATATATCGGCACCGATATCTGGATATCGGCAATATCGGTATCGGTAGCATGTAAAGGTCCCGATATTGACGTCACCGATATTTCATAATAAGTGACATTTTGACCCCCCAAAAAAACGGAAACAAAAAAACTATCATTTAGATTTACAATATCTCGACAAATTAATATATCGACCCCGATACCGGTATTGAAATAGTCAAAAGAGTCCTAGTATTAATATGTGCAGCCACGATACAGTGTGCCATGTGCTTTGATATTGTTTAGGTATCGGCCGATTTTCGTATACTCAGAAATACTGTGTAAATAGTGCCGATGCCAAGTATACCGTAATTGCTCTAATAAATGGATAACATGTAAACATTATGTTCACGTAATTGCTCTAATAGCAAAGATGCACGCAGAATCGCAGATGTCTAAAACATTTCGTTTCGTATGGAATAACAAAATGTACCGTGTGAAGACGTGTTGTCATTGGCAACCATTCAAGCTTCAGCCTCATTTTCACTCTATTACTATTGTACTTTGTTCTCATTGTTTCATTCATAAAAGGTGGCCGTGTGCAAAAGTCATAAAACTATTGGTTAGAATTAATAATTATGAGTCAAGGTTGAAGTTTCAAAAGGAGTACCTAATATGCTTGTACATTTTTATAAAGGACGGTTCGTTTTGTTATGAGTCCTATGTAGGTCATGAACTGGAACTTGTGAACACATCGGAAACTTCGTTTCGGGAAAAAAAATCGGTATTTCGGCAAAACTGGATATCGGTAGACCCCTTAATTATAAAATATAAATAATTACGAGTGATAAATTTAAGAATGGCGTCATCAAATATGACCGCTGTTATTTTTGTCCTAACAAATACTCATATCGGCACTCATATCGAAAAAAAATATCGGTAATATCGGCAAAAATACTTATCGGTAGACCACTAATATAAAATATAAATAATTAGGAGTGATGAATTTAAGAATGATCGACGTCATCAAATATGACCGCTGGTTTTTGTCCTAACAAATACTCATATCGGCACTCATATCGGCAAAAAAAATATCGGTAATATCGGTATCGGCAATATCGGCAAAAAGGCATATCGGTAGACCCCTAGTTGAGACATCATTCAGGAGAGACAGAAATAAACAAGTTAAATATGGTAGGTAAACGGTTGAGACATCATTCAGGAGAGACAGAAATAAACAAGTTAAATATGGTAGGTAAACGGTTGAGACATCATTCAGGAGAGACAGAAATAAACAAGTTAAATATGGTAGGTAAACGGTTGAGACATCATTCAGGAGAGACAGAAAAAAACAACAACAAACAATGTACGTGTCTACTTCAGCAAACAAGCAAAACACAAAAAGTTAATTGATTTATTTGTTTTAGATGTATTGTATAACCCCGATTGGCATCAACCAGAAAGTTACAAAATGTAACATTATTTAAACTTCTGGTTGTGTAAAGTGTGTTTGCTGGAGCGGGCTTCTTGACGACATTTTCTTGACGACACCTTCTTGACTCTTGACGACACCTTCTTGACGACACCTTCTTGACGACACCTTCTTGACGACACCTTCTTGACGACACCTTCTTGACGACACCTTCTTGACGACACCTTCTTGACGACACCTTCTTGATGACACCTTCTTGACACACCTTCTTGACGACACCTTCTTGATGACACCTTCTTGATGACACCTTCTTGACGACACCTTCTTGACGACACCTTCTTGACAACTTCTTGACGACACCTTCTTGACGAAACCTTCTTGACGACACCTTCTTGACTACACCTTCTTGACGAAACCTTCTTGACGACACCTTCTTGACGACACCTTCTTGACGACACCTTCTTGACGAAACGTTTTTTTTTGAAAAGTCTCGTTTACTCAAGACTCAGACTTACCCATGCATAGTTTAAACTTTTTCTATTTTCGGTTTGCACTATTTGCGTTAATCTATGCAATTTTAATTAAGAAGCTTAAGGTACCTTAGAAAAAATGTAAGCCTAATAGAAATACCAGTGCACTATTTGCACCATAGAGTTCGTTTAAAGTGCCATATGTTTTCTTCATGATAGTCAAGAGTAAATAAAAAGAACCCAATATTCTCGATCAAGTTTGAAGGCTTCAGAAGAGCAGAGAATTATCGAAGCATTAAACAAAATGATATTGTATAAGAACTTTAAATCTTCGAAGCATTAAACAAAATGATATTGTCTAAGAACTTTAAATCTTCAGGCTGTTTAATGGTAGCTTAAATACGGAAAGAAATAAACATTTAAAATGGGTAGTAAATGGTTGTAGGGGTAAGGGTAGAAAAGAAAAGTTTAAAAAAATACTGTGACAGGACTCCGGCCATCGCTTACGTCTTTCGGTGGCCAGCTAAATAATGGCCTGTCGTCTGCTGAATGAATGACCTGGTCGCTAATGGTTGGTCCGATCAATAAAGACTTGTAATGGGGTGGTCAACGAGGTCACGGCTCGACAAATAGTGGAGGGTGTCCGGCGCGGCCACGTCACTTCCGGTTATCCCCATTTCCTAAACAGGCCACCGTCGATGAAAGATATTGGATATTTGCATAACGGATGGCTGTTGTATTCAAGTAATGTTTTATATCACTAGTGCTACCTTTATTGGCTGTGAATGAAATAAGCAAAACATTCGTTTGCAATTACTTAACTTTTGTTGTGGAGTCATGTGTAAAGTTATTTATTCGTTGTCCATCAAAACTCTGTTTAAAATTCATTTGTCGTTTTATTCAGGCTTCGTTTAGATATTGCTGAGAAGACCAATATGAGCTCTGAAGTGTTAGCCCTGTTGGGGGACATCGGTGATCATGTTGACCGAGGAAAGCAGAGCCTCTGGTACATATATAATGCATCGACTACTCACGTGATTGTCTTACAGATTCTGATACCTTAAAGCAGGGGTCGGGAAACTATGGCTCGTGAGCCAGATGTGGCTCTATTGATAGCTGCATCTGGCTCTCAGACAAATGTTCGTTTAAAAAAAAACAACTCTTATTCAGACTCATTTTATCTACATATTAATTGCATATAAAAACAGCATAACAATGTTATTAAACAGAATTCAGAGACATACTTATTGTACTTTTAGTACTTTCAGTGTTGAAATTACACAAAATGCACACATTTACTTGAATTTTTAGTTTTAAACATAATGTATGGCTCTCACAGAATTACTTTTCAAAATATGTGGTGTTTATGGCTCTCACTGACAAAAAGTTTCCTGACCCCTGCCTTAAAGCGTGCACATTTCCAAATTATTTTTATAATTTATTTAAGTTTTATCTAGTTAATTAAATTATTTGCTTTCCTAGTCAATCGCTGAAACGCCACGTAAACATCCGTTCGGCTGGTAAGTATTAAGTACATGCACTTTTCTCCCGACAAAATTGGCGACCACTCTACATGACAGGCCCCGTCGGCAGACGTCTTGAGTGATCCTGAGGATTGATGACTTTTTCATTCACCAGAGATGGGGGACAGTCGAGCGTGCTGTACGCTTTCAAAAACGAAACAAACAAAATAGTGGTCGTGTATTCGATCATCGAACAGCACTTTGGAGGGATTAATTATTTCACGGGCCACTGCCGGGTCGGTCAAATTGTTGGGTAAGGGGAGCATCAGTTACCGTCTGGACTGGTGGTTGGTATAGAACTCTTCCTTCATGTTTGTAATTAGAATGACATAAGAAAAATTATTACAACACTAAATACGAGTCCATTATTTAGAAATGATAGGGAGCGGAGAGGCGGACTGAATAGGTAAAAGGGCAATTTTTAATATTTTTTTCTATTGGGGTGGCATTATCTGTAGCTTTCAAGCTGGTTGGCACTGAGGTGGAAATACCACGCCTCGGGTTAACCCCACAAAGCCAACCCTTAAAATATAGAGTTGGTAAAGTAAATTAACAATTTAGGCCCCATTTGCCTTGTCCGCAAGAGTTACATAAGATATTTATTCAGTTTATATATTCTATTTAAAGACCTATTAGACATCAGGCCCGACACTACGCGTTGATGGCTACCGAAGCGAAAGCAAATTATGAAACCTTCGCACCATATCTTATCTTATCTTATCTTATCTTATCTTATCTTATCTTATCTTATCTGTTTACAGACGCTCCTTCTATACAGAAGATTATTGCGTCCTACGCTTATCTATGGTTTGTGTTTAGTCCTGCATTTTTATTAGAGATTTAAATGTTGATAAAGTGTTGGTTTTCCTGGATTCTTCAGGCAACCCATTCCACGCCCGAATTCCTGACAGGAAGAAGGAAAACTTGTATGTGTTTGTTCTTGCATACGGAATAAGAAAGGTGTTTTTATCCTTATGTCTATCTGAGGGTTGTATTAAGTTATCTTTGTGTTGTATTTCTAAATTAGAATTAATTGCTTTATGTATGATTACTACTTTGCTCTTGGTTCTTCTATCCTCGAGTGTTTCAAGGTTTAATGATTTAACTAATGGTGTTATTCTAGTCAGTTTCGAATATTCTCCAGTAATGAATCTGGCAGCTCTTTTTTGAATTTGTTCTAGTTTATCAATGTTTTCTTTGTTGGATGTGTCCCATACAGAAGATGCATATTCTAGTACAGGTCTCACCAAAGTGAGGTAGCATTTTAGTTTTATCTCTATTACATTTGTATAAGTTTCTTGTTATAAAGCCTAAGGTTTTGTTTGATTTTTTGTGTAAGGCAGTAATGAGTTGTTTCAAGTATTCAGAGCAACACAATAAATTTGAAAAGTTGAGGAATTATACTTGACATGCAACAAAAAGTAAAAAAAAATCAAATTCATTTTCATTTTGATCCCCTTCGAAATGAAGACTGTGTGCCAAGTGGCAGTTTTGTGAGTGTAATACAGTGTGAATAGACCGGAAGTCATTAATCATTACTTGGGAAACAAAAGACATCATCCTATTTTTTAAAATTGAAATTCATTTTCACCGTCCCCTACCGGCATGCTTGGTTAAGCTCGCTTTATTACAGCTATTAAACTCGGCCTAAAAGAATTAGGTTCATTATGATTTTCATCGATAAACTTCTAAACTTTGATTGGGGTTTTCCAAAACATTTTAAATGACGTTAATGTTGTCATGAGTTTAAATTTTAATTAAAAAAGTTGAAGTCGAAACCCTGTTTCAGACAAAGAAGAAACGCTTGAAGGGGTAAATTTTACTGCGGAACAGTTACATCAATTTTCCTTACGTTCATTTATCGGCTTATCGATAAAAGTAACGTTAAAAGTTTTACTCGCTTCGCCCCGAGGGCAGCTTAGTCTGCGAATAGTTCTGGCAAGGAGTGCAAATTTAATTCTTATAAATTTCAAGAAAACCTGCGTACTACCTGACCATTGCAGACAACCTTACTTACTGCAGCAGTGTACTGAAATACCTCATTAGAAAACGGAATGGATTTCATTAGTAAGACATCAAACTCAATCACTCTTGAGACGGGAAAAGTAATCCCAGTCCAGTAAGAAGTACTGCGTAGATGGATTTAAACTAGACGGAGACGCGTAAAAAAACAACAACCGCAAATTAGATAATAGCACCCCTAATGCCTTTCGAAATACGACAGCCATAACGACATCCTCTCCCCGATTATCATGGAATCACTTCTAAAGTTTTCAGATGAGGGAAAATAGTTCTGCTTAGGCCATACGCACAAGCTCCTCTGATAGGGCATCATACATCGGGACACTCAAGACGCTAACACGGTTCAGGAGATTCTATGTCTTCTGATCTGTGGAAGCTACTTTTCCCATTTCCCGCTTCATGGCGATCCCTGGTTGGCTCTAGCCCCATCAAGTATTTGTATAGTGCATCTATCACTCATACATTAGGGCATAGTTGCGACTAAGAACTAATACGAAAATTAAAAGAAAACAATTCAATTCATTTGGGGGGAAATCATTTGTTTGGAAGAAGCTACTAAACATTTGTTTATGCACATTTTTTTCCCAATACTGCATTGAACTGTTCTCAAGGGAATTAATTAATGTTATAAAATTATCATTTTATTTTTCAGTCCACCAAAGATGTGCATAACACATTTTGTGGAAAGTAGGTTACAAATTGTGAGGGCAAACCGCTTATAAGCGAAAGTAAGGTATTGGTCTCAGTGGCGTGGTACTTTACCCAGATAATTATGTTCTTGATGAAATCGAAATCAAGATATTTTAACGGTATATCTAAATAATTAATTAATTAATTTAATTCCACCCCACCCCCAGAAAACATGATCCAGGAAGGTGAGGTTTCAGGAGTTTATCGGCTGCGATACTGCGAACAAGTTAAAGTTGTGTCAAAGCGCACGACGCATACATTAATTATATATTTCCTCAGTGTTATGTTGATAAGCGTGGCAAAATCATAAATTGAAGGCACCCATGGCCCCCGTTGGACGGCCAAGTGCGAGAGGCTGGGAAGGGGGCTCGTTGAACTGTTTGGGAGCATTTGAAAAATGTTTGCTCTTATGCGAAAAATAGAATTTAGATTTGTTTAATTTTTCGGAGTGTAAACGGATGAAACCCTTTTGTCTTACACAGATAATATATTTTTTATTGTGTACTAATTTTAAAAAAGTTAAAAAGAGTTTACAAAATTACATATTTACTTCGTAGGTAAATGGGGCATGTTTTTTTTAAAAAAACTTTAAAATATTTTTTTTAAAAACTGGCCGTAGAAAAAGGGAGTGTAATAAATAACGTTCCATGACCTATGGTAAGCTCACTTCGTAAAGAGAAAAGAACTTGAGAGTAATGCAGTCGCGTGTTTTTTTATATAAAATCAATGAGAAACCCTTTCTCTAAGTGTAGGTTTAAACTTGAGCCTGAGCCTATAACAAAATGTTGCAAAAATCATAAAAAAACAATTTAGTGTGAAATATAACAAATATTGTAAGAAACGATTGTAAATACACTTAGTATATTTCCTCTTAAATCTGTACCGTAGAGATTTTTTTAAAATTGTAAAATTGGAGTGTTTCTGTTTTTTTTTCCAATTATACTTTTGCTTTCATTTAAATTTTATTAAATAAACTTTGAGTTAACCATGCTAGTTCTAGTAAACACACAAATGAATGTTCTGCTACATTACCTGAAAAAATTCACAAATATATTTTACATTACTTTTTGGACACATTTGAACTGAAGGAAAGGTGGGGTTTGGACTTCAAAGTTTAGATTATAGTTAAATCCCCCTGCTAATCACAAGTATTTATATATATTAATATTCATTTAAACTTTTCCAAATTCTTTTGTAACATAATAACAAATGAACAGGTTGTTTTAAAACAAAAATGAGGACGGGATTTATTCCTAAGTCATATTCAAAGAAGATACACAAACGAATTGTGTAATTAAAACAATAAATTAAAGCTTTATTAATAGACAATTAAAACATGTGTAGGAAAATGCCTTCATCAGTACCAAGAAAAAAATTTAACAAAATGAACATACGTTAGCGGACGCTCTATGGCAGTCCAATTCTGTTGTTCACATTCGAAACGGATTCGTCTCCCCCTTATCCATCGATGTTGACGCCCCTGTCTTAGCTGAATTTTTAAAAAAAAATCGATTCCCTGCTCCAACCCTTAAAACATTGCCGACAGATAAAATAGATACGATGATAAGTCTCATGCAAATTGCTGGAATTTATGGCTCAACCTAATTCGCTCTTTATTTCCATTGTGTGCGTCTGTCTCAGTGGTTAATTGTCCACTCCCGTGAAGGGTCGACGTATTAGGTTACGGCTTGATGGATAGCCAAAATGGGTCGGTCGTACTCTAAGCCCGTTAACCTAAAGACGAATGGGCTGAGTTTATAATATACGATATCGTGAGATACATCAGTGCGCGCGGTCGGGAGAGGTTAATGTGATAAGAATAAACGATTTTCTCGTCATACCCGATGGATAAATGTCATTTCTACGGCCGTCTGGTAACTGTCTGCCAGCCAACCCTATACGACCCGTTACCGTTTTTGACTTTTTTTACCACGTTTTTATTAACTCACTTTCGTTCCTGTTTATCCACAATTTTTCAAATCTGCCAACGTAAAATTAAACCACTTTTTATGATCCTAGAGATCTCAACATTTTACCACAGATAGATCTTGGATGACAATGCATTGTATCAAAATTTCAGATCGATCGAATGTACCATTATTAAATTATATATTAAATATATAAGCATATGTATTATCCCTCTGCTCTTGTTTACATTACATTCACGTGCCGAGTTCACACCAACCCTGACCACATCAACCATGTTTAACATCAAGGGGAGATCAGTTATTTCCAGTCTGTAAATGTTTGTCGGGCAATGCGTATTATATTTGAACATAATCAATACTTCAAAACTCACCATAGCCCACACTTAGACTAAAAAGAATAAAATAATAGAAGTAAAAAAAAAGATTGTTAAAAACCACGTTTTTATAAGCGGACTAAAAAGAAGAAAATAATTTAAAACTTATAAGTTCAAGTAATTTAATTTAATATGACTAAAACGTGGGGCGGGAGTTTGGTATAAAAATTGAATTTTTATAATTTAGAAGGCAAAAGAGAGATCTATATATATAAGTGAGAGAATGAATGAACCGCATATGTTAAACCTCATAAGCGATTATTTTGAGAGTATTCTTTGTATAATTTTTTTACACAACCTTATTGAAAATATAATAGGAATACATTTATATCTAAACTAATGCTAAATCTTCTCAATTCAATACGAAACAGTTTCATCTTCATTATTGCATTTTCTTGGTGTCGTTATTTGACATAGGTCAACTCTATTTGTTGAAAAACGTATGGTCACTTCCACTTTTCTCATTGTCTTGTACTCCATTTCATTGCCCCTGGATGTTTCACTTGGGTCTTATGGCTTCATCAGTGCTTTAAACTTGTTAGTCATGGAGGCAGGAAATCGTTGAATATTTGATAACACACACACACACACTTACACACAAACACACACACACACACACGCAAATATAAACAATCCTTATTTGATTCCTTTCAGACCAAGTTATCTGTACTGTAATGTGTCGGAAGAAATAAATATATAGAAATTGATATAGATATATGTAACCGTATTTAAAACTATCAATTCCAGTTGCTTATCAATTCCAGAACTCTAGTAAAATAATAATTTTAAAAAATATGTCAGCTTACAGCTGGTCGTCTAGAAATCTCTCCTACATTCCCAGTGCCAACGTCCTCACACTCTTTTCAAATACTGGCCTCACGGACTTCAAAGGTCAAGGCCTAGGGCAAGCATATCTACATAAAACCCAGCGTAACACCCAATTACTCCTCCCCCCACAACATCCTTTGTCAAGCCCCCTCAGCAGGGCCGTCACCTAAACGTGATATTTAGTATCTTGGCGTGTCTGAGAGATATGGCCTTGGGGGTTGGGTCGGACAGTGCTGACCACTTATTCTAGGACTCGCCTGGCTTAGGATTGGTGCATGGCAAAAATGTCAATTAATTAAAACTCGACGCCCCGCGGTATAGCATACGCCGCAGACTTGCTCACGGAGAGTGCAAAGAAAGTGAAGAAAGAACGGACACAAACTACAGCACGGAGAAATCAAAACAACGCGAGTGAACGTCGGATTGTGGAACTGCCACCTCATTGCTGGTTTCGAGACATTTGCAGGCTAAATTCGCTACACCCCTAACTTCTATGAAGTCAGCTATAAAATGATAATCGGTTTAAAATCGGAGTTACATTTTGACAACTGTGTCTTTCAGGAAGTCTTCAACCGTCACTAAATCATTAGCGGCATATGCTACGCAGCGGGTCAGATAGTCTTGGCAATAAAGGGGTAAAAGAACGGGCACAAACAGACATTAATTATTTTTTTTATACCTAATGTTTTCGCTGGGGCTTGAACCCAAAACCTTCCCGTATAAGGCGGAGGTGATAACCATTACACTACAAATCTCACGTTATTATGTGACGGAACAATGCTAGTGAAGGCAAGGACCATTGTTGGTCTCGAAACATTGGTCGACCCCAACGAGGGTCATTCGTCATGATCGGTTGCACATACTTGCGTGGCCTCGCATGGTCCCACGAAGAGAATTATATATAGAGATACATTCCTACAGCATTTCAATTTGAACAATGCACGGAATATCAACCCAAATGAATGAAGGCTCACATTGACCAGTGATTGCTTAAGTTTTGGTAATATTGTACCGCAGTAAGAGTCCTAATTCAAATAGCACCCCGCCGTAGCAACATATACGATTTACGGCTATCTGTGCATTTAAAAAAAATGCTCTTATGATACAATTTTCTTTTTGCGCTTAGAATGTCTTCGAAAAGCTATATAACAGTAAATAACACGGTGCAATGGATGGTAGCAAAGCTTTTTCCAATAACAATTAATCGATTCTACGGGATAACTTAAAAAAAAATAATTAGAATACCAGATGGATTATGCTGTGTCTAGCTGTTTTTCCTTATGTGAATGTGGAAAATCTGTTTGGCATTCCGAAGACTCTGAAAATTCAATTGGCACATATTTGCTTAAGCTAAATCAGTTGTATTGAACAGTCTTTAGGGGAAAAACCCCAATTTTAGATGGAAGAAAATGTCGGTACTTTTTTTTTAATACCCTGATTGGAACTCTTAGTTTAGCCTGAACATTTTGGCGTTCACCTTTTTTACACAAGTAAACTACAGATTCAATGATGTAGCTTTTAAATACAAGAGTTTTAGCACGGCAGTGAAAGGTTTATGGACAGATTTATCTGTGGCGTTTTTTTTTGGTTGTCTTTTTAAAGTTTGAATTATTGTTTGCTATATCAGTGCTTCTCAAACATTTTAGTCTGGCAGACTGGCAGGAATTTTTCCATTGCCACAGGGACCGGTTAACTATTTTCCCTTTCCTGACGTGGTTAGCGAAATGTAATTTATTTAATTTTATTTGTTTGATTTTATGTGCTTATTAACGAAAAATTAACATATTCTAAAGAGTTAGTATTAATTGTTGAAAATAAGAGATTATTATATATTTTCGTCCTTTTTTGATAACTTCTGCGGACCGACAGCGAATGGCCCACGGACCGGCACCGGTCCGCGAACCACCACTTTGAGAAGCACTGTGCTATATCACTAAAACAATAAACATTAAAAAAAACCTTTTGAATAGCTTAGATCTGCCTTGCTCTTGTCTAATACGCACCACAATGTCCAAATTTGTGATCACTTCTCTAAAGTGCCACAATTCATTTGGTCAGCATAGCTTATATTTTGCTTAGGAATTTCATTTACATTACATTACAGTTCTTTTGTATAATTTAATTCTCATAATGTCGAGACATGCAGAGTCGAGATGACATTGCCATCCGCAGGTTTCAAAAGGACGGATTAACAAGAAAAAGGAAGAATTGTGTTTTTAAAAGACCAGTCAGTTCCTCCGATTAAAAGATTGTTCTGAAAAAATCAATATCTTAAATATGAAATTGTTCTTATGACACCTATTCATTTGTGGTTCAAGTCTCCATTAAATACACATATCATTTTACCATTAATTTCACACACCGCAACTCGTTTAATTCAACACTCAAAAATGCAATTAATTTAAAAGTTCACCATTAAATTACCTTTAGACTCCTCAACTTCATTAATTTCACACACCTCTATTTTATATTTCAAGCTCTAATATACCATCAATTTCAAACTTCACTTTTCCCATGTAACTGATACATAAAAACTTCATTAATTTCACACGTCACTATTCCATTAAGTTACAACGTTACTTTTCCATCAATTTCACACCACATCTCCATTAATTTCAAACTTCACTTGTCCATTAACTTCACTTTCCACAACTTCATAAATTTCACACGAAACTACATGTATTTCATTACTTTTAAATTCCAGTTCAACATTAGTTGCAAACTCCACTAATCCATTTATTTCATACTAAACAACTACATTATTTTTATATTGCAATATTCCATTAAGTTCAAACAGCTGCATTAATTTTATATTACACTATTCCATTAAGCTCAATTTCAATTTTCCATTTATTTCACACACCAAAGCTCAATTAATTTCACACGCCATTATTCCATTAATTTCACAAGCACCATTTCATTAATTTCATGCTCCATTATTACATTAATTTTAAACTCAACTATTCCATACATTTAACACTTAACAACTCCATTAGTATTATAATCCTTTATTCCATCAATTTCACTGCTCCACACCTTTATTAATTTCAAACTCATTACTTACCGTAATTTTTCTTTAAATCTCCCCACCAACGTTCACCACCAATGAAATACCACACACCCCACCCCTCAATTGTACGTCATGGACCCATCTTGTCTGTTGGGGGAAGGGGGTGACGTTGACACTTAAGACATATCTCTGATAACATCCAAGTCACATGACAGTTTACAGCCTATCCCCTCCATCAACCCTTTAGCCTACAGGATTTCACACGTCACTGTAAGAAATCAATACCACCACTCCAAGAGTTCTGGATCAGTGTTGACTGTACCCCTTCGAGTTAACTGTCAGGTGAAGTTTTAAAACCCAGAAAATCTGGTTCCATTTTATTTCACGTTCTATTGCGACACAAGGAAATATGTTCAGAGACTTCAGTGAGTAGAGATATTTGAAATGAAGAGACAATTTGAAATGAGCAGTTTTAAGAAGGCCTTCTCTACATGTAATACTCCCACCACCCCTTAAAAATAACCCCTCCCCCCGCTATAAAGAATAAGAGGAAATAATCTGCTCTCGCTTTATAATAGGCTGAAAGCGTTAAATTTTTCATTGGCTTGGAGAATCGTACATAATTTGCTGACATGAAAATAGATTTATGATAAATTTAAAATTAATTTAAAAAACAACAACAACAACAAATCAACAACAACATATATTTCTAGTAATTGAAGTGACTGAAGTAGAATATGAGATATAATTGAAGAAGTTTGAGGAAATGGTAAGTTATTTTTTCGTATCTTATACGTTTTTACTAATTTTTGTATAAAGTCTATTTTTAAAATATATTTTAAAAAATTTCGTCCTTTTTTTATTCAAATTTGTATCTGATCATTATCGACATGAAAAGAGTTGACGTAACCATTGGAATAAACCATAAAGAAAACAACACAGGGTTCCTGATTAATATTCTATTAACTTTTTTTTAATTCCCATAATTTTCTAACTTAAAAAACAAAAGTTGTTCTCTTAAAATACCCGTTTCCTTCAACGCTCACATACAACCACTTCCCCTCTAACCTTTTTACCTAAGAATCACGTGAAATTATGAACTGACAACAAAGATTTGACGCAGGACTAACTCGCATCCGAACAAGCTCGAAGATGAATGAAATTGAAAGAAGATTTTTAATAACAACTAGACGCCCCGCGGCGTAGCATACGCCGCAGACTTGCTCATGGAGAGTGCAAAGAAAGTGGAGAAAGAACGGACACAAACTACAGCACGAAGAAATCAAAACAACGCGAGTGTAGCGGAGTCATTGTCTAGGGGGTTGAGGTCCCCCTTGGCCACAGATAATTACCCCACTGGACGGGTAAAATGAATCACAACGCTGGGTTTTAGTTCAAGCACGTTTAATGACATGAAATCTCCAACATGTATAGTCAAGTACAATTGGTAATGTTATGGTTGATCTTCATACCATCCAGAGTCCACACAGCCTTTTACTCTTAACAGTCAATCGTCCTCGGCCCAGCTTGACCGTATCGGACTACGTTAAAAAAACTCCCCTCTCTACTGTTCAGTCTTGTACCCTGCCTGTCACTCGGCAACTCAGCTCTCTCCCTGTTACACACAATGTGCTCTTATTATATAGTACCCGTGTGTACCGCCTCGGTCATCCAAACTCTCTCCACGCTGAGAACAGCTCCCACGTACCCTGAAATCACCCGCCCCACCCGTTCCAAGTGAACAGGCGTGTTCACAGCCCGTTGAACCATCCTCGCCCCATTTATGCCTAGTCATCCTCACCACAACATCTGACCGTGACAGCGAGTGAACGTCGGTTTGGGGGGGAGGGGGAACTGCCAACTCATTGTTGGTTTCGAGACATTTGCAGGCGAAATTCGGTACACCCCTTACGTCTATGAAGTCAACTATAAAACGATAATCTGTTTAAAATCGGAGTTAAATAATCGATAATCGGTTCCCCCCCCCAAACAAAAATAACAAAACAAAAAAAACAACAAACAAACAAAACAAAAACAAACAACAACAACACGCAATTAACAACCCTAAATATTACCAACCCTCGCTAGGGTCGGCCAATCACAGTTAATGTTAAAAAAAGGCAAAAAAAAACCTGACCATGTTACTCCACTTCTTCACTCACTTCATTGGCTGCCTATACAAGCCCGTAATGATTACAAACTGGCCGTTCTCTGTCACAACTGCTTTTCGGACTCACGCCCATCGTATCTTACTGAACTTTTGTCGGTCTACTCACCCACTCGCCAGCTACGATCTTCTGCAGACACACGCGTTCTCTCTGTTCCTACGACACGCACCAAAACATTTGGTGAAAGGTCGTTCTCTTTTTGTGCAGCCAAACAATGGAATTCTCTACCATTACACATACGTAGTATTCAAACAACCAAGTCCTTCAAGACTGCACTTAAGACACATCTTTTCAAAATTTATTTTCAAAATTAATGAAACAACATTTCTTGTAAATGATTAACGTAGCTTATGTATAATGTACTGTAATTTTTGTGTTTGTTATGATATGAAAGTTAATTTAATACTTATAGGTATGTTATTTCTTTCATGTAAAGCGCTGTGAGCCCAGTTCCTTACTGGGATACAGCGCTATATAAATAATCAATTTATTATTATTATTTAGATGGGGGTGGGGCCGGTTTGACATAACTGTCTCTGGTGAGACCCCCACAGCTTACCTAACCCCACCCAGACCACCTGAGCGTCTGGTCATCCTATCTACACTGTGGCATTGAACACCTCCGGTCTCCTCGCTCCGCTACCTCTTTGATTTCCCAATTCAAGTGAGATAACATATTGTGCCAGAACGTCACATTTCGCACCTCCAGTCCCACGGACTCCCAGTCATGGGTCAGAAGTCGGCTTCCGTTTCATGTACCTGTCTTATCTCAAGACCCTCTTACCGCCCTAGATCTAAAGGCCTGCGCTCAGCTCCGCGCTAGTGGCGGTCAGTCTTTGATATCAGCTACTGGCTGTCAATGCAAGTTAACCTAAATTCCTTACACAATAGATAATAACAATAGTAATAATAATAATAATGACAATGATAATGATAATACTAATAATAATGATATAATAATAAGGATAGTGATAAAAAAATAAAATAATAATAATAATAATTTTCATTTGAGGGAAAACGCATACGAAATCGTGTTAAGTGTTTTTCATTAAATAAAGTTATTTAAAAAATAAATAAAACACATTAGTTTCAGCATCGATTATGATTCCAGAAACCATAGAGAATGAAATGTCATTTCACATGCAAGATGCCATCATATTAAAAAAAGAGCACGAGTGCTGCTCAACACACGAATCCTTTGATTTATTTAGTAATCTAAAGAAACTCGTGATGGCTTCAAGTAGGTCAAGTCATTTTGCAGACTGTTCTGAATTTTAAGACATTTTTCTTAATGCAGTTGTTACCAGATTTGTTTTTTAAAGGGTTTCCTCATGCTAAGTCTGGCTTCAATTTGATCAACAATTCCATTTAAGTCAAACCCGATAGGTAACTTTTCCCTGCTTCTTTCACGCTGTTGAGGGGCGGAACTCAGTCTAAGAAATGGCAGAGAGTTGACATGTTCCGGACGTACACCGGTTAGAGCCGCCTCTGGCTGAAGCTCTATACTTACCACAAATCGGTTGTCAATTAGGGTTGGAGAAGTTTTCATGACGGTCATAAAATTGTGTCCACTGGTTTTACGACAACCGCGAGACAGTTAACCGGTGCGATCACAATGGCTGGGTCCTTTCCTCAAACGATGGCCATTATAATACAAACAGCGAGAGGGGTATAAGGAAGCGGTACAGTTTCTTAAAGGCAATTATAGCTTTAGTACGTATTGATGGTTTCCACTCACCGAAGTGTCCCATAAAAGACTGAACAAAAGAGATGACTTTTAATTTGAAGCAGGAGAAATACTCTATACTTTAAACAGCCAAAAGAGCTTGGGCCATGATATTATTCATATATCGACCTGAACATAGGAATTTTATCTACCTATATGTCTGCTTGTCTTTCTGTCAGTGAATCTATATGCCAGCCTCTTCCTCCCTTCATGCCATAAGTTCATGATGTCCGCGCTGAATAGCCTTGCGACCAGTGAATTATCCACTTACATATCACCGAAACATCGTGAGGCCCCTACACTCGTACATGTACGCAATGCTAAACAAAGGAAATTGAGGAACCTAAAAATACAAACGAAAAGAAGAGGAACTGAAACAAAGCAATTTGTGAAAAAAATCAAATACATTATATGAGATCCCCAGATTATATGATTTTTATGATTTTGATTTTTTGTTTTCAAAACAAATTTATTCGGAAACGTTTTCCTTTAATGGACAAAAACAGGTTATGAAAACTCCATTGCGTATTTTTTTATTTAAAACTTTGATTTCTGTGGTTATAGCAAGAAATCCATAAGACATTTAATATCTCTAAGTCAAATTCCATAGCGGCTGACACATTAAAACGTAAACTTCCATAACGACAAGTACATAAGGAAATGAAATTCCTCGAAAACTAAAAAACGCTAATACTAATTCATTAAAAGGTCTCATTTTACAACTAACCTATCAGAAGGTCTGATTTCACCTCACCCCTTGCTCTATAAGGTTAGATTTCAAAGCAACTTTCTCTTCGGAAGAACGGATTTAAGACCAACTAAACCTTCAGAAGAACTTGTTTCAAAGAAATTAACCCTTTATTAGGTCTGATTTCACAGCAAATAACAAATAGATTTCAACACACATAGCCCATTAAAAGATCTGATTTTATAGAAAATAACTGTACAGAATGCCTGATTTTACCGCAACACTCCCTAAAAAAGTCGAATTTCAAAGCTACTAAATACTTATGAAGTTCAATTCTGATTTCAAAGCAACTAACTATTCAGAAGGTCTGATAAAAAACAACAACAAAACAACAACTAACCCATCAGAAGGTATAATTACAAAGCACCGAACCAATCAGAAGGCCTGAATTCAAAAGAATCAGCCCCTCAGTAAGTCAGCTTCCACAGATGAAAATATTATACGAACACTTGCGTGTTGTAGTTTTGACTCAAAGTCTGTCAGTTAATTTTTTTGATCACTTTAAAGAATAAGGTTTCATCTTCAGCTGACGTGGTCTAACTGAAAGGGGCCAGTCTCTGTGACCGACAGAGATGTACAGAGAGGAAGATAAATATATAGAAAAAAAACCCTGACCATGTGGAATAACTCCATCAAATAAGTCTAGCCGTCAGCACGCTGGTTATGGCCCCTGGGGGTCATTTTCTTTTTGGTCCCAAGTTGTTTGAGCGGCACAAATCGTGGGAATAGCTCCACGTGCGTGCAGGCTAAGTTCGTGTCGCGGGATCATGCATTGATCAGGCCAGTAGACTTTCATCACGATGTCCTTTCAAAGGGAGCAAAACCTGTTTTTCATTCGGTGCTAATGGTAAGTTCAAAGAAGTGTGTGTGTGTGTGGTGGGGGGAGGGTTAGGTTTTAGTCAGGGTGTTAACGTTCGTATCCAGTGAAGAGGGTGCATTTCCGTCAGGATGTTAGACTCGGTGTTCCTCTGAAGGGGGGGGGGAAGGTGCAGTCAGGGTGTTACTCTTGGTGTTTAAAGGAATGTGGTGGCGCATCCCAGTGAAGGGTGCTACACTTGGTGTTCTCGGTAAAAAGAGGGATAGCGCTGCAAAATACATCCGACATCGAGGCTGTCAAAATTCTTCAATTATGTGTCGGAGTCGCTGCTGCGACTTGTTCAAAACTAGCTACCGTGACGTAGTGTCGTTCTGTTGGGGGTAGCTGTTTTTAAGACGCTTAGGGTGCTTAAAACTCCCCATCTTGTGCTTCACGATTGGAAATCTTTCATATGGCATATTGAAATCCGGGTGATTGGTTTTTGTGTGTGCCAGTTAAACGTTCATTGTACACCTAATAATGAGTTCCACTCAAGCTGAAAATACGGCTGTGCCTCTGAGAGTAAACGTGATCTCGTGAAATGTGCATTGATTCCAATCACAGTGATTCTAGTCATATTAACAGATTTTAACACTCTAACTCAAACATTATGGGAAGTTGGTAAAAAATAAAATAGTATCAAAATATTATAAACCGGTCGAATGAAGGAAAATGTTTTGGTTGTAATTATTACATGAAAATAATTTAAAACACTTTTCAAAATGCTCTTATTTTTATTTTTGCTTGCCTTAATTTTTTAACGCAATTTCCCTTGGGAATTGCGTTTATACATTTGAACCATACTGCTGAACCATACCAGATCTTTTGCAAATATGCTTAGGAGGTCCGAGGATGTGCAACGGCCAACAAACAAATACCGAAAAGTTTACTGGATTTCCTGGAAAATCCCCCCCCCCAAAATTTTTTTTAAAAAAAATCAGTATTTTGTCAATTTCTCACCAACCATAACATCTATTGGGTTGAAACAAACGCCAAACAATAGCTAATAATATGTCGAACAATGTTGGAGAAGGAAGTTTTGAAAAATCTCTTTTCGTTCGACTCCAGTAATTTTAGCAGCAATTTGTAGAAAGCAATTGTTTTGTTTAGTTTCAGAATTATTGATTTGAAATTACTTTTAATGTCATCTAGAATGATAGTTAATGGGGTCTTACCGCTTTGTGATGGTTATGTTAGTTTGTTGCGCGGTGCGCATTATATTGACACACTAGGAAAATACCCGCGCTCTGCTGCGGTAAATTGGGTTTTTCAGTTAGCGTTAAGGATCCGCGTAACACAAATTCAAAACACAAACGTATTTTAATCTGGATCATGATGGATATGTTACAGGCAAAGTGTGAAATGATTGCTATTTCATACATTGCTATGCATTCTATAGAATGCCGAGTTGTCATCCGGCAAAGTATGTAATTGGCCTACCATTTTTCCAGCCACTGATGTTGGCGGTGGCGTTTGGGTCGTTGTTTGATGATGGCGATCGAAGCCTGTGAGTGTTGAAAGTTATTGTAAGACAGCGTTTAGCCGGTACGAGGTTCCACGACCAAATCACTTCTTCTCACGACGTCAGTTTATATCATCCGGCTGAGATTTCACAGACGTTCTCCCATAACGTTTCCCCTTGTATTGCTGTGTGACCATGTCGGAAGAGAATGTAGTGCTAGGACATGAATCACGCCATGATGACATGCAACGACGGTTTTACGATGAGTTATCTAAAGTAAGAGCCAATGCTGCTAAAAACACCGTTTTTTAAAAACCGAAACTGTTACCAAATGTTGGAGGATGATGTGAAATATGCGAAGACCACCATTAAGCAAGAACCACGGGACTATGGCTGGTGAAACGCTATGATGTCATGATGGTGGAAAATAAGAGTAAGTTGATCTACCCTGTAAAACAGTGGTTCTTAACCTTTTGAAGTCGGGGAGCACTTTTGGTCATGACAAAAATTTGGGGAGCACCAAAATCAAGGAGTAAAAAAAACAATCAAATACTCATACGTACGACTTTTATTGAAAATAAAACATTATAACATAAGAGTTTAAAATTATAACATGACAAACAAATGTTTAATAAACATAAATTTAATAAGTAAATAAATAACATTGAGCAAAATTTAATTCAGAAAAATAAAAAGATTTAATGTGAAACCTGAGCTTGACGGTTTTTACAAATTTCAGTGATATTATGCCTAATTTTAGAAATAGATACCCTCAATTCTTCATCCAAATTAGTAAGTGTTGCTCGTTTTTTAGTTTTTATGTTGGTGACTATCGAGAAACCGAATTCACACAAATATGATGTTGAAAATTGCAACAAGATTTTAAGTGCCTTCATGGAGAGAGCTGAGTATTCTTGTTGCACAAAGATCGAAAATTCCTCCCGAACCATTTCGGAAAATTTTATTTTAAGTGTCCGATCCGATGATAGGTTGATTAATTCTTCTTCTTCTTGGTATGACAACTTACTATTTGATGTATCAACCGTGGCAAAGGGATTACGTATCCAGTCATATGTTTCTACGTTTATTGATGGAAAATAAAATTCAATCTTTTCTTCTAATAAAGTTAAATGCTCTGTTACTGCTGAAATAATTTCGTCGGTAGTGTTATCATTAAGGGAAGGAAAGATATCTACTTTCTTTTTCTCCAACAAACGATTTTTCCAAAAAATAACTTTTTTCCTAAAGGCTGTCATTTTGTCGGCCAATGTTAAATTTTTTTTCTATTCTTCCTTGAAGGCTGGTATTAACACAATTTAAATAATCAAAAATATCAGCTAAATATGCCAATTTAGCACACCAAATGTCATTTTGAAGATATTCCACAAAATCATCCATATTTTCATTTTGGAAAAAGGTTATCAATTCATCCTTCAGTTCTAAGAAACGACGTAACACTTTTCCTCTGGATAAACATCTCACTTCAGAATGCAAAAGCAAAGATTCGTACTTGGCTTCCATAGAGATGCAAAGATTTTTAAAGACGCGTATTTTCAAAGGTCTCGATTTTATGAAGTTTACCATATTTATAACTTTGTCTAGCACAGGTTTTAATGCTACTGGTAATGTTTTGGACACCAGAGATTCTCTGTGCAAAAAAACAGTGAGTAGATATAATATTGGCGTTTCTTTTCTTGGCGAGAGTCACAAACCCTTTTAATGAGCCTACCATTGATGGAGCACCGTCCGTACAAATTCCCACACACAACTCCCATGATATTTTGAATTGTTCGAAATAGGAAGAAATAGAATCAAAGACATCTTGTCCTGTCGAACGTTCGGTAAGCTCAAGACAGCATAGAAATTGATTCACTATTTCGTTTTCATGAATGAAACGAACGAACCCAAGTATATGAGCTTTTCCACTTATGTAAGTGGACTCGTCAATTTGCAGAGCAAAATGCCGTTTGGAAAACTTATCGGCAACTGTTTTCTCAATATCATCCGACATATTTTTAATTCTATTTTTTATTGTATCATTTGAACGAGGAATTTTCATTATTTCCTTTGTTGCTTCATCGCCAAACATAATTTTAACCATTTCACAACATGCAGGTATAATTAAAGACTCTGCTATAGTATGTGGTTTTAACTGAACAGCAATCATTTCACCAACCTTATATGACGCCAATTGTGCCTTATCGGAAATTTTCAGAGTTTTTTCAAAATATTTTACTTGTTTAGCTTGCGTATCTAACAATCGTTTGAAATAATCTTTAGTTTTTGTAGCAAGGTTGGCGTGATGTGTAGAAAAGTGACGTTTCAACTAGGTAGGAACCATCGTGCTGTTGGATAATTTTCCTCCACATACAATACATTGTGGAATGTGATATTCTTTCTCACAAATGTATGTAAATCCAAAACTTAACTATTCTTCAGAATACTGTCGATTAATTTTTCTTCTTTTAATTTTGCCGTTTGTATCAGACACAATATGTGCAGCAAGAGCATTACTACCGCTTCCACTTGTACTCGGTCCATTTTTAGTATTTTGTTCTTCCGAATCAATCGCTTTTCGTTTGATAAGAAATGTGTCCATTATGGGGTATTACTGTAAAAACCAAAAATGAATTGGGAATTAATAATACTTTTTAACATTATGATCCGAACTTAACTCATAATTTCGCGGAGCACTTGCAAGTACCTCGCGGAGCACCAGTGCTCCGCGGAGCACCGGTTAAGAACCACTGCTGTAAAAGAAGGCGTGAGTGCCATTCTGTTTTACGTCGCGGACCCCAAGATATTTGACGTACTTAATAAAGCCCATTTAGCCATTGGTTATGGAGGACTGGACAAAATGTTGAAAGAACTTACACCCAAATAAAAAACGCTACCCATTATGATATTGAACTGTGTATTAACCTTCGTGAACCTTGCCAGAAAAAACAAAAAGGCGTCAAAAAGTCATTGTGGTCAAGTTAATGGCTTTTTCTGAATTAACCTCTTGTTGTCAGGTCGATCTCATCGACTTTCAATTACATCCTGATGGGGAATACAAGTTTATAATGGTATATCAAGATCATCCCACCAAGTTCGTGGTTCTCAGGGCCCTGAAGACAAAGAGAGCACAAGAAGTACATATCAGCTCGTAGACATATTTACGTTGCCTGGAGCTCCAATGATTTCTAAAGTCCCACAGGCAAGGGAATCTGCAAATAATGTGGTAAGCAGCCTAAAGGAGTACTGGCCCACCTTGAAGATCGTTCATCTTAAGCCGCGCCACATACAAGGCCAGGGGAGCGTGGAAAGGGCTAACCAGGACATCGAAAATATGCTGTGTGCTTGGATGCAAGATGAAATAACTGAAGTGAGGGGTTACGGTTCGTCCAACTCAAGAAGAACAGAACTTTTCATTCTGGGATTAAAATATCATCTTAAGAAGCTCTACTTGGCTGCAGAGCTAAAGTAGGCCTAACAACGTCGTCCCTACCTGACGATGACTTACAAGATGTGGAAACAGAGGAAGATCTCAAAAAAAAATAAGACATACATGTTGTGCTTTATTTTGTATGACTTTCACTTTAAATTGCGTAATTATCAATAAAGTCTTTTGTTGTGCTCTTTTTACACTTTGCCTAAACGAAATCCGGCATTCTATAGATTGCCTAGGCAAAGTATGCAAAAGTTGTACACATTTCATACTTTGCCTGAGACCATCATTGATACATTGCCTAGGCATTCTATAGAATGGCTGATTTCACACATTGCCTGAAACAGATATACTACATATATTAACTTCACCGTCTTGTCTATCGGTCTGTCGTGGTCCGGTAGACAAACAAAAAGTAAAATAAAACAAACCCGTAAAAACAAAGTTTTTGACTATAAATCCCTTATATATGAGACATAACTAAACAGTATTGATTATTTTCAAACGCTACAAACATTTACAGACTGAATCTGTCTTAACTCAACTTTGCTTCATAACTCTATGGGGGGGAGGGGTTGGACCGAGCTCAGCATGACACGTAAAATGTAAACAAACGCACGCCGGTACTTCGATGGGTCGACGTCAAAGCGTCAACTCAAACTCTCACGTGGGGAAAAAAACAAAACAAACCGTGAATTTGAATTACATACGTTATATTAGGATAAACTAAAAATGCATTAATCTGAAATTTCGATACGATGCATTGTTAGGTGAGACGGGTCCGTGTGCCAAATTTCAGCTCGATCGAATCACGGGAAGTGGGTCATTTTTTGACTTTTGTTTTTCCGCCCGCCCAAGACAGAGAGAGATGACGACAGACAGAGAGAGAGACGGCGGTGAAGTTAATATAAGGGATTTAAAAAGGGACACTTCCCGTGATCATATCGAGCTGATAATTTATTATTTTTTCGTCTGATATCATTGCGGGAGGATACTCAACAACTTTCCAAAGTTTCATGCTTCTACCTACACGGGAAATTGAGGAATTGGTGTCGATTCAGTTTTATATAACCCATATAAGGAAATCAAACGGTTTTGTGCCCCCGGCCACCCATGAGTGGAAATTTTAAATTTCTTTTTAACCAATTATCGTCATAATAGGGGTACTCATCAAGTTCCCAAAGTTTGAAGCTTCTACCTTCACGGGACTTTGGAGAATTATTTATGAGTCAGTTTTTAATATTAAAAAAAACTACATTGGGGCCCCCGGCCCCCAGTAAGTGATAATGTATATATTTTTTTGACCTGTTATCATCGCGAAATGTTACTTAACAACTATCCAAAGTTTCAAGCTTCTACCTTCTCGGGAAATAGGAGAATTAGTGATTTTCATATTTTACATAGTCCATATAAAGAAAAATAAAACACTTATGGGTCCCCATGAGTGTGAATTTTAAAATTCTTTTATTCCAATTATCGTCGCCAGAGGCTACTCAACAACTTCGCAAAGTTTTATGCTTCTACCTACACTGGAAGTTGGAGAATTAGTGATGAGTCAGTCAGTTAGGGCTTTGGCTTTTATTAGTATAGACTAGAAATAAATAGAAGTTTAAAAAAATAATTTTAAGAACCGTTTTTATAAGCGGACTAAAAAGAAGAAAATAAATTTTGTTTTCACAGAATTGTGAAGAAAAATCTTTTTCTGGATTGATAAAAATTTGAAACTTATATGCTCAAATACTATGATGTTATATGTCTAAAAACGTAGGGCGGGCGCTTCTCAGGCTTAACTAATTCAATTCATTCACTTTCTTACTTGTCATTTGTAAACCCTAATCATTTTAGCCAAACGCCTAAACAGCGCCCGCCCACGTTTTTAGTCCGCTTATAAAAACGTGTTTTTTAAAAATCTTTTTTAAACTTCTATTTATTTTATTATTTTTAGTCTAAGTGTATGCTATAGTGAGTTTTGAATTATTGATTATGTTCAAATATAATACGCATTGCCCGACAAACATTTACAGACTGGAAATGACTGATCTCCCCTTGATGTTAAACATGGTGTATGTGATCGGGGCTTGGTGTGAACTCGGCACGTGAAATGTAATGTAAACAAGAGCAGACGGATAATACATATGCTTATATATAGATAAACTAAAAAGTTCAATAATTTAATAACGGTACATTCGATCGATCTGAAATTTTGATACAATGCATTGTCATCCAAGATCTATCTGTGGTAAAATTTTGAGATCTCTAGGATCATAAAAAGTGGTTTAATGTTACGTTGGCAGATTTGAAAAATTGTGGACAAACAGGAACAAAAGTGAGTTAATAAAAACGTGGTAAATAAAATACCCGCGCTTTGTTGCAGAAGTTAGGATGTAAGTTACCGTTGAGAACCCGCGTAACACTAATTCAAAACACCAATTGATTTCAATCTGGATCATGATGTATTTACTACATATATTAACTTCACCGCCTTGTCTGTCTGCCTGTCTGTCTGTCGTGGTCCCAGCAGAAAAATATACATGAAATGTAAAAAAATGACACATTGCACGTGATCCTATCGAGCTGATAATTGTTTTTTCGTATGTTACCACTGCGGGAGAGTACTCAACAACTTCCCAAAGTTTCATGCTCCTACTTACACAGGCAGATGAGGAATTAGTGTTGATAATAATAATAATAATAATTGATAATTTATATAGCGCTGTATCATAGCAAGGAACCGGTCTCACAGCACTTTACATGGAGATAATAACATACATATAATAATTAAATAACCATTCATACCATAATAACAACATACAGGACAGTACATTACACATGAGCTACGTTAATCATTAAAAGTAATGTTGTTTCATTAATTTTGTATGTACATTTTGAAAAGATGCGTCTTAAGTGCAGTCTTGAAGGACTTGCTAGTTGGAATACTATGGATGTGTAATTGTAGAGAATTCCATTGTTTGGCTGCACAAAAAGAGAATGATCTTTCGCCAAAAGTTTTAGTTCGTGTCTTAGGAACACAGAGAATACGTGTGTCTGCAGAAGAGCGTAGCTGACAACTGGGTGAGTAGACCGACAGAAGTTCATTAAGATAGGAAGGGGATGAGTCAGAAAAGAAGTTGTGACAGAGAACAGCCAGCTTGTAATCAATTCGAGCTTGTATAGGTAGCCAATGAAGTGAGTAAAATAGCGGAGTAACATGGTCATGTTGTTTTGCCTTAAGAACTAGTCTGGCATCTGAATTTTGAACTTAAAACTGTAGTTTTTCAATGCATTGTTTTGGCGCACCTGACAGAAGAGAATTGCAATAATGATTCAGTTTTTTTTTACCCCATTTAAGGGGGGAAAACGTTTTTGGCCCCCCTGCCACCCATGAGTGGAAATTTTTAGCTCTTTTCGCCAATTATTGTCATAAGAGTGTATTCAGCAAGTTCCCAAAGTTTCATGCATCTACCTACACGGGAAATAGGAAAATTTTCAGTTTTTATATAGCTCATATTAGAAAAAAAACTACATTTGGGCCCCCGGCCCCCAGAAAGTGATAATTTAAATATTTTTTCACCTGTTACCATCGAGGGATTGTACTCAACAACCTCCCAAAGGCCTACTCGGGAAATAGGAGAATTAGTGATTTTCAATTTTTATATACCCCATTTTAGAAAAATCGTTTTTGGGCCCCCGGCCCCGACGAGTGTGAATTTTAAAATTCTTTTACGCCAATTATAGTCGCGAGAGGCTACTTATCAACTTCCCAGAGCTTATCTTATCTTATCTATACAGACGCTCCTTCTATGCAGAAGATAGTTGCGTCCACAGACCATGACAGATGATCTGTTGGCAAGTGATGCAGCAATCACAGGCCACGGCTTTGTGGGTTCCACGCATTACCCAGCCACCTAACTACATGAATGTTAGGTACCCATTCGGAGCGGGGTGACTCAGGGACGCCCTAGGCCCCAGGAACAAACCCTTGCCTTCACACGGATTCGAACCCGTGACCATCGGTACGACAGTCCAGTGCGCTGCCACTCGACCACATGCTTCTATCTACACGGGAAGTTGGAGAATTAGTGATGAGTGAGTGAGGGCTTTGGCTTTTATTAGTATAGTTTCTTGGTGTAATGTAGCATGAGGGGGAAATGACGTTTATTGTGTTTTAGTTTCAGAATTAGCGTAATACCGTTCTAAAGCCGACCTTTTTTGGACAAAATCTAGGGGGAAAGTTGGGGGGGGGTTGGCTTATGACTTATGAGCAGATAATATCTATCGGTGTTATTGTAGAGCACCAAGGTCCTTGTCTGAATTCTACAAGATTCGACTGCTCTACCAGAAGTAATAATATATTATTAAACATCTGCACTTACCTTATTTAATCATTTTATTAATTTTTATGAATGTTTTAATAAATTGTTCTAAAATTCTTTTTTAACAACGAATTTTAATGTACGCGCTTTTGCCACTGTTTACCAAATACTTTTTCTTCACAATACCGCTAACTCTTGCATAACAAAGAGCACAAAGACAAAGATAGGCAGTACAAAGTAAACAATCATAGTGACCAATTTAGGTTGTAGTTAAAAAAAATGTGTACCATTTTGTTTAAGCTGTCCTATTTTGTTTCTGGGAGGGGGGGGGTTCAGCTTGCGAGCGGATTATACACTTTTAATACTTTTCGCTTACAAAAGTGTGTTTGTGGGGGGGGGGTCGGGGGGGGGGTCGGCGTATGAACGAACGGGCTATAGAACGAGTATATACGGTAATTATTTGAATCGAATTTTAATGTAATCTAGAACAATTTCCCTAGCATAAAAAAAATCGGAAATTCTTTGTTGGAAATTGCGTTTAAATACTCATTCGAGATTTAATGCTTGTTTAAGGATATTTTTTTATTTAAAAAAAATGATATTGAAACATGGCGTTAGCCGCTTGTCAACTATGTTTGGACTCATCTTAACATATATTTGCTAATTCTAAATTAATTTGAGGCAGTACAGTATAGAAAAATTAATTCCCATTTCTACCGAAAACACTTTTTAAATCTAGTTCTGGCTTTAAAAATAGCAACAACATATGAGAAACCACGTTTTCTGGTCTTATTAATGACAAACCTCTGATGATTGATAAATAATTATTGCTATAATTTGTATTTACAACACATGACGAGACATTACACTTTACAACCTTATGAACAATGATCTTATGCTATGAAATATAATAGATTAATAAAAACATTCTTTGATTTATTTATTGGGGTGAGGTCAAAACGCATGGTATCTTTTTTCCGTGTCTTTCCCCCGCATGGAGCCGAGCAGGCTGATTAACGTTGCCATGGAATGCCTAAACGCAGGCTCCTGCATGGGAATATATATAGCCAAGAGTTAGCCACCGTGGCTAATTGGATTACAGATAGACGCACCTTCATCTGCATAGCCTTAACGGGATCTTTTCGCAGGGGTGCTTTTAATGAATATTCATAAGGGCGTCGCTATGTATAGCGGCCACACGTAAGGAATACTTTGGACGCCGCTGATATGTTTACTTTTTCGGCAGTTTTTGGAGAGGTCATGAAGATATGGCCGCTGTTTACGGATCGTAGAGTAGCAATATGAAACTGCTCTTACTCCTTTTTATGAATGACTTACTAAAACTTTACTTGACATCTTAAGAAAATACTGACATACGCGAAACAAAGTTCACAGTTAACTGTTTGCAATGATAATTTAAAGTAACAATTCACAGTAAGAGTTGATACTTATCATTTAACAGATAAAGTTCATAACCACAGTTCATAGTTACAGTTCATTCTATAATTTACAACGCTTCACAATAAAAGTTCACAGTAAGTTGCAGTTCACTCTATGGAACAACTCATGGTGCATACCAAGACGCATATCATCAAATGGAATGCTCCAAAGTGTGAACAGGCTATAACAGTTCAAAGCAACGGTCATCAGTTCACAATCAGTTGTTAATAATAATAAACTAACAGTTCACAATTAACAGGTAATAGTTCAAAGAATTCTTTACTTACATTTTAATGAATCTTTTATGATTATCCAAGTTTGTGGATTGCCATGTTTTGTGAAAGACTTGGACTTCGATAACTTGAAGGTCAAAACAACCACTTTTACGAACCCTTGTCCGAAGTGAACAACAAATCCATACACACAAACAGGGCCGGCCTTAGAGTATGCGGGGCCCAAGGCAGCAAACGATGAGCGGGGCCCCGGGCCCAAGGCAATATATAAGGGGCAAAACTCATGCAAAAAAGTTGCATTTCTACATATATTTAAATAATGGTAAATAAAAAAGTAAGTTACTAAACATTTTACCAGGGCCGGCCTTAGAGATTGAAAGGCCCAAGGCAGCAAACTACGAGCAGGGCAACAGCCCATGGCAGAAGACGAGTGGCGAGACCCATTAAAAATGTGCATTTTACATATATAAAAACAATGGGTGGAAAATAAATTACTTAAATGTATATTCTATAAAAGCATTTACACGTCAATATATACATGTTTTATTAATTTAATTGAAGATCCTAAAACTCATAAAAGATGTTAATAAATAATACTTTTAGTTTTGGTATGCTAATAGACAATATGTAATATATATATATATATATATATATATATATATATATATATATATACATATATATATACATATTGTCTATTAGCATACCAATATATATATATCCTTGTGAGCTATGGCAGCTCCAAAATCTGAAATAAGTTTATTATTGTCAAGATCATTTAACTACACCATTCTCAATTGACAAAATAGCCAAGTTACTGGGCCGATCTTGAATATTTGTGATCGCATATAATTTTTTAATTAGCCACAGTGACTGGAACATTTAGAGGCATTCAAAGTGTGTATTAGGAAAGTCATTATAACGCTTGTTTACTTAAATCTTAATAGGATCTTTGTAGGTGACTGCAGGAATTGTGGAATTAAATTATTGGAACTCTTCAGCAAGCATGAAACCATACAAATCCTTACTATTGCAGACTGTGAGCTTTTTCTGCTTATTGCAATTCAGATAATTTTTTATGTTGTAATTGATGAAATTTATAAACGATCAAAACCAGTTATTGCATCCTTCGTAATTTTTCAAAGTGACAGTCCATCGAGATGGTTGTCATATTAACAACCTGGTTCTATAATATCTGCGTGAAATTTTTCTGGCGCATCTATAAACCCTTCTTCTTCTCCTTCGTTTGTAGTTTTTTGCACTCTCGTCTCTTTGGAAACGGGTTCAATTTGTAAGTCCATGGCAATATCTTTTGCTGTTACTGTTTCAAAACTGCCATTTCTGTAAAGATTTCAACCTCTTGCAAGTAATGTTCCATGCTGCCAACTGCAGTTGTTAGAACGACAGAAATATTTTGTTATTCTTTGCTGATGTAACTAAAGTGGAACAATGTCTTACTAAAAAGCTATTGAAACGATTGAAATTAAAGCCTTTAAATTGATTTCACAAAACTCGGATTCAATTCTAGCTTTTCAATCACAACTTAGCTCTGCAACTTCGAAAAGTGCATCATAGATTTCGCCAGTCACATATTGCATCGCCTTTACACTTTCCCCACGTTTTTCTCATCTCGTTTCGTAAGTGGTTTCACAGAAATATTTTGAAAATACATGTAATTGGAAAGGCCCATTGCTTTGTTGTGCAAATTGATGTACAGTAACATTATAACTACATGATATTTAAGAAGCAAGACTGTAAGACATGTCATAATATGAAATTATACAACTAGCCCCCTTGTAAAGGGCATAATGGGGACCGGAGAGTGTTCTTAAGTCAAAATTGTCCTTAAATAAGGGATCTACAATTTTTTCAATTACCATTTAAAGCTGAAGAGTATTTACACTGTTCTGCTAAATCCATAAATGCGTACTAAAATACTTTAGGCATTTTTTAAAAATTTATTTAGGATTAAGGGTGATTATAATATAATATTATTATGCTATTTTCAAATTAGTTTTATCCAGAAAAAATAAATATAAAAGTATTCTTGATACCGTTGTTATAAAAAATAAGTATTTAGTAAAAGTAGTAAAAAAAAGTTTAGTCAAAGCGCGGGGCCCTGAAAAGCGCGGGGCCCAAGGCGGTTGCTTCGTTCGCCTTGCCCTAAGGCCGGCCTGCACACAAAGGTAAACAAGCTAATCAAAAGTAGACAATAAACATTTCTTATGCTCAATACAAAATACACTCGGAAAGTTCGTTTTTTTTCTCCTACAAAAAATTTCTTTACAGCCTTTCCCTTCACACACACACACACTTGTAGACGTGCCCCGATATGAAACACATTTTATTTTAAAATCGTTCGAGAAATCCCCGGATTAGAGACATAACCCCGCGATGATCCAATGATATGACATGATTCATTGGAGGAACAGCCACAAAAACATCTTATCATTTCTCGGCACAGCTGACGAATTGTGTATTTTTTTATTTATTTAATAATTTATTTTGTGTATACTTAAATAGCGCAGTACACCAGTCTTTGGATGGGCTCACTGCGCCTTACAAACATTTTCAACAACTTGACAAAAGACATTGGTCTTGGTCTCATGGACAAAAAAAGAATGTCTTTAGGAATATACTAATGGTATTCCCAATGTTTTTGTTGTCGTGTGGGTCAAGAGACCGAGCGTCGACAGTGGCGATGTCAAAATGTATGTCCGTTATTTTCCTCACCCCCCACAACAGGTACGCCTATATCAAACGTCTCATCAATGAACAGTTTATCAAGGCTACACACAAGATCAGGTTCAAATGTATTCACTTGGAAGTCATGAATCCTGGACAGTAGACGACGGCCTTTGTATGTCAACATATATCGCCGACCTCTGTGTTTTCGGGGCGTGACGCTGTCCGTATCATCAAACTGCACAAGCGATAATTATCTAACAGTCACAGTGGCAACAAAGTTGGCTGACACTCTCGGCAGTCAATGGCATGAAGCTTTGTCAACAAAATCATCTAAAACAGAAAGTCTAAAGTCTGGAGAGGCGAAGAGCATAGCTCAACCAAATCAGCAGTCGATGACGAACATTTTAGCACAAAGATAACACCAAGACAACACGTCTGAGACAGCCGGAACATCTTTCATTCAGGAGCTCGAGGCTATACGTGCCTTTTAGGCGTAGCCTGGTTATCGTTTTTCAGTTGACTTCTGGTTCTTCAGCCCCGTACCAGACTAAGCAGTTTGTCGTCTTACCTCTAAGAGACACGAAAGAGTTTTATAAAAAAACAAGAATACACATTTTTGAACCGATGAAAAACAAAAGGGTTGGGAAGGCCCAATCACAATCAGTGGACCTCAAACAGTGTTAAATCGTCTAGATGGCCAGAGTGGTAGTGGTACATTTGGTTTTTTTAGTTAGTCAAAGTCCATGACGCATTTTTTTGAGTCCATACATAAGCCCGAGCTGGTCCTCTTTTCTTGCTTTTCATCCGCTTTCAGCACGAGAAATGATACGCAAGTTTCAATAAAGAATAACGAACAATTCTTTCAACTTAATTTGAAGTAAATAAATAAGAATAACAACAATAACATACAAAAAGAATTTTTAAAAAAGGATTTCCAAGGGAGAAAACAACCACTTGATGTGAAATAAGCGATTACTTTATTTAATTTTTTTTTAAAATTTCAACAATGAAATCAATTTTTAATTCTTTACATCAATAGATTTTAAATTTTAACGAACGCTTTTAAAACTTTATTTTCAGAGTATCTTTGCTCTGTTACAACAGACACACATTTAATTGTGCTTTAATAAATGTAATTAACGCCGTCACGACCCTCTTAAGATACTTCTTAAATTAACCTTAACAAAGGTAAGCAAAATAGTGATAAACCAACTGTACGTAATTCCTTTTCAAATTAACACTCCAAAAAAGTAATGAAAATAATGGTGTAATGTGTATGTGAAATTTCTTTTTAAATTAATCAAAAGAATTGGGAAATTAAAAAATGGTATAATGAGTATATAAAACTTTAATTTCAAATAAAAAATAAATAAAAATTAAAAGCAATATCTCAAAGAATTTGAAAATAATACTATCCACATCACTTTTAATTCAAAGGAATGCATTCTTGACGCTGAGTTCTATGTCTTGACAAATCGTCCCGCTCAATGATTGATTGTGACCGGCCTGAGATGATCGAACTCCAACTCGATCCCACTCTATAGTCTTGTGTCATATAGAATGGGACTGCAATAAAGCTTTTAAATAAAATACAAAATACACAAAAAGGGGGCTTTTTCTTATATCCTGTGTCCATGTTTGTTTTTGTTTTTCCTTTCTTTTTATTTAACATAAATATTTTAAAATACAATATGTTTTAAGAATATTATTATTACTTATGTAAGTATTGTAAGAATGTATTTTATGTTGTACTGATGAAGGCATTAGCCGAAACGTTTACTGTCATATCAGTCTAAAAATACAGCTCAAATTTATTGTTTTCATTGCACAATTTGTTTGTGTATTTTGTATTTTATAGTCTTGTGTGTTAGGTTTAAGTCCGGTTCTGGTGGAGAAAACTCACACAGCTTGACACAGATTCACCCTAGTTCCTTTAACAGATAACACATTTTGGGTAACGTTAAAATTAATCATACGGCATTTGCATATCCTGACAGTGTCTGAGACCCAGCACGGGGAAGGGGAGAAGGATGTCTTATTCTCTTAGTCTCATTTTGGGCACGTGAGAAAATATCATTCGTGTTTACGTTTTCTTGTCAAAACACGCCGAATCAAAATTGCTTTTTTCAGTTGCTTGTGTAAACTAAGATTTAAATGGAAAAAAGAGAGCAGGACGAATCCAGTTTAATACAACTCGGATACATGATTCATTTAATATGTCTTTTAAATACTCATTTATTTATGGGTGGAATTTATGGAAGATGATTTCAAGTTTGATATGAGTTTTAAATTCTGAAAGTTCTCGTATATCAGTCAAAATCCAAATGTTGTGTTTAAAAAAAAAGAAATTGTTTTTTAAGAGGTATCCAATATTTTTTCAAATATGAAAACATAGATCATTTGTTTTGTGTTTCATTCCGAAAAGAAATTTGAATGTTTTATAGCTGGCATTAGAGTAATAGAAATATATATATATATATATATAGATAGAGAGAGAGAGAGAGAGATAGAGAGTGAGAGAGAGAGAGAGAGAGAGAGAGAGAGAGAGAGAGGGAGAAAAAGAGAAAGATAAGAGAGAGAGAGAGAGGGAGAAAGGGAGAGAGAGAGAAGAGACAGCGAGAGAGACGGAGAGACAGAGAAAGAGAGAGAGAGAGAGAGTGAGATGGGAAAAGAGAAAACTGACACTGGTTTACTTTACGCTCTTAGCCCTTCACTTATGGTAGGGCAAATGGTGATTCCTGGAGCTCAGAAATATAAGTTAGAAACTATTGACTTACTGCAACAGTCGTTATACTTAATTTGAAATATTTCTGTAATATCAACCAATTACCTTTCCCACAATTAAACGTTTCATTATTTTGAAACTAGTTCTTTTGAAACACATCAAACGAAAAAGAGGCTAACACAGTTATTTCAACATAGCTATTTTGACTCCTTTTTGGATTTAAAAAAAAATGAAATTTACATGCACAAAGATCTCATATTTACATTTCATGGTGAAATTTTGAACATGGACAAACGTCAAATTTCTCAGTAGTCAAGGTACCTAAAAAGATTTAGGAGAAAATAAATACATATTAATTTTATGGTGTTGTGGGTGTGTGTGTGTGTGTGGGGGGGGGTTGTGTTACTTTAATGTGAATGTTGTGCGTGGGGGGAGCGAGGGAGATCCAGGGGGAGACGAAGTGGCCAGAAAGCTAATTCGCTGGCCTACTAATCCCCACGCGCCGTTGCGTCCGCAGCAAGCTGTCAGTTCTAGTTTTAAGACAGACACCGCCAGGGTCATGGCAAGATTGGTATTTATTCTACAGCCTCGACGTAAGGTCGTTTTCTCGGTTGATTCTACTAAAATAAATGTCATTGATTAAAAAAAAATATATTTGGTTTGGAATTTTTTTACAAAGAGGATTTGAACCACGAGCAGATTAGATATTCTTTTTAAAAAAAAATCATTTCCCCCCCCATCCAATTTGGTCGGGGGAGATGGATCCAGTGAAAGTATGAAAGAAAGGAAGAGGGGTGGTGGACGGATTCCCTTGTCCACTTATCACTCACCGTTACGCAAGTATCCTTAAGTGCCCCTAAATTGTCCCCAACGACGCGGTGAAGGGAAGATTTCCATTACATTAATTTGACACTCGTCTAACTTATTTCTATCGGCCCGCCCGTGTTGGGGCCGATATGCGAAGAACGCCTGTTTGATTTAGCCAATTGAAAGATCCATGGTGGAACCAAGAACTTGTAGCAATATTCGTCAAGTCTAGAATCCTCGTAACGGGATGTTTGCAACAAATATATCGAACTGCATACAAATTAAATACGGATATGTATAGCATTAGATATGTAAAAGACTAAAAAAATCTGTTTGTTGATTCGTGATGGTGATAATCCACAAGCGATCTTTGTGAGCGAGTTTACGAGAACTCTTTGTCTTCTTCGTTTGTTACCCTTGCATATATTAATGCGATCACAAAAATGCGCCGAGAGAAGGAAAAGTTAAACATGGGTTTGTAGAAAATTATTTTAAAACAAAAATGATTATCTTTTTTGTTTGATGAATAAATATGTAAAGAAAGACATGTAGATACGTTAATGCAATAATCTGTAATCTGACCGACAGACAGCGGGGGGGGGGAGTGAATCGATAGCTACCCATAATGTCACATATCCCATGTTTCCCTTACCTAGTCAAAGTACTTCCCCAAAACAAAAGCTGCCACTGTCTTCTACAGCTACCGTCTATCCTGCCATGGTGAAACATATTGCCAACATCCTCCTCATCAAATCAAACTCAGCTTCCATCCTCCCCCTCACATTCCTCACACTAAACAACCACCCCACCTCCCAAACTCCAGCTACCATCAACCCCAACAAATCATAATCAATACGGAGTTGGGTTTGCACTACCGTTATCTGCCCGGAAAATTGAAGTTCAGCAAAGTGGGGTAGGGGGAGGCGGGACATAGTAGGGACGGGAAAGGTCGGGGGTGGGGGATAGATATTGTTCGACTCACTGAGCCTGTTGTGGGCCCGGATGCCGAAATTTCCTCCCAGTCGTACTTTTCTTTCTTCTGACCACACTCAAACCCATCCCTTCACCAGCGACAGCCTGCCATTGTCCCCTGCTTTCTGATAGCACGCATTTATTGAAAGCTTTTGGCTCCTTAAAAAAAAACAACTGTATTCGGTAACACTCTCAAGCCGTCTTGCGAAATTCAATGCGCAGGTTGATTTTTTTGGGGCAGCAACACAAATCAATTTTGATGCCCTTTTTCTTGAAACAAAAGTCTATAGTTATCCCTGGCTCAAACAAAGAGAAAGGTGCTCTTTCGGGTTGTTTTGTCTTTACATCTCAAAGTTACGCTCCCATTTTTTTCTAGTTATATCTTAAAATGAAACAAAAAGCTGGTTTTGTCTGCTTAAAACAAATCCTGAAAAAAGGTGTAAATTTACGACTTAGTTAGCCTGTACTGGAACATCTTAAGTCAACAGGAAGGAATGATTTCAAATGATGTAGAATATATTAAACTAAAACGCACTGTATTAGGAAATCAGAGTTTTTCTACATCTAAAGTGCCCGTAGTGGATGTACACAGGAGGAAGTCCATTGGCGCGCGCTCCTTTAAATGGCGGTACCGAAATTATCCAACAGTTCTCAGAGTTTTTTGAGACTGTGACAACAAAGACAAATTTAAGAAAAAATTGATTTTTTAAAATTTTATTTTAAAGAGTTTTAAAACATCAGAGCGCAACGAGCATCCTTGTCTAGCATGGATAGTCTTAGCACTATTGAAGAAATCATTCATTCATTCATTCATTTACAAACCGTTCCATTTATGTATTTCTGTGCATTTTTATTAGATTCTTGTTTATTTATATTATTTTTCGTGGCATATTCGTGTTTAGGTGATTTACAGGCGCCAGCATATAATGAAAATAAGCACAACATATTATCACTTAAACTTTATTTGTTTGTTCCTGTCGGCACCCCTTCTGGCTCCGCAATCTCCCGATACCAAATTTGTTGACGAAACACTCCCTTCAGAATCCAATTTCTATCTTCAGGCCATTCAATTCTTGATCGGCTCACTATCTCTCACTATCTCTATTAATGACATTCGCCTTGTGTACACATTTATTCCCGTGCACCAATCCGATGATGCTAACCAGCCTATCATGCATTTCGAGTTGGGAATCATCAGATGTTTTTTTTATCCCGTGGTTTTGAGAAATGGAATATTTCATTTGTCTGCAATGCTAAGTTAAAAATAAAAATTATTGAAACTTGTTCAGCCAAAACGTTTTTGTGCGGATAAAGAAATCTGAGGTTTTAAGCTCATTTGGTTAAGAAGTGGGGTAAATAAAAATAACTTATTAGAAAAGCAACAAAACAATATCAAAATATAGCAAAGAAGTAATAATTTGAAATATAATACAAGGCACATTGTTCCAATTTAAAAAAGAACAAAATTCAATAGCCTTAAAAAAGAATGGGGGTGGGGGGGTGGGTGGGTGTTGGGAGGGCAGAATTAAAGATCACCCCCCCCCACTCAAAATAATATTTTCCCCAATATTAGGTCTTTTTTAAAGACACAATCTTTTAAGTTTTCTTAATAATTTTATTCAACTAAGAAAGAAAAAAGAGTCTCATCAGTATAATACAAGTAAAAAAATTAGAATAAATCTCATTTAAAGAAGATTGCCCAGCATTGGTGTCATTCAGTGTTTCTCAATTATTTTCTGTCATGCCCCCCTCCCTTTCACTAGGAAGAAAGAAAACATTTCGCACCCCCCCCCGTCCCTGTAAATAGTATCATTTGTCTATACAATTGTTATAAGTACACCTCTGCTTAACGGTCAAACGAGCCCCCCTTTGCGGAGCCTCGCGCCCCTCCCATATTTTCTCTTTAACTAATCTGGCTAAACAGCTAGATAACACTACCTTGACTAAGATTAAATCTACACCGGCGTTCGAAGGAGGACACCAAGGACCGCTCTCCCATTTTAGCATGGAACGCCGGCATGGTCAGGTGACAAATGACACACAGGCAGCTCAAGTGTGTACCAGCATGAACAAAATGCTTATTAATGCGAGCAAATAACGGATCAAAAACATCCCACCAAAATTTACATATTTTTTTAAATAGCCCACGCCTTTCCAATTGCCAGGTACTGATGCCCTCTTTGAATACCTCTTTTGGCCAGTAAATAATCCTCTTCCGTACCGCAGAAACATCTCGAACCACATCCACGTCAGTCGTGGGGCCTTAAGATAGAAAAGGAGCCAAACAGCCCTTTCATTTTTAAAAAAAATGTCCCTTTCCAACTCTCAATGTTTTGTCTTGAGAAAGTTTGTCACTAAAGATCTATTTCTTCTCTTCCCCGTCTTCGATCAAGGTGACAAATCGGCAACAGCGTAAAAAAAGGGGGGGGGGTGGACGCTGGCTGTAGCTCAAAACGTCGCCACTAAGGTATTTTTAAAAAAAAATTATGTTGGTTCAATTAGTTTTAATTTTACATTTCAAGGTAAGTTAGCGCATAAATCATGTACTGAATTTTTTTAAAGTGGGGAAAGGTTATACTTAAAATCAGCTCCCCCACCCCCCGAAACAGCCCTGTTTCTAGCTACGCCTATGCCTCCTGATGCCACCAGAGTTTAATAGTGACGTTAGACACATGCTGGACTCATTAGTAGTCAATACCGCTACCGCTGGGAAAGCTCCCGCGAGGATCTGGCCTGCATCATTCAATTATTTGCTGCCCCAACAACAGTCGGGACATTGGTGCTTGTACACGACCCCCGGGATAGTCGCTTGTCCTTACTTCGCCCCCCCCCACCCACACCTCCTCTGACAACCTTAAAGCCGGACGTCTTCCGGAATGTTGGGGGTAGGTAGGGGGCTTAGAGCCCGCAAACTTTAAGCCAATAAAGATATGCCCGACCCTAATCTCATTTCCCTCACCCCACTCCTCCTCACACCAACACATGGAATAATGGAGCTGGCTTCAGCAGTTTATTTTGAAACCCGGTTGACACATACTCGAGATTCCTGTCCCCTCGGGGGCTGATCTAACGAGCTTGAAGATTTCCAAGCGAGGGATCAATACCGCGGTACACGTCGGTACAAACAGCTCTTGGTGTTGAGTCAACGTTTGTAATTTTCATTTGCTAAGTTGGTGATTTGGATGTCAAAATAACAACAGATGCAGAGATTTTAGGACGGGGCTTCTAAAATGTTTTAATATCATTATAATTATGATTGCTTTTTTTGAGGGGTTTAAATTAAGGGGGAAAAGATAAAATGGACACTGGTGAAGTTAAAATTTTTTTTTATTACAACTAAAAATACCCATTGAAATGATGAGATTTATATTATATTCTGGCCGAAAAACTACATATTAGAAACTGTAATTATGCTTAACAGCTTTTCGTCAATTGGATAAAAATATAATTATAAAATGAACTACTGTATTCATTTCACGTCAGAAATGCAATAGATTTGAGTACCATTTTTAGTGTCAATCGCGGGGAGGGGTTTTCGAATAGTAACAATGAGCTCGAAACGCCAAGGCCGATTTTGAAGTTTAGTACTACGTATGTAAGATATGTTTGGAAGACTTTCTATTAGTTTGAAAATAAGATTACAGTTACACCATATCAGGACGATAGATCGTAGAATTATTCTCAGATCCATACTTCAGTTTTGAAAAAAAATAACAAAGAGGATATAAATATTTTATAACTAATGCTTGCCTAAATGGATATCGTAACAAAGATATCATAGCTTATTTGTTATTAATTTAAATACAACACTGAAAATATTATTTGACAAAGCGTAAAATCGATGGACTGGTTGAAAAAAAAATTCCAACCCAATATCAAAATTTCTTACAAGAAAAAGTTAGACATGGTAAAAGAAATTCATTCCTCTTCAGTAGGGTCAGCAAAACACAAAATAAGGTTTGAGGTTAAAATACATATTTTTAGAAATGCGCACCCATGAATCTTTGTTAAAGGAAGGAAAAAAATAATGTGTGTACTTTATATATTTTAATGATTGTCATTGACTCTGGGATGAAACTGCAGCTTAAAACCCCTCAAAATTTTATTAGAGCTTAATTATTTCTAAAGAATTTTAAGATCAGAACACTTATAAGAACGTTTAGGCTAAGTTGCAAGACTTAGTGGCTATACAATCCTATATAATAAAAGGCAAGTTTCTGTCCTTTCTGTCATTTCTGTCCTTTCTGTCCCGTCATCTATAGCGATTGGTCCCTCAAACACATATGACTCCTACAGCCAATCACTAGCGGAGAAAAAATTACATATTACGCGGAGGTTAGAAACAAGTTATTTTTGGTGCAGTTTTTTTTGTCATAATTCATTATGTTGTTCCCATCTTGAAGTGATGCCTGCCGCTTATTCCAATGACAATTCTGCTTTGTCCTTGATAGTCTTGCGGGGGTAGTGGCAAGAGTTTTAAGTGTTGTTTGTTTTTTGTTGCTGTTAATGTTGTTGTTGTTTGTTGTTGTTGTTGTTGTTGTTTGTTGTTGTTGCTTGTTGTTGTTGTTTGTTGTTGTGTGTTTTGTTGTTGTTGCTTTGTTGTTGTAGTTGTAGTTGTTGTTGTTTTGTTGTTATTTTGTTGTTGTTGTTGGCTGTTGTTGTTGTTTTTATTGTTGTTGTTGCTGTTGTTGTTGTTTTTGTTGTTTTTGCTGTTTTTGTTGTTGTTGTTGTCCACATCCCGTTCCCTGCGACGACAATGTCCTGCAAACGCTTCAGCGTAAGAACTACCAAAACATAGCGTCCATGAACTTCACAGGTCACCCTACACTTATTCCCGTCCTTGGGCGGGCTTTGTTATTAGTACATTAATTTAAAAAAAACACGGAAAAAAACATAGTTTTTGACTATAAATCGTTTATTTACGAGACATAACTAGCAGTATGCTCAGTATTATAAGCATCGCACGACAATCCAAAAATCCAAAATTGTAGTTATGTCTAATATATTATATAAAGGATATATAGTAAAAAAACCAACTACTACAGTCTGCCTACTAAATTTCAGCTCGATTTGATCACAGGATAAGGATAATAAAAACATGATTAATATAGTGCGCTCCGCGAGACAGACTAGGATTTACTAGCATTTACATTAACAGATCGGAAATATATTTTTAAAAAGTATCGTCAATATAATACTCACCGCACCGCGTGACAGGAAAGTATTAAAAAGGTTGTTCAATATATATAGATAATCTAAAAATTCATTAATTTAATTACGATACATTCGATCGATCTGAAATTTTAATAGATTATTTGTATCGTTGGTACGCGTCTGCCTGCAAAATTTCAGCTCGCTAGCATCCGGCGAAGTGGGTTAAAAATCGATCCAAAGTTTTTTCGACCAACAACTAAGCAAGGCATCAAGCAAATGCCACGACTTAATATAAAGGATTTTAAAATAAACAATAACTGCAGCATTGGTAATAAGAAAACTGAAAGCCGAAATGTAAAACTTTATCAGATTATAGGCGATTTCTCATTCACAATGTAAAAAAAAAGGACGTTTAAAGCAGATGATAAGCAGTGGATAAAAACTCCAGAGATTGGGTTTAAAAAATAATTTTGTTCGTGTGCGTGCCTGTATGTGTGTGAGTGTGTGTGTGCGCGTGCATGCATGCTGGAACTGCAATATCATTGAAGAATCAGTTTTACTTGCACTATTTCTACTTTTGTAATCCTTATTGACTTTCTTTGTTTGAAAATAAAATAACATTAATATATATATATATATATATATATATATATATATATATATATATATATATATATATATATATATATATATATATATATATTCAAGTTTATACATCGTTTTTAAGCCAATAACAACAAACACATGGAAACTGTGAACCAAACACACTAGGCCAAACATCAACAATGACTATAAAAACTGTATTATCTTTTGATCAGGGGTAAGTGCTCTACTACAGAGCTAAGCTCGAAACAAAGATTCCAGCCGAAAATTTGAGGAAAAAAAATATGTTCAAGCAAATATGACTCAAGAATAACTTTATTTAGGTGCAGCCCCACGAAAAAAACATGTATGCTGACCTCTCCTCAAAACGTTTTTTCCTCCAACAATACTGAAAGGCCACCTGCGGTGTAAACTAACGTTCCTTTCTACTCGCTAGCATCCTTCCCCCAAATCTTCCTATTGCAGTGCTGCCTCTCTAGAGTTCTCCTGCTTACAAATGACGTTCATTGAGTTTCGTAAATACAGTCTAGCAATATCCAGCAAATCGGGTTTTTTGTTGTTGTCCTTTTTTGTTTTGTTTTTTTGAGTGCGTTGTTTTTGCTTCTTTAGGATTTGAAGAGTCTGGGATCTCTTTCGTTCGTGTTTATTTACGGTGGTGCGGGGGAGGGGAGTGTGAAGTAAATAGGTTTTCCGTGTGAATATAGGCGCTAACAAAGTAAGGAAATGCAGTGGAATTGAAAGAACTCGATGGCAGGCAGATAGACATACACACATATACCCACAAACACACAATATTTTTAAAATTTTACTTGGCAGTTCTCAAACGGTAGTAAACGACTTTCGTTCCAAATTTCTCTTAATTTCTGATAATAAATGACATATTTTCACATTTCAAAACACTAAACTATTTTAAGCACATTCATAGACATTTTGACATGGATTAAAAATTGATTTAAATTGCATTACATAGTGTGAATTGTAAAACGTTGCAATAACTACTCCAATGAACTTCATTGACGCATCTCCTTGAAGTAGCTTCTCCCTCCCTTTGGATGTGGTGTAAATTACAATAAACCACTGAAAAGCGGGACATCACGATCCTTTCAGAGTATCTTGTTGTCAAGCCCAGGTATTTTTTTTTGCCCTAGGATTCCAACCCTAAAAGAGAAGATTTAAATTTTATCACAGGATAGCAACTTTCAGGTTCCTCGCGTTTTTGTGTGTGTTGTTAATATAACAACCTGTGTATTTTCAATACCACCATCATTCTACTAGGTCTGCCTTCTCTTCCCTTGGCCTTTATTCCTGATGATGAGTATTACTTCTTCTCCGAGGGGCATTATTGTATCACCACTTGAGAGAACTTCCTCATCTTCTTTTAAGATTCACCCCCCCCCCTTGGCGCTTCTTTCATGATTTCTGGATCCTGCCAATCGAGTGTAACATAAGCAGACTATCAGTTTTTTAATGCCATGATCACAAAATAGGGCACTTTGAAATATTCTCGGACGCCCGCACAAAGATGAATGTACAAGAAAGGGGTGTGGCAAATACAAGGAACTCAGGCCGCGGACATAATGCCGGTTTGGGGGGGGGAGGAGAGAAAAGTCAGTGTTGTGCGAAGTAGGGAAGGGAGGACATGTCGTCTTTAGACCCATGTAGAGAATCAAATAATAAACTGAATGTACTCCAAAACAATTGGGGCTAAAATAAATCGTCTAATTACTCGGCCTTCCCTATAGATGACGGTTTTCTCTGGCACATATCAGTATTATAGATAAATAATGTACATAAAGTATGATAAGGAATATTATTACCGTGTGAATTCTAATATTAATATTACACAAATTAAAATTCTACACATTAATATATAAACATTAGCTGGTCTAAAATTAGCTAGCATAAAATTTAGCTGGTCAGACATTAGATGGTCTAACATAAGCTGATCTAAAATAAGCATGTCTAACATTAGGTTTTCCAACATTAGTTTATTAAACATTAGCTGGTCTAACATTAGCTGGTCTGACGAGTGCTGGTCTAACAATAGCTGGTCTGACAATTGATGGTCTATCAATAGCGTGTCTAACATTCGCTGATCTAACATCAGGTGGTTTAACATGAGCAGGTCTAACTTTAGCATGTCTAAAGCGTACTAACTTTATTAAAACAATATAAAATTGTTTAATGGTAAATTTCAAAAATCCAGATTCGATTGCCCCGCGGCATGGTGTTCTACGCAAATCCGTAAATAAACCATTGATTCATACACCGCAAGTTTGCGTCAAAGCCCCTGGCTCTGTTATTTTCAGGACAGTATACGCCTATTTTCTATGATTAGTTTGTAATGTTGCTTTAAATAGAACTTAAATTTGCCAACTTCCCGTAATAGTAGCAATTGCTTGTTCGAAAAAAAAACCAACAATTTATTTTATTTATTTTTATTAGATTCATTTATTATCATATTGAACAATTTTATGCGGAACGTTCGAAAAGAGTTATATTTGCAGTAACTTTTGGTGCGCACTATTGAACAAATCACCATTACATCCAAGAAGCATTACATCCATTACAGGAATTATATATATGTTGATGATTGATGTTGATTGATGATTATTTCATTTTAATTTCATTGCTTATGCAATTCCTTTGATTGCAATAAAAATTACTCAGATACTCGGCGTATGAATGACATAAATAATATAAATAAAGTTCAAATTGAAAAACATGACATGAATATGTAAAAAAAAACTATGCATAAGTAATACTAAAATTAATCCTTTACACAATTAATCTTCGGGTGTGGGGGCAGAGGGAAGCGCAGGCGACTATGACATGATGTGGACTAAAATTAAATGCAGAAGTTATTAACAATTATCTGAACGGAAATTTCAATCAGACTAACCCACGGTTATTTTAGACTTCAAACCAGTGATGTAAATGAGAGCTCTAGCCTTGTTTTAGGGGTTAAATTCCTTTTACAATTGAAGATAGTTGTGTGTTTTTTTCTCATTTATCTAGCGAGACAGCATGAACTTTGATATTTTATTATTAAAACTAAGATATTTGTATTTTTTTTGGGTCTTCTTAATAGCCAACGATAAATATCTTCATAATTGTGACTCTCGCGTATTATGTGTGGGTTGACGATGCTCATGTTGACGAGGGTACTTCGCATGTCACAAGAGCTACACAACAAGGAAATCACGCTCTTTTATTTTAAGTCTTCATAGTTTTTAAAAATCCCCGGCGGCATGAAATTATTTTTGCTTCCTTTTTCATTCTAAAATCACGTGTTTGAAAAAGCTATTAAAATATTTTATGCTATAAATTAACACAATGCGTCCTACATCTAAACATCTCATATCTTCCCTCCCTGTCCAACAATAACTATATTAAACGTACCATTTGAAACACCCTTAAGTTAATTACATTGTTCATTAAAAAAATAATTTAACGAGTTCAAGTGACATACTTATTTTTAAAGAGAATGGTTTTAAGTTCTATGATATTTTTACAGTGTGATGTTTGAATTTGTATATAAATTGTTATAATTGCACTTTAGGCTTCAAACCAGTGATGTAAAAGAGAGTTCTTGCCTTATTTTAGGGATTAAATTCTTTTTACAATTGAATATCTATATCTATATATCTATATCTATATATCTATCTATCTATATATATATATATATATATATATATATATATATATATATATATATATATATCTATATCTATATATATATCTATATATATATATATATATGTATATATATGGCATCTGTCCGTCTACGAAAGACGATAGATTTATCTTTATTATTTGCAGCTCTTGGTGTGACTGATGAGACCAATCCTTGAGTGGCAGTGTCTTCTGCATGACACACACATGAAAAGCAGTGGGGCAGTGTTGCCTGGCCTTTCTCCTCGCTCTTTTCCCGACTGCTTCTACCCTAGTTTGCTCCTCTGCTCTTAGTGATCCTTCTTTCACAATATCCCGCCACATGGACCTATCCTCTGCCAGGTTTTCCCAGTTTTGTATATCAATGCTGGCTAATTTCATGTCTCTCTTGCATATGTCGACGTATCTGAGACATGGCCGACCAACCGACCTTTTCCCTGTCGCCAGCTCGCTGTAAAGCACATCCTTGGGTATGCGACCAGTTTGCCTCCTCTTGACGTGTCCAAGCCAACGGAGGCGTCTTTGGCTTAATATTGCTGCAATACTACTCATGCTTGCTTGAGCCAGTACCTCTGTGTTGGGGACTTTCTCTTGCCATTTGATGTCCAAGATGCGGCGCAGGCATCTGAGGTGGAAGCTATTGAGCCTTCTTTCATGCCTGGTATAGGTGGTCCAAGACTCGCATCCATAGAGGAGTGTGCTCAGTACGCAGGCTAAGTAGAGCCATAGATTGCCTAGCCCGCGGGAAAGCCCCTGGTAATGATGTAATTCCACCAGAAGCTCTCAAATGTGGAAAAGAAATACTTTTACAGCCTTTGCATGACCTCCTCACTCTGAGCTGGGAACAGGGGCAGATACCACAGGAGTTAAAAGATGCCAACATCGTTACACTGTATAAAAATAAAGGAGACAAGAGTGACTGCAACAACTATCGTGGAATCTCTCTCCTCAGTAAAGTTGGAAAGGCTTTCGCCCGAGTTGCATTAAAACGTCTGCAGACCCTAGCATCGCGTGTACTCCCAGAAACGCAGTGCGGCTTTCGAGCCGGAAGATCAACCATCGACATGACCATTTCTCTGCGCCAGCTGCAGGAGAAATGCAGGGAGCAACATATGCCTCTATACATCGCGTTCATCGACCTAACTAAAGCTTTTGATCTTGTCAGCAGAAGCGGCCTTTTCCAGATCTTAGTAAAAATAGGCTGCCCTACACATCTGCTTAACATCATCAAGCAATTCCACGAAAACATGCAGGGCACAGTGTGCTATAACGGTGCCACCTCTGAGGCTTTCCCAGTAAGTAGTGGAGTAAAGCAAGGCTGCGTGTTGGCACCTACTCTATTCGCAATATTATTTTCCATCTTACTCCAGTATGCCTTCAAGAACAACAGTGAGGGGATATACATATATGTCCACACACCAGAGCTGACGGGAGATTATTCAATATTGCCCGACTTAGAGCCAAGACCAAAATAAGGAAGATTTTGCTCCGCGAGCTCTTATTTGCAGACGATGCCGCCTTAATATCCCACACAGCAGACGGCCTGCAGAACCTTGTATCCACCTTCTCCGCTGCCTGCAAAGAGTTTGGCCTGACCATAAGTATAAAGAAAACCAACATTATGGCACAGGATGCTGCCTCTCTCCCGACTTCACCATTGACGACTGCAACCTAGATGTTGTTGACAGTTTTACTTATCTGGGATCAAACATCTCGAGCACCCTTCTCATTGGAAGATGAGATAAGTAGTAGGATAGGGAAGGCAGCAACTGTTATGGCTAGACTGTACAAAAGAGTCTTGTCCAATGCTCAAATGTGGAAAAGAAATACTCACAAACTGTTGTTGTTTTTTTTGTTGTTGTTTTGTTTTTGTTGATGTTGCAGTTTTTGTTGCTGTTGTTGTTTTGTCTTGTTTTTGCTGTTGTTGTCCACATCCCTTGCCCTGTGACGACAATGTCCTTCATGTTGTTGTTGCTTTGTTGTTGTTGCTGTTGTTGTTGTAGTTGTTGTTTTGTTGCTGTTGCTTTGTTGTTGTTGTTGTTGTAGTTGTTGTTTTGTTGTTGTTTTGTTTTTGTTGTTTTTGTTGTTGTTTTGTTTTTGTTGTTTTGTTGTTGATTTTGTTGTTTTTGTTTTTGTTCTGTTTTTGTTGTTTTGTTGTTGTTTTTGTTGTTGTTTTTGTTGTTGTTTTTGTTTTTGTTGCTGTTGTTGTTGAACCAGGGAAAGCCGGGTACTTGCCCCTAGTATATATATATATATACACACTATCTAGCGGCAGGGGTTCCTAACCAGTGGTGCATGCACCCCCAAGGGGTGCATGAGCAGGTTCCAGGGGGTGCATGAACCATTCAGAGAAGAAAAAAAAGAAAAAGAGGAAGAAAAAAAAAGAAGAAGGAAAAAAAAGAAAGAAAAACTGATAATCTGAAAATGTAAACCATAAGCAAGGCATGCCGCGTTAAAGGGCGCCCAGATACAACCTTTCTTTTTTTCGTTCTGCGCATGTCGAAAATTGACGGAAAAACTTTTTCGCAAAATGAACGGTTCGCTCTACATGTTCCTCGGAATTTCGTGTTTTAAGTCACCGTTTTCTAAAAATAATTTAATTTTGTCATCAAATACGTCAGATATATGTCTTCCGGTGACCCTCTAACTGTTTTGAGAGGATATTTTGTTATTATTTCTGGATCAGGACCTTCATCACTGATTCCTGTTTCGCTAAGGATTGCTCTATCAAATTAACAATCTATGACGGTGATGCGTCCATATCTGAAAATTCATATGAAATTTTGTGTGTGTAATTATGTTTAGGAAGATTTATAGTGCAATGTGTTTTATGTGGTTGTTGAACATGTTTGTAAAGCGCTGTGAGCCCCGCTGTAGGCTGGGGTACTGCGCTATATAAGTGAACAAATAATAATAATAATAATAATGATGTAAACGTTGGGATTTTTTCCCTTCACTTTTATTGCTCGGTTCGCTGCAAAGGTCTTAAAAACGTTAATTGTAAGCCATTATTCGTCATTGAAACCTAAAATCTTGAGTTGAGCATCCAATTCCTGTCATTAAAAAAACATCAAATTCGTTAATTAAAAATGTGTCTGTGACTGGTACGACTTTCCGATTGTCATCACCCCCTCAAAATCGGTAATAAATAATTTTTAAAAAGAGAGACATGGAACACAAAAGCCTCAGTGCTTCCGCTGTGAAAAATCCTGTGCAATGACAACAGGAACCCTTTTAGACTCCGAGAACACTTGGAGAAAGTCCATCCATCTAATTCCAATGACAGTGTTGAGGTCTTCAAACAGAAGGGAGCTCGCTTCTTGACCTCAGGTACCTTGCCCAAGCTTCAATTTTCTTTGTCACAGAAACCTGCACTGGAGGCATCATTCAAGGTTGCATATCTTATTGCAAAGAACAAGAAGCCCCACACCATTGGAGAACTTTGGTGAAGCCTTGTACTCTGGAGATGGTGGAACTAATGTGTGGTCACCAGCAGAGGAAGCAGGTTGAGAAAGTTCCTTTGTTCAATGACACTATTCATTCCAGGATTAGTGACATGGCTGCAGACATCGAGTCTTGTGCGAGATGAGAAGCAGTCCTTTTCCATTTAGCATGCAGCTGGATGAATCCACTGATGTAGCACAATGCAGTCAGATTCTTTTATTTCTGAATTTATGTTCTCAATGGATTGCTGAAGGAGGAATTTCTCTTTTGTAAGCCACTCCTAGCTACTACCAAAGCTGTTGATGTGCTGCAGCTAGTCAGGGCATTGGCATTCTTCACTGAAAACCAGTTTGACTGGACTTCAAGAATTTCTTCAATTTGCACAGGTAGTGCTCCCTCCATGCTCGGTAATAAGTCAGGATTTTTTCAGCACTCGTAAAGAAAGAAGTTCCAGATATTGTCACTACACACTGTATCCTTCATCGTCAGGCCCTTGGCATGCAAAACTCAACCTCCAACCTTGAAGTCAGTTCTTTCTACTGCAGTCCAAGTTGTAAATTTTATCCCCACACATGCCATGAACCACTGCCTCTTCAAGTTGTTCTGTCAGGAGGTGGTCTCTGAGCATGAAGTTCTGCTCTACCACACTGAGGTGCGCTGGTTGTCCAGGGGACGGATCCTTTCTCGGTTAGTAGAACTGAGAGTGGAGCTTGCCATTTTCTTGCGAGAAAAAGAGAGTGACCTTGCTGACAAGTTTGACTGTCCAAATTTCATTCATTACTTGGCATACCTGGCTGACATCTTCACCATCTTGACTGAGTTGAACACATCTCTCCAAGGACCTGCTGTGACTGTAATGGAGGCTACTGAGAGATTGCAAGCATTCCTTAACAAAGTGCCACAATACAACGACGACTAGAAAAGTCCAACTTGGCCAACTTTCCACTCTTGGATGAAGCTGTAATATCTGGTGCAGAAGGAAGCACTGAGGGATCACTGCCGACAAAATCAAAGGGGAAATTTCAGAGCACCTTTCAACATTGCACAATTCCTTTGATGGGTATTTCTGTCAAGAAATTACTAGGAAAGACCTTTGGATTCGCAATCCTTTTCTCCGTGACTTGGATAACATTGATGACAGTGACTTTGCTAGAGATGACCTGATTGATTTGAGAACCAGAGAAGTACTGAGGAGTGCCTTCAGTTTCAATACCTTGATTGAATTTTGGTGCTCCCAGCTAGATTCGCTAGATTCCTACCCACAACTAGCCAAGAGGGCAGTACTGACTCTCCTTCCATTTGCCACAACTTATCTCTGTGAAGCAGGATTCTCCACACCTTTGACGATTAAAACCAAGGAAAGGAATACGTTGAATGAAGAGGATGACAGGAGAGTTGCTTTGTCCAAAACAGTCCCCAGATTTAAATCGCTGATTGATCATAAGAAGCAGCAGATCTCTCACTAAATTCCCTGTTGCCTATGGTCAAAAATGTTGTGTTCCTAAAATAAATATAGTTTATTATGCATTTTCTGAAAGTTTAACGAGGGGGTGCATGAACTTTTTTGGGCATCTGAAGGGGTGCATGGACCCCAAAAGGTTAGGAACCACTGATCTAGCGAGACAAATCAAACCTTTGATAATTTATCTTGAAAACTAAGACATATGGCAGTTGAGAACTAATTGTAAATGCTTAGTTAATACTTCATTATTAATTGTAGGTATATTGTCTTCCCTTTCCGACGTCATTTCAAGGATGTACCCGTGTTTCACAAACTTAACTGCTAACGCACTTTTTTGTTTTCAAAGCTATTTGAAAACTTGAAAATATTAAACAATAATTTTACCTAAAATAATCTCTCGGCATTAGTTAAAAACCTTGGGGAATCATCACAAACATCAAACTTAGGGCTTAATTTTTCATCGTCAAAATAAATTACCAATTTTTTTCTTAAAAAGTCTCTTCGCTGCTGCTGTAACGCAATCACTCCATTGCTTGCAAAGTATCATAATTTTAGCTTTCATAAGCCATTTACTCGTAATTTTTCCTATCAATTGAAATTTAAAAAAATGGTGTGTGACAAATCCTTCCAGGAGCCAAATGATGTCGTATCATGATATAATTATTTTCCGAATGCTCGTTTGAAAAGCTTATGGCTATAAAAACATGCATACCAACACAAGACACTGAGATTTATAGATAATTTGTTTGCAAACAACGTACAGCTTGAAAATTGTCATGTGGGTGTGTGTATCCGGCATCCGGGCAGAATAGCGACTGTCAAAACAGCGACCGTCATAATAGCGACTGCATCATAACAGCGACTGTATCAAAATAGCGACTTTTCTCTTTTGTTTGTGATAATGTTTGAAAAACTTTTTGAAAAACTTACTGTGTCTTAAATGGAGTTTATAAAATCAAGAAACGTAAGGCATGATAAGCCATGTAGGTTTTTTGTACACAAGGGACAATAGAAAATTTAAATACAATCAACTGGAGGTGTGTATAAATAAATGTTGGTGCTGTAAAGAGTGTATACACATTTTTGGGACACATTTAAAAAAAAATTCTGTAAATTAAAAAAAACAAACAAACTTCTATTACTTTAGTCAAATATATTTCGCAGAAAGCTCGATAGAGATTAACAAACATAGATGCCGCCAATTAATTGAGGGGGATTGCGGTGGTAGGGGCAGAGGTAGAGTGTAGCTGCTTTTTTAAGCTAGAGACAGTTCGACTACAATACTTTTTGATCCCCGGATGTTTCGACCCTTTTCGTTTTTACCTCATAATTTTTTTTCTAATTTAAAAAAATAAATAAAAATAATATAGTTCAATATTATATCTATTAAAAATTAAAAACGGCATGAAATAGTTATTACACGCTTTTTTTCAACGTTTAATTTAACACTAAAACGTATACACACTGAAAACCAATCAACATTAAGGGCGAATTCATGATTGTGTTAAATGCACCACTCCTCTGAGGTAGCAAGTCCTTCCAAACCTATCCAACTCCACCCCCACCCCAAGGCAATATGGTCAGATAGATCTTTATAAAGGTACTTACATTTTCTCAGCCCCAATCCCTGTATTTACCTTCTCCATAACAGGAGGTCCGTGGTCGTCACTTAGTCTAGCCTTCGTAACATGTCATTATGTAACCCCCGGACAGTTCGACCGCAGGACGCTTTGAAAAGGGGGCTATCAATATTGTTAAAAAAACAAACCCGTAAAAATAAAGTTTTTGACTATAAATCCCTTATATATAAGACATAACTAACAGCATTTTTTATTTTCAAACTCTTAACTCAACTTTGCTTCATAACCCTGGGGCTGAGCTCAGCATGACACGTAAAATGTAAACAAAAAGCACGCGGGTACGTCGATGGGTCGCGTCAACGCATCAACTCAAACTCTCACGTTGGGGAAAAAACAATAACAAACCGTGAATTTGAATTACATACCTCATATAAGGATAAACTAAAAATGCATTAATTTAATTACGGTACGATCGATCGATCTGAAATTTTGATACGATGCATTGTTAGGTGAGACGGGCCCGTGTGCCAAATTTCAGCTCGATCGGATCACGATAAGTGGGTCATTTTTTACTTTTGTTTTTCCGCCCGCCCGCCCAAGACAGAGATGACGAGACGGCCGCTAAGTTAATATAAGGGATTTAAATAAAACAAACCCGTAAAAACAAAGTTTTTGACTATAAATCCTTTATATATGAGACATAACTAACAGTATTGATTATTTTCAAACACGACAAACATACAGACTTAATATGTCTTAACTCAACTTTGCTTCATAACCCTGGGGGGGGGAGGGGGGAGAGGGGGAAAAGTCTGGTCACCGATTTGCTTGACCGAGCTCAGCGTGACACGTAAAATGTAAACAAAAGCACCCCGGATCTTTGATGGGTCGCCTCAAAGCGTCAACTCAAACTTTCACGTGGGAAAAAAACAATAACAAACCGTGAATTTGAATTACATACCTCATATTAGGAAAAACTAAAAATGCATTAATTTAATTACGGTACGATCGATCGATCTGAAATTTTAATACGATGCATTGTTAGGTGAGACGGGTCTGTGTGCTAAATTTCAGCTCGATCGAATCACTGGAAGTGGGTCATTTTCGACTTTTTTTTTCCGCCCGCCCATTCCCATGAGACGGCCGCGAAGTTAATATAAGGGATTTAAAAAAAGCTGCCCGGGTAACCATGAATCAAATTTTATTTTTACTGAGCAGTTGTTTGTATTTGAATGAATGCGTGTATATATAGCATACGTTAATTGTTTTACATTTTATTTTTAACACTATTTTTAATTTCAATAAATACTTCATCAAAATGTTGGTATTTTTTGGAGTTTTTATTTGTTACTATGCACTTATGTAGTTTTTTCACTTGGGTTCCTTGGCTAAGTTTAGACAATGAAAAGGGGTCAATGTGTCAAAAAAGATTGGAACCACTGTGTTATGGGAACGGTTGGACAAGAATAGCTATGTGGTGAAGTCGCTGTTATGACAGTCGCTCTTTTGATACAGTCGCTATTTTGAAGTCGCTATTATGACAGTCGCTGTTTTGATACAGTCGCTATTTTGAAGTCGCTATTATGACTGTCGCTGTTTTGACAGTCGCTATTTTGAACCCGTGCCGTGTATCCCTGTGTGCGTGTGTAGTGCATGTGCGTGTGTAATGGTGTGTGTTTGGGGGGGGGGAGGTTTATTTGATCATCGAGTTTAACCCCTCAATTACATTACACGATCATATTCCCTGTCAACGACCAATAATATTGGGTCAGTCGATGACACTGGGTCGTTTAACCGGTCAAAAACCTTGCCTTGGTCAATTTGACCGGTGAATTGTGATATTTACGTATATGAAAATATTCAATGCTGGATTTGATATCGTAGTGACATAGGGCCCGATAAAAAATGAGATCTTAGGCTGAGAAATAACCAGTGGCAGTTAGTGAAGTAATTCTGCATTCAGTTGTGATGTTTCCTGCTATTCAAAGACAATCCTGAAATAGTTTACTGCAAAGAATATAGACAGTCTTTCAGGGTGATTAAATTTGAGCAGCTTAAAATGACAAAACGAAGGAGGCCTAAAGTAAATAAGAAAATTTACTATTGTTAGTTTCAATATCAGCAAGGAAAGCAGCATTTTTACAGCAGCAGCTTAAATTTATATAGAATGAAACTATTTTTCCAGTTGCAGTAAAATGCAGTTATTTTTCTTTACTGTTAGTCGTTCAATGGTTGTTATCTTTAAGGGTATACTTTTTTTTTAATCGTATAAACTTATTTAAATGAAAACTTATTTGAGTAGGTAAGTTGTTAAATATTCTTTTATTTTCTTATCTTTTTTAAATTATTGTTTAATGGAATTAAAATCGCAAATCATGAAGTAAGCATATGGAGGCGGGGTATCTCTCTACTTAAGTCACAAACTTCCATCTGTCTGGTTAATTCTCGCTCGTGTGAAAGCCAAGACGCGGCTTAACCAGAGATTCCGCCTATATCTCCTCTTTGATTTACATGTAAGTGACCTTGAAATATGTTTTTTTTACATGCTTTTATTTTTAAAATTCAACCTCATTTCTACAGCCTCGTTTCCTTGTCTTGCCTAGGGACCGTACAAAAATCAATTAAAACAAAGAAATGTGCACGAAACAATCGGGAAATAGTTAAATTGTATTTCATTTTTATGTTTTCTCTTCCATCTTCTTATGAAAACAATGTTTCTAATTTTCTGCTGTTTTTAACAAACGCAATTAAGAGATTATTCTTTAAGGCTTTCATGTAAGTTGAGTTTTATTGGCCATTAAACACAAGAGAGAACTAATCGAGACAAGCCTATAAAACCGTCACGCGGTTTTACATCTCACATGGACACAGATAAAAAAAATAGATTAACTTTTTTGTAATAAACACGCAATCTGAGCCTAATTAACAATTAAAGAAGGTGCATACATATATAAAAATATTTCTCAACATAATTAAGTGGATAATAAAATAAATTCACTTATTATTGAAACAAAAAATGTAATGCATTAGGCCAATTAAAAATAATCCTTCTCATTAAATATAATGTTTTTTTTAGTTTTTAGCAATGCCGACGTTCGGAGAGTCTGTTGACATAATTTAACGCAGAGAATAACTACGAGATTATTTGGAGGTGTCGTATACAAATACCGTTTCAAAATCTGTGAGTTTGATATAACTATTAAAAAATGATATCTTTATACATATTTTACTACATTGATGAATCTTTATTTGTAACTATACTCAATCCTGCTGCCGAACATGTTTAATCTTGGAAAAAACTTGCTGAAACCAAGTTGTACAATATTCTTCTAAAAAACGATAACAAACGAACAACAACCCAGCTTACTAATAAATTTAAAAAAAAATCAATCTATTCTTCGATATCGAGAATAGTGTGAATTATTTCTAACAAGTACCAACAACAAGGACATTGATATTGTTTTCTCTACACCTAGGTACTGTAAAACTGCTGCAGTTTCGGGGCAAGCAAACCAACAGTGAACAGTAAAAAAAACCTCAAAGATTTGGTGATTTAGGTCGAAGAGTGGCTTCCTGGAAAGAGAGCACAAGAGACGCTAAAGCCAACTCCAAAGTGATGAAAATAACAAACATCCCAGTTTCTTACAGCAAGTACGACTAAAATCTAAAACAATCGAAATATCTGTTCCTCTGCAAGGGCCACAATCTAATACAAGAGTCCTTAAACACTCCTAAACAAAATAATGCACTTGACTCAAGTCTCTAATATATTCCATACAAGTCCAAAGCACTGTGTCTTCCTTGACAGACTTTCCCCAAGAGAAATAGGACCCACAATCTTCTGAAGATGTTTACCTCCCAGATGAGTTTCACGATTCCAGGAAGTCTTTTAAAAGAAAACTATTTTTTTTTAAAATTAAAAAAAAAGCCCTGACCAGATGACCGATGTGTAACAATTCGTATGCTATTTGTTTCGAAAAAAAAAGTTTTCCACACAAGTTAAAATCGATTCCAAACTTTTTCTTTCGGCTTAATTCGGAATCGACTACATTCCACGTCGTTAAACCCCGTCCCATGAGACAACTGGACAACCGGTTAATGACACTAGCGGTGTAATGGTCGGGCCATAGAATAAATTGCCAGGACGATTTAAGGTGACAAGATCTTGCTGGCGAATACATCCACCGGAAAATACAGGACAGCGATTGAGGATGGGGAGAGCACCAATAAATAAAACAAAACAAAAAACACAACTGCAATTATTTCTTCCTCGTTAAACAGCATGGGCGTTAATGTCTCGGATGACGTCACTTCCTTTGCAGTTCTGTCCAGAATATCCAGGCGACGAAAAAAATAAAAAAAAGTAACGTACGTCGTTATTCACTTGCGCTCTGGCGCGTAGCTCATTAAATCTGTCACGTGACAATCATCTGGACGTCCCACATTTTTTTTGTTCTTTTGATTAAAAAAATTGGCTTTAGAAATGATTGATGCTAATCATCTTGGGATTTTTAGTCGATTGACGATAAAATACATTTCTTTAATATATAATTTTTCAAAAGTTCTTCGTGACAAGCCTTGGCATAGAGAAGAGGAATAATTTTATGCCAGAGCCATGAGGGGAGGGAACATCCTTTATTGCTTTCATTCACATCAACACCTAGCGGTACACTTTGGCCCACAACGGCGCCACAGGAGCTGACGGTGATTTCATTGAGTTCATTGTCGGACCACCTACAGGAATTCCATCTCAGAATTATGTGTCTTCCCCCAAAGTCCTGGGCCCTAGACACATTTTAAGGGGTGCGGGTAAAAAAAAACCAAACAAACAGAAAAACAAAGGTTGAATGTCTTTTCGTGATCCTTGGGATTAGTCACTTGGCTGTATTGAACGGGGTTAACATTACATCGACGCTGTGTTAGTGTCGTCCGATGGAGAACGAGGTACACATATTGGTCAGTAACTAACAACTCTTTAACAAAATCTGTAGCGAGTTATGTTTATTTATTGTAAGTTACGTAGTTTAAAATACACATCCTTATCCTACAACTATGCAATTATTTATCGACTTTTAGTAAGTTTTAATGATGGGATAATATATTTTTAAAGTCTCTATAGTTGCTATAGTATTGTTACCTTTTCTCCACGCAAAATATCACTTGTACATGCTAAAAAATAATATAAAATCTTATATAATTGAAAAGCTTATTATTCAGTCTGGACGCCAAGTGTCATTTTTGTTTATCTGGCCCCGATATACTTTATCTTCATGGAATATGGCCATCGGTATAAAAAGTTTGGACATCCCTGCTTCATTATTGTATATGCTATAATGTTCTATTCTCTGTATGAGACCAGCGCTCTGCGTTGTCTGGAGATTCCAGGCCGACACTCAAAAGAATTTCACAGAGTAGCGTTACAAAAGTTTTCCCTTATCTTCCCCTTTTCTTTCTTGACATCTAAGGAGACGCCCAGTTTATTAAAGAATCTCTTTGGGGGTTTTTTTTTGAGACGCTACAATCCAGAGTCTCCTCAATCCTGTTTATCGTTAAATAGATTCTATCTCCACGGTTGTCTGTCCCAACGAAATTAATAGCGTAAAAAAACTTCGTTAAAAAAATTCGAACGTTCACTTTTAAATACGTTTGGCTGTTTTTCTTTTTTTTTAAAATGGATGCCTTCCATGCGTCATTTACCAGTTTGTCACGAAGCTCTTCTTTAGCGATATTTACAAAAAAGTATACAAAGTTTATTCTAGGGTGGATTAAAGCGGGGGTGCTGATTGGGCTAAAGCTAGGGGCCCCCAATGATTTAAGGGGGCCCAAACTTATTATATTGTATAACAAAGGTGGCTGGACAGGGCCCCAGGTTAAATTGCAGCCAAGGGCCCCGTGCAATTTTGATCAAGCCCTGAGTTTATTTATATAATCGATGACGTCCACGTTGATGTTATTTTGGAATCATTAAAAATCGGTGGACAAAATATGGTGTGAAAAAGACTAATTTATTGTAAACTGTACACGTTCTGAGATATGTCATATTAAATAACTTGAGGTTGTATTAAATCATCAATCTATTTTTTCATGTAATTTATAACATAATATCATAAAAATTCCTTAAAAATAAAACAATAATGGTTATGAAAATGATTAAAAAACCAAGATTTGAAAGCACACTCTTCATTTCACTTAAAGAGGAACATTTAAGCAAAGATTTTTTTTAAAGTTTAACTTTAAGACGCTTCTAGCATGGGCGTCGCTATGAAATTTTCCAGGGGGGGGGGCAAATTTTAAATTTTTTTTTACAGACAATGCCATACAGGTTCAATTTTCAATTAAATGCAAGTTAAGTATAGCATAAGGGCCGAAAAAAGCCTTATAAATTAATAAAACTTACAAATTAGTGCTGTAATAGCTAAAATATAACATATATTAATGCATTTAATAAATAAAAAACTTAACTTCTCAAGAGAAAATTGAATTTTGCTGTGAAATAATATACGTGTAGAAACTGCAGGATTACCAAGGATGGATATCAGAAATTTTTTACAGGCTCAAAAAACAACAACACAACAACACGAAAAGTAGACCAATTGCGGGATTCCGAAATGCCGTTATTAGAAGATTTTGGGGCTTCTGCAGCATCTGACTTATCATTGGCATTGAGGACAACAGTACAAGTTCAACAGCCAGACACAACTGAAGCAACTGTTCCTAATTTGATTGTTGCTGACACTTATTCATATCCTAAATTGGATATTTGAAGGTATCTCTGGACACACGACCTTTCAAATAAGTTGAAATTTTCAGCTGATTTGTGATTGTGGACCCCTGATAAAAAGTATGATTTTAGAGATGACAGTGAGTGAAACATAGTTTTTAGTTTTTAGATATGCATGGTTATCAGACTACTCACCGTGGCTTGTATACTCGCAAATGTTAAAAGGTGCCTTTTGAAAATATTGCGTGTTGTTTCTTCAAAAAGTAATTCGATGAGTTCAGTGGGCATTTGTCATCAAACCATTTACAAAATATAAAGATTTCAACGCAGATGCACGTAGCAACCTGCAAAGCACATTATGGTACAAAGGCTCTCATGAAGATGCAAGCAATTTTATTTGCTTTATTGGAAGCCAAAGCAGTTTCTATAAATGAGCAGTTGGACTCATCATTTAGAAGACAAATTCAAGAAAATTGCAACAAACTGGGTCTCATCATTTCCACAATCTTATTTTGCTGCATGCATGATTTAGCACTTCGTGGAAAAGAATCAAATTCTGGTAATTTGTATGAACTGTTAGAGTTTCGTGTTGAATCTGGAGATGAAGTTCTTGGTAATCATTTGTCAATTGGTTCTTGTAGTGCTGAGTATGGTTCACCGACAAAACGGCCCCGGACAAAATGGCCCTGGACTAATAGATGGACTAATAGTAAAATGTACAATCACATATTATTTTCGTATTTTTACTCACCTATTCAGTGTCAGGTTTAGCTCACAATAAACAATAATAATGACATCACAAGAGTGAATGTAAAAGACTTTACGCGAAATGGTATCAATCACGGTTGTTCGTGGACAAGAAACAATATAATAATGTTACACTTTTGTAAGGGTGAAAAAATTGACAAAAGCTTAATTAAAATGCCCAAAAAATAATGTTTTTGTTAAAAAATGTTAACAATTTGTCTGGGGCCGTTTAGACCGGGGCCGTTTTGACGGGTCACTACTGAGTATATCTCGCCAACTACGCAAAACACTATAATAGAAATTTGTGGGTCTCTCTTGCGTGAAGACATTTTTCGTGAAGAAAATAATTATGTTGCATTTTCTATACTTGCCGACGAGACAAATGACATTTCAGGAGGTATTGAGCAGATGTCACTTGGTGTTAGATTTGTCAAAGAACAAAATGGGGAAATGATGGTCACAGAAGAATTCCTGGGATATATTACAATTGTCAATAGAACAGCTGAAGGTTTAGCCAATACCATCATTACTAATTCATTAGAAAGCTTGTTGGTCAAGGATACGAAGGATGTTCTACAATGGCAGGGAAAGAAGGAGGAGTCCAAGCAATAATTCAAAAAAATACCAAAAAGCAGCATTTGAACATGGCAGTTCACATAAACTAAATCTCGTGAACGATTTAAATAATGTGAATGTTGTACGAAACAAAATAGGAACAATTAAGTCAATAATAGTGTTTTTCCCAGAAAGTAATCAGCAAAGAAAACTAATTCCAAAGGATCCTTTGCTATGTGAAACTAGATGGACACATAAATATAAAAGCTTGCAGATGTTTGCTGAAAATGTGACTGAAATTGTTAAACAACTGGAATATTTAGAACAATCAGCAATGTAATCAGTTATACTTGCAGATATAATTCTTTTTTATGTTTGGTAAATGTAAACTGTCTTCTAAATAATGAACTTTAAGGAAATTTAGTTCAGTTTTATAGTAACAACCTTATGACAATTTTATGACATTTTTAAAAAATGTAGGGGGAGGGCAAATGCCCCCCTTCCCTACGCCCATGGCTTCTAGTGTTGTCTGCACCTAGAATCGATGACACCACTGCTATTTTCCGGCACCAAACGTTAAGATCTATGGGCCCTCCAAGGAGACGTTAGAACCTAATGTCTCTCGCTGAGCTGGTTAACAAGGGCTCCTTATGTTCTGGTCAATCATCGCTACCAGAGGAGCAGCGGCTGAGCGCTCGAAAACAGAGAGAGCCCCCGGAAATTTATTGAACGACTAGCCTCTAATCAGTTAAGTCTTTCTTCTGTCACCAGCAATAAACCCTCTGAGATTTGCTTTATAGTGGCCACCTGAAAACAGAGTCACGCATGTAGCGAATGCGTGTTTTGCGTGGGAGGTATGTCTACGAGTAAGTGACAATGTGTGATAAAATTGTACATTTTGTGTTTCCGTTTCGTGTCGATCGGGGTCAGGGGTAAAAAAAAATTACATAAATAACATGGCGTATTTATAGAAAAAATTCTATATATTTTTGTTATTTCCTAGGTGTGGGAAATTTTTTATCAGGAGGAAAACAGAGGGGTGTTTAAATGAATTTCTATGATAAATCAGAGATGATCACCAAACTATAGAGCCTAATGACGCTGTTAATTTTGATCGCAGATTAATTCCTTACATCTAAGCTCTCCCGATGTAATGTCAAAATTGTTAAATTCAATAAAAAAAATTGTTAGTCATTTTATTGCATTCTATTATTTTAATTAGGATCTGATGTTATAATTTGTGATGATTTTAAATTATGCAATGGAACGTATGCTTTTAGCAGAATTGTAAAATATTGTATCGAAAATAAGAATAGAAAAGTCTAAAAATGTTTGACAATTGGTTTAACCAGTACTTTGTATATATTAACAGAGTAAAAACCTGAATATTTCAGCATACAAGATCTGACACTCAATTTAAAGAGTCAAGTGACGGGGTCTAGGTGTTGTTTCAAACACTGAAGCTAGTCAAGTGACGGGAGTCTAGGTGTTGTTTCAAGACACTGAAGCTAGTCAAGTGACGGGGTCTAGGTGTTGTTTCAAACACTGAAGGTAGTCACATGACGGGGTCTAGGTGTTGTTTCAAACACTGAAGGTAGTCACGTGACGGGGTCTAGGTGTTGTTTCGAACACTGAAGGTAGCACATATGTCCTTATAGCCATGAGGACAAATAAAACTTTAAAAGTATTCAAGATGGCGTAAACAAAATGAGGGGCCTCACCTGGAGGAATCACCCGATGGAAGGAGCCTGGTTTAGAAATTATGGAACGCAAAGACTAGGAGGCAAATCATGCAAGAGGGCAACCAAAAAAAAACAATAAAAAAAAATAAATAATTCTACACCATCAAAGTATAGCGCTACATTAAGACGTCATTCAGGCTACCTGGGCACACACACAAAAAAAGAAGAAGAATAATTCTAAAATATCAATGCATAACTTCAAGCTACTCGGCTACTGTAAAACCGAGTCTTACAACATCAATAAACGTCTGAAGGCTGCCAGGAAACAATGTCACCGTTTTCTAAAACCTCAACGCAGGACTGCAAGCTACCCGACTCCGGCCAAACCAAGTTCTACAATATCAATCAAATTATCAATGATAACCGGCGACAGAAAAACCAATTTCTCTTACTTAAATATAAATTTCCTACCTCAACCTGTTTTATTGACTAGGCCAACTCATAAGATCTCAAAACTTCCTGGTAATTGAAATTAATGTGCTGGAGACCCAGATCAGCGGCTCGAGATTTTCATCAAGTTAAAAAAAACATCCGGTTTTGCACGTACAAAAATAATATTTTCAAATTGATTAGCTTTGATGTTTAGAAGACGGATGCTCTCAACGGGTTGGTGAACTGCGTCTCTATGAGCAAATACATTCGTGTCAAACCCACAGTTAGCCATAAAATATCGCGTGAAGATAAAAAAAAATATGCGCATGTCCGGCGATAATGTTGAAAGATGAGTGCAAGACAAAACACGGTTTTCCCAACGGGGATCTGAACCCTCAATTAACCCAATTGTTTTGATGGCGCTAACACCTCGAGAGGAGTTCGTTAGACGGGATGGTCGCCTCCAGGGATGGTCTCCTCCGGGGACGGTCTCCTCCAGGGAGATTCTTGATTGTTTTTTTTTCCAAAAGACTTCTGCGCCGTCATTTTTAAAAACAACAATTCATATACACAAAATAAAATACTACCCAATTCGCCTGATAAACAACATATTTTTCTTTAAAAATACAGAAAATAATAGAAGTAATGAAATGCCAGTTATGTCTGGGCTCACGATTAAGCAGTAACTAGCATACTTTGAGACACAGATATTTCGAACTGAGCTGTAAATATATATTTTCAAATATTTTAAAGCAACACATTGTTAAAACCCTATGAAAATGGATTTTAATCGTTGCCAAATCTATAGAATTAGAAAACAAATCTATGCAACGCTGCCTTCTAGAATTTTGTTTTCCTAACTCAAGATGTTAAAATCTGTGTCCAACTCGAGGTGATCAAGTCTGTGTCCAACTCGAGATGACCAAGTCTGTGTCCAACTCGAGATGACCAAGTCTGTGTCCAACTCGAGATGACCAAGTCTGTTTCCAACTCGAGATGACCAAGTCTGTGTCCAACTCGAGATGGCCAAGTCTGTGTCCACTCAGATGACCAAGTCTGTGAACAACTCGAGATGACCAAGTCTGTGTCCAACTCAAGATGACCAAGTCTGTGTCCAACTCGAGATGACCAAGTCTGTGTCCAACTCGAGATGACCAAGTCTGTGTCCATCAAAATGTCCTACTACATGTGTCAAAATCAAGATGGTCAACTTCCGAGTTTAACTCCAGATGTCAGTCTTCAGTGTCTAAATCAAGAAGTCTTCGTGTTTACATCTCCATTTGAACAAATTCAGATAAACAGAGTCAATACAAACATTTTCACAAAGTTAGGATTTTTGTACACCTTCTTTGGGTAAAGATTATTTGTGTACTTCTCATGCAAAGACGAACCTTTCTAGCTTATGTTTTAGTACTTTCCTGTTCTAAATCATTCTGTATTAATCTGCTTCTTGTGCTTTTTATGCCTATCCATATAATGAAGAAAACACACCATTGAATAACTGTCTATCTATCTTTCAAATTTCTGTCTATCTGCTTGTCTGACTATCATCTTTTATTAATTTGTAGAAAATTGCATTTTTTCCTTTTTCCTCCTGACTCTCATGAACTCACTCTGTTTTTCATCTCTTTCTCTATGTATTTTTGGCTATTTCTTCTTTCTTAAACCTTGATATATTAAAACGAAACTAAAGAGTTTCCGACACCTTTACATAAGCCAATTTTCTGCCTGCATGAGGTGCATCCATGAGGTCCTGTTTCTTTTGGGATGACTGAATACTGAGTTTGTAATCAACAAATCATGTTCGACACACGTCTGAAGAAATAGGATACCATTGCTATTACACCGGCTCACTTCATGTTCTCCTATCACACCATCACAAAGAGTGTCGTCGCAGCCCACTATTGCATTCAAGTCATCAAGTATGGCAAGCTTATCTGTAGAAGGAATGTTGGCGATGATAGAATGAAGTTCCTCCTAAAACTTGGATTTCATTTCATCAGGGTTAGTCATTGTTGGGGCATAGCAGCTGATGATGTTAATATATTTCATCCCGGCCATCAGAGGCAGTCTCATCGTCATGAGTCTGTCATTTATGTCCTTTGGAGGACTAGCCAGTTTGCATACTAATGATGTCTTCATGGCAAAGCCTACACCGGCCTCACGGCGTTCCTCACTCCCTCTGCCACTCCAGAAGAAGGTAAAGCTCGAGCCTCTTTCACTTAGTTCGCCCTCTCCTTGTAGACGGGTCTCGCTAAGAGCGGCCATTTATGGCGTTATGCAAGACTGTGTTCTGGCCCCTACATTGTTTAGCCTCATGGTCTCGGCCATGCTTACAGAGGCCTTCAAGAATAGCAATGAAGGACTGGACATTAGGTATCGCAGTGATGTTCGTTTGTTCAACCTCCGGAGGCTTAAAGCAAAAATAAAAGGTCAAATCAGACAGCATCCTGGACCTTCTATTGGCTGATGACTGTGCCCTCAACGCAGGCTCTGAAGCACAACTGCAACTAAGCGTTGATCAATTTTCCAGTGCGTGCTCTAACTTTGGACTCACCATCAGCACAAAGAAGACAGAAGTTCTATACCAGCCGGTCCCAGGCAAATCCTATACTGAGCCTAATAAATCATCAACGGCAACAAAATCAACACAGTGAGCCGCTTGGCAGCACACTGTCTCAGAAGGTCAATATTATGACGAGGTGAATGCAAGAATCTCCAAGGCCAGCACAGCATTTGTCAGATTGCATGACAGTGTCTGGAACAGAATGGGGAATCAGCACCCAAACAAAGCTAAAAGTATACAGAGCCGTAGTGCTCCCCACATTGCTATATGCATGTGAAACTTGGACCGTATACCAACGCCATGCGAGGTTGCGAACCACTTCCACACCAAAAGCCTAAGACAAATTCTTAATATAAAATGGCAGGAAAAAGTTCCAGACACTGAAGTATTAGCCAGGTTAGGCCTACCCAGCATCCACACAAGCCTCATGCAGAGCTAACTACGCTGGGCGGGGCATGTAGTGCGCATGCCTAACCATCGCCTCCCCAAGAAGCTCTTCTATGGTGAGCTTACTGCAGGGCATGGAGCACACAGAGGTCCACGTAAGCGATGCAAGGATGCCCTTAAAACTGCCCTAAAGGCCTTTGACGTTAGACATGACGCCTGAGAAGCAGCAGCCAGTAACCGAGCCCACTGGCACTCTATGATACGGAATGGGCAGCTGTCTGTGAGGCGGATAAACTACAGGCTGCCAAGACAAAACGTCATACTAGGAAGGACCGTATCCAAAACCCTCTTAAAGGGATCCCATCGATTTCTTGTCCGACATGCGGACGCCAATTGCGTGCTAGAATATGTTAATAAGCCACCAGAGGACACACGTGGCGGCCTAGCACAGGTCAAATACAAATGTGATGAAAATGGTCATCGTCGACTAAGACGGACGAACAACAACAATTTTTTAATGAAATTTTCCATTATCGGAAATTATCATATAAATAACGACCTTTTCAGTACTCTTAAAACTGTTATACTATTGTAGCTAAATCCAGTAGCTTTAATACCTTTTTTGGTAATATAGGTCACATATTTGTGAACGAGTTTCGACATCCGCTGACAGCGTTAATTGATTGCGAAAATGGATCTCCACCAATAATTGGGACCGGGCCCTAAAATACTCGTTGTTTTTCACCGCTGTCATAAAACCTAAAATGGCAAAAGGGCAAAAAAAAATTAAGATCAATTTCCAAACGAGTTGGTAATTGATATGTGCCACGCACCATGGTTAGGTTGATTTTGTAGCTAGTATTTGTGTTTTGAGTAGTGGGCGTGCTCAATAAGCACTGAAAAGATATTCTGAATAATCAATGGCGTCTCACATCGAAATGCTTTTCTTAAACTTGGTCTCTATAACTTGGTTTCTTTAAATTTGTAACTTGATGTGTTCAACTTTTTGCTTTTAACTTGGCTTCTTAAACGTTTTCACGTGGTGTCTCTGTTTTTTTAAAAAGTTTTAATTTGTTACTTTAACTTAGTTTCAAGTTTTTCAACTTGATGAGTTTAACCTGGTGTGTTTAACTTGGGCCCTTTAACTTGGTCCCTTTAACTTGGTGTGTTTAACTTGGTCTCTTTAACTTGGTGTGTTTAACTTGGTCTCTTTAACTTGGTGTGTTTAACTTGGTCCTTTTAACTTGGTGTGTTTAACTTGGTCTCTTTAACTTGATGTGTTTAACTTGGTCCTTTTAACTTGGTGTGTTTAACTTGGTCTCTTTAACTTGGTGTGTTTACTTGGTCTCTTTAACTTGGTGTTTTTACTTGGTCTCTTTAACTTGGTGTGTTGAACGTGGTCTCTTTAACTTGGTAAGTTGAACTTGGTCTCTTTAACTTGGTGTTTTTACTTGGTCCCTTTAACTTGGTGTGTTTAACTTGGTCTCTTTAACTTGGTGTGTTCAACTTGGTCTCTTTAACTTGGTGTGTGTACTTGGTCTCTTTAACTTGGTGTGTCTAACTTGGTCTCTTTAACTTTGTGTTTTAACATGGTGTGGTTAACTTGGTCTCTTTAACTTTGTGTGTTGAACTTGGTGTGTTGAACTTGGTCTCTTTAACTTGGTGTGTTTAACTTGGTCTCTTTAACTTGGTGTGTTGAACTTGGTCTCTTTAACTTGGTGTGTTGAACTTGGTCTCTTTAACTTGGTGTGTTGAACTTGGTCTCTTTAACTTGGTGTGTTGAACTTGGTCTCTTTTACTTGGTGTGTTGAACTTGGTCTCTTTAAATTGGTGTGTTGAACTTGGTCTCTTTAACGTGGTGTGTTGAACTTGGTCTCTTTAACTCGGTGTGTTGAACCTGGTCTCTTTAACTTGGTGTGTTGAACTTGGTCTCTTTAACTTGGTGTGTTGAACTTGGTCCCTTTAACTGGGTTTCTTTACGTTTTAACTTGGTGTCTTTAAACTTGGTTTCATTTAAAGTTTTCATTTTTTGTTTATTTAAATTGTTTTTGTTAAGCCTTGGTGTCTATAACTTGTTTTATTTAACATTTTAAATTGATGTGGTTATACTTGATGTGTTTAACTTGGTCCTTATAGCTTGGTGTCTTCCACTTGGCTTCTTTAACTTTTTAGCTTTATGTGTTTCACTTGGTGTTTATGACTTTGTATTTTAAACTAAGTCTTTTTAACTTGCTGTATTCAACATGGTATCTTGAACTTGAGGTCTTAACTTAGTATCTTGAACTTGAGGTGTTTACTTAGTATCTTGAACTTGAGCTGTTTACTTAGTATCTTGAACTTGAGGTCTTAACTTAGTATCTTGAACTTGAGGTGTTTACTTAGTATCTTGAACTTGAGGTCTTAACTTGGTATCTTGAAATTGGGGTCTTAACTAGTATCTTGAACT